>OZ022241.1:9467355-9842355 GCA_963978895.1 Erpobdella octoculata | reverse complement strand
TCCTAAACAGTTCTTTTAGCTGGTTGATGTAATGATCCGAGAATAAAATGAAAATGTTTTTCTGTGCTATTCTGAACCACCCGCGAGAGCATTTGTATTGTAGCTCTGTTTTTACGGTTTTTATGCCATTTTTGGTGGGCTCAATAGAATTTCCCTCCGCAATGCCTCTTTTGCCTAAAAAAATCTTCCGTTTAGCCATAACCTGCTTTCTGACATCTCCAATGTTTTGCGTGGAACTTTAAAAAACAAGGCGAGGCAGAGACTTTGGAAGGCATGAATGCCATGAAGCTGCTTCGTGGCTGCGTCAGTGAACTGCTGAACTGCACAATCTTTTATACACGCTCTGGAGAGCAAAGAATAAAACTGCGAATTCCGTTCGTACATCTGAACTCAAACATATTCCAGCAAAGTTTAGGTGGTAGTTGAAGCAGTATCTATAGTATATCAGTTAGTACCTGATGCTCGCTTTACACCCATTAAATCTGTACGTTATAGTTGTTGCGCTGGCATACCTCGGTTATCAGTTCTTTACATGTTTTTATAAAACATACACTAAAAATTTCTGATGGCTTGAAGAAAACTTCTGACGATCGACAAACAAGGTGCTCTTCAACCCCCATAAATAATATTTGGTCAATTTTTTCTTTTCCAAAAAAGAAGGTATATTTGTCAAAAAATCTCTGAGAGATGTGGCCGAAAATATGTAATGATGAAATGACGAAATGATTTTTGCGGTCTTAAAGTCTGTCGATTCACGTCACCGTTTAAAGATCATCAAAATAAAATGATTCATAGTTTTATGTTTTTTCATTTCTCTATATTTCACATTTTATTTCTTTTTAGAATTATTTTTCTGTGGTGCCTGAGTGCTTGGCCATATAGACTGGAAAAAAACATCAAACATTACGTGTAAACTAAATCCTATAATAACCTCAGATTGAAACAAGTAAAGGAAAAAACAAGTTTTTCAACATAAACTTTTTTTAATTGAATCATGTATTGTCATCCAATATAAAGCTATGCTGAAAGTTTCAGCTTTCTAGCTAGTCAAAAAGCTGGTTAAATTTTACTTGCAAGACACCCACAAACACACACACAGATTGTAATCTAAATAAAAGTTTGTAACAAGTATAGGAAAAAACGAGTTTTTCAAAACAAACTTTGATTTCAAATACACTCAATTTAGAAATACGAAAGATGTCCAAATTAATTTTTTTTTTTTTTAAATTGAATCATGTATTGTCATCCAATATAAAGCTATGTTGAAAGTTTTAGTTTCCTAGCTAGTCAAAAAGCTGGTTAAATTTTACTTGCAAGATTTGTGTACAGAGAAAGCCACACACACACACAAACAGAGATTGTGACCTAAATAAGAGTTTGTAAAAAAACAACTACAATTATTTCCATTCTATCTGGTTTTATTAAAGCCACTTAAAGAAGCCTAAACAATGACAATTTCTGTATGTAGTTTGAAAATTGCAGTAATGACTGACGGACGAAAAGACAATTACTGAGGACTGATGAATGGCTAACTATAATGCAGGTATGCTGAATTTAAAATTTATGACAATTCTTAAGCTATGCAAAGAAGCAATGGAAGACTGAAGAAAAATAAATGCAATCAACGTTTTTATGATGAAAAAGAATTTTTGTGTTTTCAAGAAGAAATCGGGAATTTTGTGACAGAAAACATCAGTTGTTGCCGATAAAAATTCTAAAAGTGAAAACTTTCAACATGGGACACACATGCCTACCAAACTGACTCGATTTCTTGTTCAAAGGAATGAATGGTGATTAATCATGCATACTATGCTCCTTGACCTTGATTCGACCTTTTGAGTCATGACATCACGTACTCTCTCTTTCTCACTCTCTTTCTTTTCTCTCTTTCTCACACACACACACACACACACACTGACATGCACAAATACGCAGAAGAAAACATATTCCTACGCACATGGTCAATTAGGTTCTAAGACTTCAACATTTCAAACCGTGAAAATGGAAGTTTGATTATTTTCATTCTGAGGGGCACACGGTCTTTTTACAATACCAGCCATAAAAGTAAGTCATTATTGACTTAAACTAAAGCTCTTTGAGTGAATACAAACCAACCGTTTACGAAGCGTGAGAAGAATATGGTGACAATCTTTAAAACCACGTGAAGAACGACAGTGCACACACATGCACAATATTGCACAAGTTCGGACGTTGAAACTCCTCCGTTGTTCAAAGTCCTGGCGGTGTATTAAAGGTCGTGATGTGCACGGTAATTTGCCTAGGGATGAGCGATAATTGAATTGAAATTGCATCGTTCTATGGGGATCTGGGCAACCGGGACCACCCAGCATGATGAACGACTCTGGCGTTTTTCCCTATCTTTTTTATTTTTTCCTGTTTTATTCAATCTCCATATATATATATATATATATATATATATATATATATATATATATATATATATATATATATATATATATATATATATATATATATATATATATATATATATATATATCAGTGATTATTTCGTTAACCGAAATAGAAATTAAAACGATTATTATTATTTTTTGTTAATGAAAACTGAAACGAAAACTAGAATAGAAAGTCAAAACGAAACTGAAATAAAAATTAGTTAGTTAGAACAAAATAGAAATAAAAAAAAAATTTCAAAACGAAATAGAATTAGAAATAAAAAATAATTTGTTAAAACGAAATACAAATAAAAAATAATTATTAAAATAAAAATAAAAATAAAAATTAATTGATTAATACAAATTTAATTGAATTTCTGAAATTTCGCTTCTATGGTACCTACTTTCTTTTAACATGCCTTTACTGGCAGCACCTGCTTCACAGGCATATGTATGTGGAGAGGATTTTTTTTCTTGTTATGTGGCCTTTGAGCGGAGGGAAGAGACATAGACTGAAAAAAACTTAGAAATGAGTTTTTTTTAAATTGAATAAACAGTTTTTCAATTGACTTGTGTTTAGTTACATCTGCAAAATAGGGAGGTTGCAAACGAAACTAAAATTATTACGAATTCCAACCAAAAACGAAACGGTAATTAATTCCTAATTCAAAACTAAACTGAAATTAAAATTATTGAAAAATTCAAAACTAAAACGAAACGGTAATAATAATTCAGGTTGCAAAACGAAACTGAAACTAAATTTATTTCTGAAACTAATTAATCACTGATATATATATATATATATATATATATCGATTTTAACAAGTGAATCCGACTCTTTCCGGCTGAAAATTAAAGAGACTCTCTATATCTTATTAATGAGACCCGCAATTAATAAACAATTCGATAAATTTCCACAGATTCTCCACTTATTCGGTGTCAAAGAAAGCAATATGCATCGGTTACCCTGTATTCCTTCTAACGACGAAGATAACATAAATGATGATACTTCTGACTCGTCCTCTGACACAAATACTTTGGCTGTTGAGGCTGCTCCTGACGAATCTCATTGTAATGTATCTGAGGAAATTCTTGTATCTTCTAATATAACACAGCGAAAGCGCAAAAATTGATTTCCTATAGTATAAATTTTATATTCTTTTGATTTGATAGGTAGAGTGTTTTTTCGTTTTTTCTTTTGTTAGTGTGCTAATTCTTTGATAACTTCGGTTCTTTCTGTTTGTTTACTTTTCTCGTTTTACTTTTGACCCTGAGGATGGCTGACATAGCTGAAACGGTCCGTCGGTCTGACAATAAAAGTTTAATGGAAAAGTTTTTGACTAATTGTAGTCTCGAACAGAGAGTTTTGTGCCGAAAGGTCGAGAATTGGGCTCGAAAAGATGTTTCTGCTAAATGGCGAGTTGTGTTTCTTGGAGCGTGTCTCAAAGATATATATATATATATATATATATATATATATATATATATATATATATATATATATATATATATATATATATATATATATATATATATATATATATATATATATATATATATATATATATATATATATATATATATATATATATATATATATATATATATATATATATATATATATATATATATATATATATATATATATATATAACTTATATATATTACGAATTCCAACCAAAACGAAACGGTAATTAATTCCTAATTCAAAACTAAACTGAAATTAAAATTATTGAAAAATTCAAAACTAAAACGAAACGGTAATAATAATTCAGGTTGCAAAACGAAACTGAAACTAAATTTATTTCTGAAACTAATTAATCACTGATATATATATATATATATATATATATATATATATATATATATATATATATATATATATATATATATATATATATATATATATATATATATATATATATATATATATATATATAATGGGATAAGTCGGATAATTGTGAAGATAATTAAAAGAATGTGAAGACACTTAAAAGTAGGAAATAAAAATAAATAAAAAACTTTTTAAAAACTAGTCTTATGATAAGACTAAGGTGCTCAGTTTGAATTTAATGAACAGATCTGTATAACTTAGCGATTACCCTAGTCTTATCATAAGACTAGTTTTTAAACAGTTTTTTCTATTTATTTCTATTTAAATATTATTTTGGTCAAATAATAATTACTAAGTACTATTGCCGATGTTGATTCAGCTGTTAAATATTAATAAGGGTCAAATGTCCCTGCTCCCACCTCTAACGAATGAGGTCGTATAAAAGGAACGTCATCGAGTAAAGTGGGAGCATGTGGTAAAAATGAGGCATGAAGTCAATTTTCTGTAGGCATGCAGCATAATGATGATGCCATCTATACATTACATGGCACTTCATTTATTACTTGCGCCGCCATATTTGTTGCTCTGAATTATTGATATGAAATAACTTTGCGCGTTGATTGGCGATTGAATAAAAATGAGAATACTACTTACGATCATTGATTCAGATAAGCACTATAACAAGCTGATCGTAAACATTGCGATAGTTGGATGGATGGATGGATGGATGGATGGATGGATGGATGGATGGATGGATGGATGGATGGATGGATGGATGGATGGATGGATGGATGGATGGATGGATGGATGGATGGATGGATGGATGGATGGATGGATGGATGGATGGATGGATGGATGGATGGATGGATGGATGGATGGATGGATGGATGGATGGATGGATGGATGGATGGATGGATGGATGGATGGATGGATGGATGGATGGATGGATGGATGGATGGATGGATGGATGGATGGATGGATGGATGGATGGATGGATGGACGGACGCATGGACGCACGGACAAACGGGCAGACGGACGGATGGATGAATGGATTAATTGATGAATTAATAAATAGGTGAGTGAATGAATGGATGTATGAATTGGTTAATGAATGAGTGGATGGATGGGTACGAGAGGATGATGCAGTAAAAAATATTAATATTTTATTATTGTTTGAAGATTTGGAAGGTCCCGTTGCAGTTCGAGTTGACACTCAAACTATTCAGAGTCGTTGGCACTCTGTGAATTTATATCATGTTGAAAAAAAACTTAGACAGCATCTCATTAATATATAGGAAGGTACATATTTATTTTCAAATTTGTTTTGTTTGTGTGCTAATGACAGCGGTTTGTCTGTTATAAATAAAAAAAACAAGCATTCACTAAATATTATAAAAAAAAATTTCAATCGGTTTGGACTGCAGTAGTCATCTTCATGACAAAAAATATCATTATAAGTTATAAGGCAAAATCGCCAAACTAAAGAGTTGGAGTGAGAAATTTAAAGACACCACTCCACCGCTCGCTCTCTGGTCACTCATCAAGTCACGAAACGTTAAAATTGCCTCTTAAAATTTAAATTTACCTGCGTTCTGTTTCTCGTTAAAGAAACATAAACAAACAACGTTCCACTTTAAATTCGAGGTCAGCTTTTACACCCGTTATATTCTCATCACTACTCAATAGGCCTAATTTATTCAAACCTAATTTTAAGCAGGTACATGGTACTGTAAGGCATCGCTTTCTTGATTGTACCTATATAGCTTATATTTTCGAATTCAATCAAATGTAAGCAACTAACTTTCAATCTTTGTGTAGATGCGACGCAATTCTTGAAGATTATATTGTTATTTATTGACATCTTTGTCACTTATTCAGAGTTTAAGACTAAAGTGAGCTGATCCCGGTTGAGAGAGAGAGAGAGAGAGAGAGAGAGAGAGAGAGAGAGAGAGAGAGAGAGAGAGAGAGAGAGAGAGAGAGAGAGAGAGAGAGAGAGTGGTCCAGCTAGTTTTTGCATGAGACGAACAGGCCATCAAACGATAAATAGAACATTAATGTTCAATGCTTCAGTATCAAATACCTTAGCTTTTTCCATTCTTTTGCTCTTTATTTTCATAAAAGCATACATTTCATTAATATTTGGAATACCTGAACAAAATAAATAAAAGACTTTTCGAATATCGACTTACTGCACGAAATAGTGTACATATTGCCTATTGATTGTAGGATATTTTCCCCCTGATAGACCCTAGGACATTTTCTCCCCTGTTGTAAGATTTTTCCCTGATATGACGTTTTCTCTGACAAATGAAAGTAAATAAAATAATGTAGTAGTATGAATTTGTGGTTTTGCAAGAGTTTCTCCCATGTTAAGGTGCATCAGCTGAAGCTGTCAAATGCTTATAAAGATAAAAATCGCGTGAAGCATTTTTTGAGAATGTTGGATGCCCTGGTTTAGAGAATATCCTCCAGAAAGGTTAGTAATCTGGTGGGGGGATGAATACTTGGAACACCCTACATTTAACCCTAACCCTTATCCTAAATCTTTTAAAAATGTTTTTTTTGTTTGTTAGAAAAACGTGAACTCTAACTCTACCCCGGGTGGGGGGGAATGTCCGTTCACCTGCCTATTACTATGTAGTCTCTCAGTTATTTGGTTATTTCACTAAAACAAAACATGATATCATCTCATAACTATCACATTCATTGAAGACTGGGAACGCCACAGGTCGTCCAATGTCTACTAGTATTACAGGCAGTGTAGCTGGACCAGATCGGTTTCAACACTTTGCAGTGCAGACTGCGGGGAATAAAAACAATTTGTCATGCTGGGTAGCTTGAGATGTTCTGCCCAGATTCAAGAAACATTTGGGCGGCAGTGGCGTCACCTTCCACGGCTTTCGATCATGGACCTCCTCAGGGTATGCCAGATCCGTATATTAATTCACACATCTCATATGGTGGTACAGAAAAAAGAAAGTACAACTTTTTAAAAATTTCTAATTTGCTAGGAATGTCAATAGAAAGAACCGTCAAAATCGATAAATGCACATTTTAATAAAAAAAAAATGATTTTCCTACAAATATGAAAATTGCAAAAAAAACTGTCACCAATTTGTAACGTGCACATACTCCCAAATTTGTTACTAATTATAAAAATCATCTTCGATAGCAAGTCCTCTTTTATGGAGCGGTTCAGAATTCTGTCCACCAGAATGTTTGTCATTTTTGTTATAATTTTTCGAGTACCTTGGCTTATCGTATCCACCAGAATATTTCTGCTTATTGTAGCCCCCGGAGAAATTGGATCCTACTGAATCTCCAGAATATTTCTGCTTATTGTAGCCCCCGGAGAAATTGGATCCTACTGAATCACCAGAATATTTCTGCTTATTGTAGCCCCCGGAGAAATTGGATCCTACCGAATCTCCTGAATATCTTGAATTCTTTTTGTCAAATTGCTGTCCCTTGTTATAGAAAGATTTAAAGGCTCTGGAACGGTCTTCCGAATCAGATTCTTCAAGTACAGGCAACTTTTCTGGAACGGACAATTCACACAACCCATCTGATTTCCACTCAGCAAGAGCTGAGCTTTCTTTGTAGCATGGTAGGTCAAAAACACAGCCCTGAAAAAATAATCAAGAGTTTGTACGGACACCCCAGAAAGGAATGGTCTTCTACATTACAATTTATCAATTTCAAGACTTTAAAACACCACAAAAAACATTTTCAACAATCACAAAGGCCATAAAGAAGCGAAACAGCAGCCAACACGGCAAAACAAAATCATCACCTTGCGATCGGCACACAGTCTGACGTGGCAAATCTTTCCAGAAATATTCCCTGGAAGTCGCTGAGCTACAAACCAGGAAGCCTGTGCAGAAGTGTCAAATTGTCTGTCTGATTTCATGTGAAAAGTTACAAGACCCTGCAAAAAATTAAAGATCCAGATATTTATCTTACTTAATCTTATTGATTATTTGAAAATAATTCTTTCAACACATCAAAAACTTTCCCAGACAAATTTTCAAAAAGATTCAGAAACTAAATAATCTTGTATGATAAAAAAATGTATTCTCTATAGCCAAAAAACCAATAAAACCCTGCTTGTTTGATACTAACTGGTTTGAAGGTGATGAGGGACTTCTGTTCAAAACCGGCTAAGATTGCAACAGCGGCAGATGCAAACTTCACGGCTCCCATTTCAACCATCAACTCTTGAGCAAATTTCTCAAACTGCAGCTTTGTTCTTTCATTGACATTATTTAAAGTTCTAAAACACAAGTGTTAACACATATCTTTATTATTTTCTGCTACAACTTTATTTTGATATTTTACAATACACAATGACGTAGATCTAAGACACCAACTTTGAAACATCTGCCATGGCATCCTGGATACTTCTTTGGAACTGAGTCTTCTCGAATTGAAAACCCTTCAAATCAAAATCATTAAAACTTTTCAATTTCAGCAAATTCAAAGAAACACCACTGATCATTATAACAAAGTCAATAAAAATTAATTAAAAAAATGAGATAAAAAGCCGACTGATAATACTCACAGCGATGTGTTCAACTTTGCTAACATCTTCGGCTTCACTCGGAGTGTAGAGCAAGATCGACTCTCCAGATTTTCCAGCTCTGCCAGTTCTACCAGATCTGTGAATGTATGACTCTACGTCCTTGAAAATTAAATATTATATCTTTAACTGCCCGCATATTAAATTGATTACAACAAGTGTCTCAGAATGTCTGCCTAAGTGCCTATGTATTTCATTTTTAAGTTTAATATAAAGATAAAATAAATGAATCAGTTAAAGATACAAAAAAATGTTTTTATTGAAAATGATTTAATGAAGCTCACTTGAGGAGGGGAACACTGAATGACAACATCAACATCAGGAATGTCCAATCCTCTGGCTGCCACATCTGTGGCAACAAGACACGATATCTCTCCGTCTTTGAATTTCTAATAAATTTAAATGACCAATTCATTGAAAACTGACAGATAACAAACAGGTCCTGACAGATGATTCAAAAATTCAATAAATCAGTCAATTGAAAACAACTAAGAACCAACCTTTAAAGTAATTTCTCTCATGTTCTGTGAAATATCACCGTGAAGAGCACCAACTTTCCCCTTTAGAAACCTCGAGGCTGCCAAATCGTTGACTTCTCTCTTCGTTTGACAGAATACAATGATTCTTGCAGGCTCTCCATCAGCAGCAGCATGTTTTTGCAGTGCTCCCATGATGGCGTTGATGCGATCACTACTGCTGCACAACATGGCAGTGTGCTGGAAAAAGAAAACATTAAATATAATGTTTTTTAGTTTTTATCACCACAAAGAACAATTACTTACTCAGTTCTTTTCAGTTGCAATTCAAACAAACTTACAAAATGGTAACTTACCATCATGGTAAAAAAATCTGCCTAAATCAGTTGTGCTTAATTACTCATGTCGACTCTAAAAACTTTCATATATTTGTGTTCATTAAATAAGTCCCAGTATTTCTGTTGGGACTAAAACGAGTGAGCGCAGATAACAGCTTTTTATAATACAGCAATAGTCTCAAAGACTTCTGAACAATATTACAACCATTGCAGCCAAACTAACATAAATATTTGAGCTAAGAATGTCAGTTGTTTAGTACTGGGTTTCTTCTTCTGGGGAACAAGGCTATAGTTCATAACCGTATTCTAAGATAAATCTATTATGAACTATCTATTATACTTTTTTATAAGCTTGAAAAAAATCACCTTGACAGTGACTGCAGTTTTGACTGAATGCTCTCCAATGAGATCAATCATTTTCAAGTCCCTGCTCAGATATTTCTTTGCTGTCTGACGAACCCATTTAGGTACGGTTGCAGAGAACAGAAGCGTCTGAGGATTTTCGTCTCTGCGATCTGCAATTGATTCATTTAAACCAAGTTCATATTTAACCAAATTAATAAAGCAGTAAAGTCTATTTAACCAACAACAACAACAAAAATCAAAATTTCACCTTTATGATACCTGTTCTTTAAAATATTTTCCACATCTTCATCAAACCCCATGTCGAGCATTCTATCCACTTCATCAAGAACAACATGATTCAACTCTTGTAAGTTCAGAGCAGTCCTTGAGATGAGGTCAAGAATACGACCCGGTGTACCAACGACCACATCGATTCCTTTTCTCAACTGGCTTTCTGTTGCACAACAAATTTACACTTATTGCATGAGTTCTGTCATCATGTTTCAAATAATACTTCTGCATTATGCGGTGATGATTGAGCAATATTTATGGCTTTTTGATGTTTGACTACTAAAATGACATAGTTTTGGCAGCTTAGCCATATTCTGCATGTAAGAGTATACTAATATTGTAAAAAAAATTAACCAATAATGTTTTTAAAGATAAAAATAATTTGTAAGCCTAAAACCAAACATTTTAGATCGAAGTATTTAGAAGATGAAAAAAAAATGTAACCTTGAGCTGCGATGTTAGAGCCTCCATACACAGCTAGGACTCTTAATTCACCACTCAAAGACTCAAAAACCTTTGCAGTTTGATTGGCCAACTCTCTTGTTGGAGTCAATACTAACAACTGTAATAACAAAGAATTAAGTAATGATAAAACTGAGATTAGTTCCATCACTAGATGACTGAATAAACAACACAAACTTTGGGAAGGCGTCTGTCATGTTTAGATGTGTTTGTAGACAACAATTTCTCGACTAGTGGAAGAGCATATGACATCTAGTAATAAATAACAACAACTTGTAACAATATATTTGATAATACTTTAGACTATAATCTACTTATATAACTCCCCAATCTAACTCACATATGATCTTGTGACTTAAGGATGTCAAGCACCAAATCCACACTAACATGCAGACATTAATCAAACAAACATTAGAGTAATGTGGTTTTCCTAATATAAAATATTAGTTTATATTTCATTCTAATCAATCACACGTGTCAAATATCTTTCATTATTTACGCTGTCTATTTCTATTCAATGTTTATGTGAGTATATTATTTAAATCTTAAACATTCTCTAATCCTTTTCCAATTATCAAATTTATTTGAGAGTGTTTGAAATTTTTACAACGCTTATATTAACTTGCAATGTTGTTTGTTTGTTTCAGTGCAAATGTTGTTTTTGAAAACACCGCTACTCGTCCAATCAACGAAGTTAAGCAAAGTCGAGCTTGGTTAGTACTTCAATGGGTGACATTAAATACGTTAATTCATTTTTAGATTTATAAAAAATTCAAACACTAAAAAATAAATATAAGCGTTGTAATAAAATATAAAAAATATTAAAAAAAAACCGCTCATATACTAATGTACTAAAAGGTTAAAAACAATATTAAAGTTTACATATTAACATTTCTAGAACTAAACTTTTCGATTGGAAGATAAGAGTAAGTCTATATATATATATATATATATATATATATATATATATATATATATATATATATATATAGACTTACTCTTATCTTCCAATCGAAAAGTTTAGTTCTAAAAATGTTAATAATTAATTTCACTTTATTATTATTTTTAACCTTTTAGTCATTTAGTATACAAGCATTGTTTTAAAAAATATTTTTTATATTATTCAGTAGTCAAATTGTTCGTGTGCAGACTTCTATGGTATTTTGTGTGTGCTCACATTCACAGTGCAAACTTATATCGTCCTGGCGTGAAACATGCTTTTAAGATAGCTAAAAAATTTCATAGCAACATTGTATCCTAAAATATTACCCCAATGAATAGTAAACAAAAAATGTTTGTAGTTACTATCATATGCTTCTTTAATTTATTTTTCAACACTTTTTGGTTCTTAAATTTTTGCATAGTTATTTTTGTTAAATTAAATTTGTTTGAAGTTGGTTAATTTTAGAATGTATAAAATAATCACACTGCCTTTTTCATCAACACACAAAATTAAAATTACAATGAAAAAACAAATCTTTTGATTCTGATTGAGAACAAATAAATAAATCAAGTAACAAATGCTTAAATAGCAACTTACAGTTTTGCCCGATCCAGTTCCTGTAAATAAAATATTTCAATCAGACATTTATAATCTATATATATATATATATATATAGCCTACAAAACGTGCCAGGCCGCAAAAAATCGGCCTGTGCAGTACTTTAATATTTATATCTTGAAATGCAGAGAGAGAAAGAATATTTATATGTTAAAAAGCAAAGAAAGAGATTATTTATATGTTGAAATGCAGAGAGAGAGAGAGAGACTGAACGAGGGAAAAAAATGATAAAAAAAACCTCTTAAAACAATAATTCTGTTAGTCTTTAAAAATGCAAAAAATAAAAACATTTAACAAAATTACTTACTGGCTTGAACAATAACATCAAACTCATCATATATTTCATTGAATGTGTTGCTTTGCACAGGAAACAAATAATCAATTCCTTGATCTGCAAATAAAAATGGTGAAGGTGAAATAAAATGATGCAACTTTGAACAAATGTTATCTAATGCTCAATCTTTCAAAATGTTACTTTTAAGATTCTTTATTGTTTTTTCAGTTAGCCTAAAATTATTAAAAGCTCCTGTGGTTTTGTCGGCAACATCTGAAATCTCTTTCCATTCCTTTGGAGCATTGGGATCTGCTTTTAGATCGTCGACCTTTTAGTAGCAAAAGAACAGCTGATGTATAATCAAGGTATGTACAATCAAATTTCCCTTGCAATTTTTAAAAATATATAATTGTATTAACCAAATCTTCAATCTTCCTGGCCGGCTTTTCATTTCCCAAGGTAGCACCAGTTGTATGAGCATTTCTCACAAAATTAATTCTTGCATCAGTATTGCTACTATTGCTTGAAATCGACTGAGCAGATAAGTTATTTAATAATAAAATCTGGTTTCCTCGGGCACGTCCAACGACAATGGCTCGAACAAGCCCAGCAGAATTGCTTTTAAAAACAAGACGACGAACACAATCTCCCAGCATATTTCTCTTAGTGATTAGAAAGCAGTAACAACAGACCAGACGACCTCGGATACGAAATGTGGAAATGCAGCGATATAAGGGACCTTATAGGAAAATGATGGGCATGCTTTCTACTTAATTGTCAAAAGTATTAAAACTATTTTTTATAAAAAAAATTGAAAATAAATTAAGATAACAAAAACTAAATTAATAAATTTTGTAGACACATTATGAAATAATTACAAAATTCTGCTTTTAATTTGTTTACACTTGCTTATTGAAAATTGATGATTTTAATTTTTCGTTCCAAGCCGTGTCATTTTAATTAATTACAAATAAGCTATTGTTTTAGTTAGCATGTCCTTGTCATTGAAAAAAGAAAATAGAGTTAATATTTTAGATAAAAGCCTAAGTCGAGGAAAAAATGAGGTTACAAATATTTTACGTACGCTACGTCCGCTACGAATGATAAATCGATAAAATCTATTATTGACAGTGTGACGTGAGCTTTTTTTGAAAGCTTGACTTATATTAGGCGCAGAAGTAATTTTTAAGGCCTGTTTTGGGTGGTCCAAAATCAGGCCACATTGGGCTTGTTTTGGGAGGCCCCAAATTGGGCGACAGAAAAAATCAAAAGCAAAAATTTTTTCTAATTTTAAATGAGCAGAAATCGCTTTTAGAGTTTTAGCTGGTTAATGGGACAAATTGTCCGTCACTCCAAAATATTGGTAAAAATTAAAATATGTTTTTTTATTGGATTTGTCTTGCACTTCTTCAAAGCAAAACATTTCAAATGATGGATTTTACGTAAAATCAGTAAGAAATTGTAATTCTTTGATTTTGATTAACCCTGTTCAAATTACATAATTTATTATGACTAATTAAGAAGTAACCTTCTAGTAGTCAGTCAATCAGCTAAGACTCGCGGGTGAATCTTGCTAGGCTATCTCTAGCCAATAATAAGAATTGTGACAGCATAAAAAAGTTATTGAAAGCCAGGTTATTATGCATTTGTAATTTGGTTTTAATTTTTCAGGTTAGCATAAGTGTCTTCGCCCTGCTATTTTCAGAGATAGTTCAATACTGCCATAACCGAGTCAACACAATACCAGAACTTCAACAAAAGTTAATATTTTGATTTTTGTACTAACAATAATTTAAACTAATATATATATATATATATATATATATATATTTTCTTGCAAGCAAGTTTCATTGAACTTTGTAGCCCATTTCGCATTCAACAGTTCAATGAAACTTGCTTGCGGGAAAATATTGTCCTTAATTATGTATGGAATATATATATATATATATATATAAATCTCGTGTGATAGTGATTTACTTAAAACTCCTCTGAAATGGCTGAACCGATTTTTATTAAATTTTTTGT
Source organism: Erpobdella octoculata (assembly GCA_963978895.1). Lineage (NCBI taxonomy): Eukaryota > Metazoa > Annelida > Clitellata > Hirudinida > Erpobdellidae > Erpobdella > Erpobdella octoculata. The sequence goes on along the minus strand of OZ022241.1, from coordinate 9,827,756 downwards.
GTACATTTGGTAGGTCTGAGGATAGGTTGTAGGCTCTAAAAATCTCGGGCACCCCGCTAGTATATATATATATATATTTATGTATGTATGTATGTGTGTGTGTTACGAATAAATTGTGGAATTAATTTATCTCTGAGACATGCACTATGAAACACAACCCACTATTTGGCAGAAACAACTTTTCGAGCCAAATTTTCAACCTTTCGTAATACCAATCGCTGTTCGGGACTACAATTAGTCAAAAACGTCTCTGTTAAACTTTTATTGTTAGACCTACGGACCGTTTCAACTTTATCAGTCATCATCAGGGTCTAAAGTTAAACAAGGACAGTAAACAAACCGAAAGAGTTGAAATTGTCAAAGAATTGGCATACAAACAAAATATTAAACATTCCACTTGTCAAATTAACATAAATAAAAGATAAGGCTCAGCAAGAAAGAAAGTTAAAAGTTAAAAAAGTAGATTCATTTTTGAGTGCCACTTACTGAACAGACCAGCGGCCACTTTACAATGTTGGCAACTTGCAGATAAGACTAACGGCGTAAGCGGTGTTTAACGGCGCCGCTGGCAGCCCCACATACTACTCGCTAACTCCACAAGCGCACAAAGGACTTTAACCACCAACCGAAGTTGGTACTCATTTATCGACCACAAAGGATGAAATGCTGAGTTGACGTGAGCACATGTGAGTTAGTTTCTTGCTCAAGGAAATTACGTGCCAGGACCAGGAATTGAACCCAGGTCCTACGACTCTGAAAGCCGGTGTCTATACCACTAGACCAACACATATGTACAACAGAAATGTCACAGTGTTAACGATAAGGAATCATAAACTAATGTAATCACAAAAACTATAACAGTTAAACTATTGGAATACACAATCAATTTCTGCGCTTTCGCTGTGTAATATTACACATTTGTAATAAAACGAACTAATAAATGAAAGTATATGCAATTTAGTTGAATGACTTTAAGTTTAAAAATTAATCATTTAGAATTATTAAAGTTAGAATGCTGCCATATTAGTGCATAGAGACATAAGAGGCATTAAGGGGCGCGATGGTACAGCGGTAAAAGTCTTTGACTTTTGAGCTTAGGGTCCTGGGTTCCACTCCTGGGTAAGCAAAATCCCACATCGTGTAACTTCCTTGAGCAAGGAGTTCACTCTGAATTCAGTTAATCTGAATGCTCAGGTCAACTGAGCCTTTCATCCTCCTGTGGTAGTCAAATGAGTACCGGTGGTTTCACTAGGGATAAATAAATCAATTAAGGCGCTGAATACGGCTGCCTGCATCGTAGTGGTCTTGAAATCGATTCGTCGGTATAACACCACTATAATATCATCGGAATCTTTATCTTTCATCTTTATAAGATTCTTAACTATTTTTGCAGCCAGATGAGACACTCTTTGTGGGGAATGGCATGGGAACAACCTTCTTTAAATCATTCTCATTGTATTTTAAATCATTTTTGCTATTATTAACTGTAAGTTTAGAAAAATTCCAAATCAAGCTTTAAAAGTTAATAATCGGTAATCTGCCAATATTTTGTTTTAAAGTTTAAGGAAACTACTTTGAATGACTTCATTTTATTTGATACTAAGGCCAACACTGCTAAACATGCATTGTTTAATAGAGAATTTTTAAGAAACGACTTGCTACCCAAATACATAAATATATATATATATATTTCATTATTTGTTTTTATTCATCTTTGTTTATGTTCGGTTCCTGTACTGCCTGGCCTTTTGCTTTTTCTGAAGATGGCTGAAAAAATAGCCGAAACTTGCAAGTTAAAAAGTAATAAAGATTTGTATAATCGGGCGTTCTTTGAACAACTTCGTGGGTGAGTTAAATTATGTGAACTATCTCATATAATAGAAAAAGTTTGCAACAAAACTTGGTCAATAAAATTTAACCGTGCCTGTATCGACGAAAAATTAACACCTAATTATTTGAATAATATATATATATATATATATATATATATATATATATATATATATATATATATATATATATATATATATATATATATATATATCAGTGATGGGTTTTAACTACTTTAAAAGTAGTTAACTACTATATTTAACTACTCAAAAAAAAAGTAGTTATTAACTATTTCCTAACTACTTTTAACAGCAGTAGTTATTAACTACCTCTTAACTACTGCCTAGTAGTTAACTACTTTTTAACATTAACCAAAAAAACTTTTAACATTTGCAATTAAATACAAGTTAAATAAACCTGATTTTTCAGGCTCTTCGTTCATTTCATTTATGTATGCCAAAAAATTTTCTTTGTTCAAAAAATTCAATTTAAATTGGGAAATTATTGCTGTTGCTAGAAGATATTCTTCATTTTCCAAAACAGGACCAAATCGTTTTTCTATATCTTGAGATAGTGCTTGTAAAAGAGCATTGATGGTTTTATCTGAACATGATGTTATTTTTTAAATCCTATGATGGCTTGAATAATGTGACCAACGTATGACTTTTAACTTTGGAAGATATTCATTGCGGTGACTATTGGTTTTATAATCTGAATGAACGATATCAAAAAGCAAACTCAATCTCTTTAAATTCAGCTTGCCCTAACGTCTTCTGACAATCACAAACATTATTGAAAACTAGATTAACAATCCTTTCAACCAAATAGAATTTTGAGCACCGCCGTGTAACATTTGGCTTATAAATGTTGAACCACTAATGTCCTGTACAACCTCAGCATCTTTTACATTGCGATGAATGGGGTTTTATAATTGTACAACATTTGCCATTGATCTATCATAAAGTTTTTTGTATTTCAAATTATCTCTTACTTTCAATGCACCAACACTTAAGGTATGACTAGAAGTAGCCTGTCAAAATGATCATTTTTGTGGTTTTTATCGAACTATCAGATATTAAATAAAGAACGTTTTCTTCTCTATCATTTTTAAATGTGGATGCTTTACCTGCTCAGCAATATCAAAAAAATGTTCAATGCCTTGGATCAGACCTGGTTTAAGCCAATTAAAATCACTAATTTTTGTGCGAACCTTCGTAAGACAGTTTCAACATCTAGCGATGTTTTATTTTAAACTTTGAATCCAGCATTATGTTTGATGCAATCAGATAACCTCTTGCATAATAAGCTTAGGAAGAACGTTTTGGATCTTTAGTAGGTACTGACAGTGTACAATTGCGTAAAAACCTTTATTACACGCAATCAGATAACTTCTTGCATAAAAGCTTAGGAAAAACGTTTTGGATATTTGGGACTGATAGTGTACAATTGCGTACATACATACATACATACATACATACATACATACATACATACATAGGTAATTATGTATGTAGATTACCACAGTGTTTATAAGGAGGTAAAAGAAGCACATCAGCAGAGTTATCAATATTATCTTGCTCACTTTCTATCAAATCTAATATACTTTCACCACTAGATTTTCATTAATTACATACATGTCATAAACTGGCTATTCTACTTCAGTTTCATCATCTATAGAGTAATTTTCAGCCACCAAAAAAGTAAAGTGGTTAAAAAAATAGTTAACTACTGTAGTTAATAACTATTTTAAAAAGTAGTTAACTACTAGTTGTTAACTGGTTTAACAAAAAGTAGTTATTAACTATTTCTTAACTACTGTAGAGTAGTTAACTATTTATAGTAGTAACTACCCATCACTGATATATATATATATATATATATATATATATATATATATATATATATATATATATATATATATATATATATATATATATATATATATTCGAATGATAGGTTATCGGAACTTGGTCAGGGTGTTGGTCAGAAAATTCTTGATGTCATTATACTAAGAGAAAAGGGCTACAAAAGAGAAACAAAGCTTGTCAACATATTAATCTTTATCAAGTCCAATGTTTGGAAGGTATGGGTTTTTGATGTAACAATTACTCGATAACTCAAAATAATAAATAATTTTTATGTTTCAGAGTTTATTTGGTAAAGAAGCAGACAAGTTGGAGCATGCTAATGATGATGAAAGAATTTGTATTCTTTTTTAGTTTCATTTTTTAGCTAAAATAATATGTTGTTGGTTCACACAAACTGAAAAGGCATTTATGCTTATTTTTGAAATTGCATTTGTCTGCGATAGGCTATGGCTCTCAATGTCGTGCTTATCCACAATTTCTGCTTCAGAATGAGCAGATTCAAGTCCTTTTTAACACAATTTCATCAAGTTTTTATGCTTTATCTTTTCATTTCCTTCTTACCTTCATGTTTTTTCATGTTCAAATTCAGTCATCCTCTCTTGTGTTCCATATGCCAAACTACTCAAGTTTTTAATTCCTCATCACATTAACTGCACAAGATACTAAAATGTGTTGCTTATTCTATTGCTAAATGGCACACACCTTTCAACTATTATATGCTAACTCCCTCTAAATTTCTGAGATTCTCAACCATTCCTTAACCTTTGTCTACATGCCATATACAAAGATTTTTTTATTCAGGACCTGTTCATTTTTCATCAAGTTGATCCTTTCTTAAATATAGCTTAAGCAAATTGTTGTCTAGTTACTTCATCTACACAACTTATTTCATCGAGTTTGTAACAAAAGCAACATAACTTGGTTAGACACTTCATTTGAGTGGTATTTTTAACCACAAATCTTGTAAAGTTATTTATTTTTGTGTAATTTATTATTTGCTAAATAATTTGAGATTTCTTCCTTATACAAAATTCAAATAGATTATATAATAGAAAAAGATCCTCTGGTAAACAAATTCATTTCAAATCCAACAGATGGAGGTATTTTTTCAAATAGTCTATTTCACATTCTAATGAACAATTTCTATAGAACTTCTGAGACATTTCTTTATTTAAATATCTTTAGGTAGGCAGTCAAGCTTGAACTGTGCTGCATTCATGGCTGGTATCATTGAAGCCATTCTAAATTTCAGCAATTTTGTAGGTTATTTAGTATATTTCTCTCACTTCCCTATGACCATTGGTTGATTCATCTTCCAATTTGACTTTTTAAGCCTGCTAAAGTGACAGCCCACTGGCACGAGGGGACCGCATTCATGATCAAGTTTGACGAGTCTGTACTTCTCAGGGACAAAATGGTGGAAGGAAGATAAGAGTTGTATCTCAACTGATTGTTGTTTAGAATGTTATTTACTCTTGCTATATTTCTGAATGCTTTCATAAATTGATTCTTTCTTTTTTTTTCAATTTTATTTAGACAGTTAATAAATGCAAAAATGTACAAATATAGCACTGATTTTTTTTATAAACTTGATTTCTGTGGATTGTTAAGCAAAAAATTGGAAAAAATAATGTTATTTTATCAATTTAACATAAAATTGCAGGTTTTAAATGTCAAAATGTTTATAAAAGTCCAGAAAACTTTAGAACAAAAGCGACGAAAATGGCAGATGCAAAAGTGGAAGCAATCATGACAAAGGATAGAATGGAAAGGAGTCCCATCCCTGTCAAACCATGGTTCCTACAAAACAAAAACATTTGTAATAGGGGTAGACACAATGGATTTTGATAAACTGTTTGAGATATTTAAGATCAAAACTAATGTTGACTTACGAGGTGCAGCCTCCTCCAATCCTGGCTCCCATTGTGAGTAGAAATCCACCAACAAAACCTTGAATCGGGTTTATCTCGTGTCCAACTCCCAGGGAACCCGAGGCAAAAGCAGAGAGAAAGCCACCGACTATGGCACCAGTAACATAAAATACCTAAAAAAGGTAGTTGCAGAAATAACTTCAATCTTTTGTTTTTGTAATAATGAAATCACGTTTAATAGTGCCACAAGTTAGTTTTAGCTAACCTGCCACCAATTGTTGAGTCCTGACTGATACTTCTGAGCTACCTGTGAAAACTTTTTCAGAGGGCCAACAAAGATCTGCGATGCCACAACAATCAGACTGCTACTTCCGCTTAGAGTTTTCTGGACGGATATAATTAGAGGAATTTGAAGTATTCCAACTAAGATACCAGATACATAAGGAGGCCAAGGATAGGAAACAATTAAGGAACCAGATTTAAATCTAGATGCTGGTATCTAATAAACAAGAAAAAAATCAATAAGTAGCCGATAAAAGTTATTGAATTTAGTGCAGTGTGGTTTAAAATAATAAATTACTATAGCATGTTTTTTAAATATTTCCTTAACTCTCGAATACATCTGACGACAACAACTAAGCCCAAAACAAAAATTAGCAGCTTGTGATTTAACGTGTTAACTATTAGAGTTCTGCATGGGCTGTTTCTATGTGGCCTAAAATCCCTATGCTTGGCACACAAATTTTGGCCCGGCTTGATTTCAAACTTGGCTTGGCTCGTTTGAAAGCCCTAGAATCAAGACCTGGTCCATGTAGTGCCCTATTAACTATATCTCAGAGATAAATGGAAAGCACTGACCGACGAATTAACATGGAATGGAAGTAAAGTCTCAAAGGCACAGACAAGAATTCCAAACATGGCCATAATGGGAAGAGACAGAGTGAAATATGGAGAATGAGACCATCTGATAAATTATAAAAAATTAGGAACAGTTCTCAAATTAGAAAAAACTGCAGCTTGTTTTTAAATTATAATAAAGAAATATACCATTACAATCTTCAATTATTACATTATTCAAATAGATTATTTCAAATAAATAATTTCAATTCAATAATCCACAAATGGTAGATGTCTGAAACTGACGGATTTTTAGACTCTGAAATGCAAGACTGGAAAACTGAATCCAGCTGTGGCTTGTACATGCAAAACAATATGACAGCTGAAAATGCTCCGAGGAGAATGAAACCTAAAATTAATTTGCCACTCAAATTTTGTTCATCCTCTTTAAGAAAAATAGAAAATCATAATTTGAGATTTAATTCTAATCAAATCACCTGAGTTAGGAACTAGTGCTCCTATTTGCGGGAAAATTGACGTAGGACACTGAAAATATCAAAAGCTGAAAACTGAATAATTAAGCAAAAAATTAAAATTGTTTATTTACCGATCCAGAAATAGTCATGCCTGTGCCCATAATGAGACCTCCAACAATACTTGATTTAAAAGAACGGTCTGCCATTTTATTAAAATAGTCGTTGCTTGCCAAATTGAAAAACTTGCTTGTCTGAGGTAGCATGGCCACCAAGGACATTGCAAACATGCCTAGAGTTAAACAAATCTAGACTTCAATATCAAAATCAGTTTGTTATGAATTAAATCTAAGTTTATGCAATTACTTGTAGCCAGTGCTGACAAAAAAAACTTGAGCATAGTAAATTCCTTAAAAATCATCTGCTGCTGGATGACATTGGGATCAGTAACTGGTAAAAATATTTAGGTTAATACTACAATCACTATCATGACTATCATAGGCGAAAACCTCATATAAAATTATAAATAAATTTAAGTATATCAATGATACAAATAAGAGTTAGGTAAATATTAACCTGTTCCTTTATGCATTGCAACTCCAAAAGCAATTCCACATGCACAACATATTAAGCATTTCAGAATTGGCAACCCATCTTCATCACATGTTTTCTTGATTTTAATGGTTTTTTGAAAAGCAAAATCGTTCCCCGACGAGTATTTGTGAGAGTCACCCATCCTCACTTCACTTCGACATCCGCACGCCAATCCAAATAAAAAATACAAGTGGGATGGTTGGTTGATTTTATTCAACGACAGGCTTACTTCTGCACTATCATAGCAGAAAAACCGTTCAATGACAGCTATTATAAGTGGTCTATAATATAATAAACATCATTATTATACTTGATCACATGACATGTGACACATGTAAAGAGGTACTACGTACGTACACAATCAGGGGCGCAAGTTTTTGTGGGAAGTGCTACATTTATTCATAAACTTATTTTTTTACAATTGCTTTAACTGGTTTGAGACTGATATTGACTATCTTCAGCTTGTAGTCTTTATTTTCTATCATTAATAAATTCTTAAAGATACCAAAAAAAGACTGCAAACTGAAGATAGTAAAAAAAAATTTTTGTCTGCGGCGGGCTTTCTTTTCTTTTTATAACTGGGGGTGCTACAACTATTCATAAATTTATTTTTTTTACAATTGCTTTAACTGGTTTGAGACTGAGTTTGACTATCTTCAGTTTGCAGTCTTTCTTTTCTTTCATTAATAAATTATTAAAGATACCAAATAAAACTGCAGACTAGTTAAAGATAGTCAAAAATTGTTCCGCCTGCGTCGGGCTTTTTCCCTTTTTCATACTTGAGCCCCCAGCATTTTCTGCTGGCTGCGCCCCTGTACACAATGGCACAAATATATATTCTCTATTCTCTACGTATGGGATGGGCGTATGCATTAGCGGATCCAGACTTTTTGGCGGGGGAGCCAAACAAATGGCGGGAGGGGCCAAAAACGGCAAGGGCCAAAGACGTCGGGAAAAAAATGACCTTAGATCCACAAATCCCATTGGTAAACATAAGCTGGAGGCTAAAAATTTTGTAATTTCTCTAAAAAGTAGTCAATTTTTCTTATAAATTTGGTTGAACTTTTTCTCACTTATTCCTAGTTTTAAATAACATATCTTATATTATTATTGTTATAACTATTTTTTAGTATCACAAAAAATTAAATTTTGAAATCAACGGCGGCAGGGTCCCCCTAGATCCGCAACTGGACGTATGTATATATATATATATATATATATATATATATATATATATATATATATATATATATATATATATATATATATATATATATATATATATATATATATATATATATATATAAATATAATATTCTGTATATATGGCACTAGGTATCTTATGCCAATACATAGGGAAATTATACAATTATACGAATGAAAACTTATTCACATTCTGATAAAATTAGCTTTTGTACGTGGGTCCACAAGACTGTTTGCATCCACATTGAGTTTCTCCCTATAATTAACCAATTCGCCTCACCCTAGAGGTTTCATCTTATTACTTTCTTTCTTTAGAACATTCAAAGATTGAATATTTATCGCTACCAATACGACGCAATTAGAATAAATTACCCCCCCTCTTATCCATGGTCTGTTTGACCCTTCTTCCTTGCAAAAAAAAGTTTTGTGTCCAATTTGCGTCCCACAGCTCCTGCTCAGGTGTCATTTTATTGGTATGTTACCTTAATACAGGCCTAGAGGTACAGTAGAAAGAACTACTACAGCCTTTTAAGGACATGCTTGTTTTTATGTTATCAACACTCAGAAACAACCCAAATGGAACAACTTCTAACCACAGAATCCAGCATACCCTACAAAGTGGTACTTTACCCACCGATAATAAATATTATTTACGTTTGACTATTTATTGTTTCTTATATCTTGTCAATACAACATGGAAAATGTCTATAAGCAAGTCAATTTATTTAACCAGCTTGTTTCATAACAAACTGTTTAAAAATAAAAATCACCTGTGAATAATAAAAAAAAACTTCATTGCATTATTCTCTATATTCAACAAGATAAATAACAAAAAAAAATCATTTTTTGGTTTTAGAAATTTTAATGAGTCGCTTTTTTTCAGCCTTAGGTCGTTTCTTCTGGCGATTGGCCTTTTGTATTTCTTTGATGACGTTCTTTCTTTCCTGAAAAATTATAGTTTGACATTGAATAATAATACAATTATTTTTTCTAGCAATTTTAGAACACACTTTTTTACTATTTGGAGACTCCTCCCGGGGCCTGTAATATTTGATTTGGTCTTCCTTGATCTTGCTTTTCGAATCAATTCTTTCATGATGATCGTTTGTTATATTTTCACATTCTTCGTCGCTGTCATCATCTGAATCTATGTTTTCCTTATCATCACCGTTGTCATTCTCATCAATGTCATCATTTCTTGGATTGTCAAATTTGAATGACACATGTACCTGAAAAAAGTGAATTATAATATATCAAATAAAATAAATAAAACAATATTTTTAATGTTAAATATTCCTTAACAGAAAAATTACAGTAAAAAAAGATAAGTTGAACTCTCAAACCTTATCAAGAATTTTACTTGCTTCCATTTCACAACCATCAGCAGAAAATGTGACACAAGCCTGCAATCAGCATAAACTGTCAATCATTAAGAAATAAAACATTACAAATTATATGTAGGTAGGTCTGTTTGTATGTGTGTCTGTGTGTTTGTATGTATGTCTGTATGGATGTATGTATGTATGTATGTATGTGTGTATGTATGTATGTATGTATGTATGTATGTGTGTATGTATGTGTGTATGTATGAATGTATGTATGTATGCAGTATCGGATCTAGGGGGGGGGGGGGCAACTGAGAGCGGGAAAGCGACAGGGAATGAATAACGACCGGGAGCGCAAGCGGGGAAGGAAACGAGAGCGAGAAAGACAAACATTAGAAAAACCTCTGAAAACCCCCGAGCAACGCCGGGTACTCCACTAGTTAACAAATAAAACCTTAAAAAATTTACAAAACATACCGTATCACCAGCTCCAAAACAGTTTTCCTGATTAAATGTTCTTAAAACCACAGCTTCTTCCATATCCTATATTCATAAATTATACATTAAAAAACTAACATTTTAACTATTTAGGGCACTTAATTGATATCCAGTAAAGTTTGCAATGTCTTCGATTCAGTGTGGTTTGATTGCAGAATACATTAGTCTTTCATTTCTCATAGCATTATTAAAACTAATATTTCTCCATGTAACTAAAGAGATTGAGCACATCAGGAACACACATATAAGTTAAATTGTTTGATTGCTTATGCCCGAGCTGTTCCTAGTAATACTGACGTGCATTAAAAAATAAGATGTCTTAATTTCAGGAAAAATTTGAACTTATAATACAACAAATTTAAAATCCCAATTACCTTATCATCATCATTATCACCATTGCTTGTTTTAGCTTCATTCAAAGCATCCTTAAGAAATTCATCAACATTAATTTCTTCTTTCACGATGAACTCGAGCAACTTAACATAAGGCAGTGTCATCACTCCTTGTTTTCTAAAATATGCTGTCACATTCCTGATGTCCATTTGAAGAAATTTGATCGAATTTTCATTGTCCATTTCAACTGATTGTGACACGTCAATGATATATAACTTCCCATTAAAAACTCTGCAAGATAAACACAAATAAATATATTAATATACTCCAAAATCAATAAAAAATATAAAAATTTTTTAATAAAGTAAGTGAAAGAATTGCATACAGCATGTTGAATTCACTGAGATCTGCATGGATGAGCTTACACGTCTGGAACATGGTCCTCATCATTTTAATACAATCGACGTAAAAGCAGTCGGCCTCCTCGCTTGTAATCTGTACGTCTTTCAATTTAGGAGCGGCTCTATAAATTAAAACGTACGATTTAAGCAGTGATGGGTAGTAACAAATTACAAGTAACGGAATTACAGTAACAAATTACTTTTTTCAGTAACAAGTAACGTAACAGATTACTTTTCAAAATTGTAACAAAGTAACAGTAACAAATTACTTTTTTAAAGTAACAGTAACAGATTTTTAAAAAATGTTACTTTTTACTTTTTATTTTCGAGCATTGGATCAAGCGTTAAGATGGCTCGAGTCTGGACCAATAGGAGCAAAGTGCGTCACTGGATTCATGATCGCGTTCATTTTAACAACGCGCCATATCAGGGAAAACAAACTTCCTTTTTATTATCGTTTACTCTTTCGGAAACGTTTGCGAGTTCACAGATCGTGTTTTGGAATCATGGAAATTAATAAAGAGTTAAATTATGAACAAACTGGTAATGAAATCGGATGGGTGCATCAGCTCGATGATAACGATAGAAGAAATTACGCCCGCAATTTGTTATATGAGCAAGTACTTGCTGTACAGCAGGTTGAAATGCAGGCTGAACAACAAAATGGTTCAGCTGAGATGCCTCAGCCAGATGATGATTTTTTATATTTGTTACAGATACATTTAAGCAAACTGATGAAACTGCGGAGGTGGATAAGTATCTTAGCGATACTTCTCGTGATATTGAATCATTACTCAAATTTCCATGTATCTTGAAATTGTTCAAAAGATATAATACTTCTCTTCCATCAAGTGCTCCTGTTGAACGGCTGTTTAGCATGGCTGGCCAAATTTTGACTCCAAGAAGAAATCGTTTGACTGATAGTCATTTTCAACGACAACTGCTGCTCAGAGCTAATAAAGCTTTTTGTAGCTCAATCAAAGATCTTCACCATTTGACTGGTGTTCTTATTTTAAAAACAAAAATCAAGTATGGAGTTATGGGGTGTTGCATCTGTTTGTAAACAACTTTTTGTAAAGTAACAAAAATGTAATAAGTTACTTTCAAAACCAAAAAGTAACAGTAACAAATTACTTTTGAAAAAATGTAACAAGTAACAGGAACAAATTACCTTTTCATCATGTAACAAGTAACAGTAACAAATTACAAAAGTAAAGTAACAAACCCAACACTGGATTTAAGACAACTTCAAAATTGTGAACAAATAAATAACGAAAAAGTCACCTTCCATCTTCTCCAACAAATTCCATCACGAGTATGTTACCATCCAAATGTATCGGTTCCGGACTGGGAATTCCAGCTTTGTAAATTCTGTCGAAACATAGCCAGCACATTCATTTTTCAAAACAGAAACTCCTGCGAACAAAATAAAATGCATATTCAATGAAGGTGTTACAAACCTGTGCAAATTTCTGTATTCTTTTTCTGCCCATTTAGGAACAAGCTTTCGTATGTCCTTTGTGCACGTGTTGTACTGGAATCTATAATTTAAATAATAATATTTAACCCTTGACTTTTAGGAAAACATTTTTAAACAACTAACAGTAGCATATATTTATTACTTTCATCTCCCTAACTTAATGAAAAAATTAAAAATTGTGAGTAGTACAGGGGAAATTTTTACATGTAAGTGAACTAACAAACATTGCTTAAAAATGAGAAATCGGTAAATAAAGAAAAGCAAATGTTCACCTGTGTTCTCCGGCCATGTATTGGTTCCTATTCCTAAATTCAGAGCCAACAGTTTTAAAAACCTGCAAAAAATTACAATTCAATAAAGTCGTACAAAGAAAGATAAGATATAACCAACTGAATTCTCAGAAACGAACCTTAACAGCAAGACCTCTGCCATCCTTTGAAGTCGCATAGTAAACATTTGCCTCTTTCCCAGTACTGACACAACCTTCAATGTCTGTGAAATATCTGTTGAGCAACTTGAACAAAATCATCATGGTTTTTTTGTCAAGTGCCTTATCCAGTGTAGCTTGGTCAGATTTGTCTTTTCGCTTTGAACTGTAAAAAGGAAAAACTATGACGAAAACAATTTTTATAATTAAACAATAACTGAAATTTAATAAGTATTTACTGACAAATGTTCATCTGTTTTTCTAAAGGACATGGATCTAGGAGGTTCATAAGCACCTGTAAACATTTTAAAAAGTTTAATAAAATATATAAAATATTTATGAATGAGAAAACTGATTTACCGAGATTGACACGACTTTGGAACTTTTTTATGAGATTTTCATAGCCTTTACCAGAAGGATTCTGTGGATTTGTCCCAGCGGATATCTGTTGATAAAATTACATCATGTTACGGCATATTTTTAAAACAGTAAACAAGAGAACAATTATAAAATGGAATTCAACTTAAACTTTAGCAGCACTCAGTTGTTATTGAAGTATCAAGCTAATATTTCTAATCCATAAAGTAGCAATACCAAACATAATAGAAAACAGTCTGCTCATGTTAATTATTTAATTTGAAAGTGGGTGTCATCTACACATATAAACTTCAGAAAAGTAAAACTAAATCTAATATACTAAAAACATAGGCTGATAAACAAAAGCTATTCTATGAAAACGCATGCCTGAGGACAACTATGCCACTGTAATGATGTAGCTCTTAACAATCATATAATAATAATAACAATATACCTTTCCTATGGCCTGGTGGTACTGCTTAGTGACATCTGAAAAAATAACGTTTATAGAATATCATATTATATATACATAGATTATTGCTTTGTAACTAACCGTTTTATATAAAAAATAAATATAAACTCCCTCAACAGTTTTATATAAATAACAAATATCAACTCTCCATTTTATTAGCTAAAAAGTGAACAAATAAATCAAATTTTAGCCATTATAAAGCTAAGAACAAACTTGAAGATCGATATTTCCATTCGACTGATTGAAGAGTTTGATCATCATCATCATCATCCTCCTCATCTCCTTCTTGCCAGTCATTTTCATCTGATTCCACACAATCTTTTATCTCTTTATTTTCAGAAGAAGCATCTTTGCTGCCACTTCTAAAAAAGGCATTTTTATTTAGGATACAAATCCCTAATCATATAAAAACAATCTTTGCACAAGTAAATGCAAGTATAGAATTCAATATTAATAAATTAATTTAATTGTGAATTTTATATATTAAGCAGTTTTTGAGCAACGTATAATATAAATTCACAGTGTACATTTTTGTAATTGAAACAGAAAATGTGGCAGTTGTATTAATAAACAACTGATGAAGGAAATGAATAATTGATGGTTTTCATCTATATTCAATTTTAGCATCGGGGAAGAGCAAAAGTGTCAGCTTCTTGTGTCTGTTAGTTGTTAGGAGACAAGCTACTATAGGCGAGACATAGATTAAAAACTTATGTTCTGAAAAAGAATCAATTGCTCTTGGCAGCTGCTGTTGAGGGTGCCACTCTAGAGTACTTTTACTGTATATGATGACAGAGGCTTGGTTTGTAAACAGTGCAACATCAAAAAGTCTGTCGCAGAAGTATCGTATTTTACATGCAGCCATTTAAATTTGAAGCATGAAATAAGCTTGGTGTACTACTGAGACTACTGAGTGTATGTCATGCCATAAACCATCATAAAATGCAAGCCAAAAAAATGGGACTGAGCTAAATCATTGACTGGTGTAACTTCATGAGAAAAGACTTCAAAGTTTTGCTAGGAATCTAATCATTAGCAAAGCCCAAAGACAGGAACTTTTTTGCAAGCAGCTAGCTGGGAAATCCATCAGCGCTGCTTACTAACTTATATTAGGACTAGGTGTCAATATGAAACTGGCGTACTTGATGCAAAAATTCGCCCGTAAAAACTTTTCAACAATTTCAGCATGCATGGCCAATAGCAGCGCACCGTCAAAAGCACCAAAGATATTTTTGTTTAAACTTTAAAAAAGTTTTAGGTAAGTTTTAAAGTTTTTCATTGTAATTAACCAACTCTTTAAGTTCTTCAACAGAGTCTACCTCTGCATCTTCAAACTGTCCATCAACAAATTCACCCATAATTTTACAATTAGTATTTATTTATTTATTATTGTATCTATTTGTATTTATTTAAAAACACTTCACGAAACACCTGTGGACGAAAATATAGCATCATAATAATAGGATTTCCTATTCGACATTTTACAGAAATTTTATGTCTATTTAAAATTATTAAAATTAACTAAAAATGTTTTTTTTAAACAATTTTAATATTATTTTGTTTTAAAATTTATTTTTACTGTATTTTATTCTGAAAATGTAAAAGAAGATGCCTTATAGTTTACTTACAGCATTGTCGAACCTTTTTGTTCAGATCGCTTATTATAAAAATTATCAAACTGCATTTTTTTAACACAAAAAGTACAAGAACAACAATAGAGAAATAAGTAAATTGACCGTTGGCGAGCCGGATTGAAACTACATAATTCATTAAACTAAAAAAAATTCAGTGGCGTAGCCAGGATTCATGAGTAAGGGGAGCTCACGTTGAGCCCCCAAATTTATTGAAGCACAAACAAATGTTGAAATGTCAGTAAAATAATATAAAAATCTAAAAGTCTGCCTACTTTTTTAATTTTTTTCTAAACATTACCTATTTTTTTTTCATAAAAAATGTTTTTCTCGAAAATTCTTGAGGGCAAGTATGAGCCGAATTTGTTCTAAACGGTGTTGTTATAAGAGGAGCTATGAGAAATCGTTATCCAATTTTGTTATAAAAGATCTTGCTTTAAGAGGAACTCTGCAAAATCGTTTAACCGATTTCGTTATAAAAGATTTTGCTCTAAGAGAAACTATGCAAATCTGTTATGAGCAGAATTCATTATAAATGGATTTGTTATATGAGGAACAATGCGAAATCATTATAAAATATTTCGTAGTGAGAGGCATTAGAATTAAAAGATTTTGCTATAAACGTGCTTCGATATTACTTTACCGATTTCGGTATAAAGTATAAGCAGACCTTGGTATAACCGATTTCGTTATGAGCGAGATTCAATATATGCGATTTCATTTTAAGCAGATTATGTAAACAATCTTGTAATAGGAGGAACAAGATTGGATGATGTGAAGTGCTTCAAAATTCTATCACATTTTCTCACTAGGACAGAGAAACAAGAAACAAGACAGAAACAAGAAATATAGCTAAAAAAGACGTGGTAATATATTATATAACTATATAAGGTTTGCAGCCATCAACTGGGTATTCAGTCCGCGTCGCACAAAAACTAGCAGCCAAACTTCAGTGCTGCTGTCCACTTAAATTACAAACTATGAAAAGATGCAGAAGCTCTTTTAGAAATTTTATTAGCCAACCATTCAATTTCTCCATGTCAATTGAATGAAAAAAAACCAAAATAAAAAAACAACAAAAAGATGACACCAAAAAACATGAATATCAATAGGAACCAGCATTAATTGAAAACTAAATAAATAATGTAGTCATCGATCTGAAGCCTTTCCCTCATTAAACTAATGATGCATAAGACTTTCAATGATAGATTACTATTATGAGCTGACTTAGCTATCACGATATCAGAAAAACTCAATGTGATTGAACCACCTCAATAATGTTCACCACCTCTTCCTCTTCCACCTCGAGATCTTCCTCTGGAACCTGACATCCTATCATCATGTTGATAATACTGACCACCTTTTTGATAGCCCTGCTGTTGACCATCGTACTGACTGCTATTTTGTTGATTTCTGTCGTAATAATTTCCTCCACCGCCACCACCATGTTGTCTGTTGCCGTAGTAGCTGGCACCACCCGAGCCGCCGAAGAAAGCAGTCGCAGTGGCATTGGATTGTTGTTGCTGAACATCATATTGGTTGTTGAAACCCCATTGTCCTCCACTGTGACCACCACTACCACCACTACTGCTGTAACTGCTACTACCACCACTGTTGTAACCGCTACTACCACCTCTATATCCACCACCACTTTCACGACCTCCTCTCCTGACTTGATCTCCACCGCCTCCTCTATTGCTATCTCTTCCTCCTCTTCCTCTTGGAGCAGCTGTAAGTAGAATTAGAATCAAAATAATTATATTAGTGATTAATTTAATTTATTTGTAAAACTAAAACCACACATTTTTTTATAAAGAATTAAGAATAAAAATCCTAAAATGCAAAAATACATCAAAATCCTAAAATACATCAATACAGCTAACTATGAGCTGACAAATAGAATAACTTTAAAAATTCCTCGGAACAAGGTATCATAATCCTTAAAATTATGCCTGTAAAATTATCTCAAAAGCTACCAACCACCTCCCTGCTGTCGTTGTTGGAATGATGGCATTTCTGGAGGAGGAACATCATGCTCGTACGCTCGTCCTCCACGATCAGGAACCTGGATTTAATCAACAAGTTAATTTACCTGCGAGATTATTACCGACGTATTCATGTCAACTGAGATGACAAAAACGAAAGAAAGACACAATGTACAACAAATGCAGATAGCAACCGAAAACTATATTTTATACCTTCCCAATGATATGTCGGTTTATGTTGCATTTCGTTCTCTCTCTTGATGCACCACTGCTTGTTTTTTCTATATGCAGCAGATCTTCAGAAATGTAATTATTTTGTAAATCAGTACTGAATATTTACTGTCTATCAATTTAAAAAGTGTCAAAACTACCTTCGCGAGCGGCGAGAATGTGAGAAGAGCTGATGTCGAAGGACCAGTTGAACTTTTCTTTGAATCTATTGAATGCCGTTTTTATTCTATCTTCTTTTTGCTGTTTAAACAAGACACTGATTTTTAAAATACAGTACAAAATAACAACGAGAAAATACTTGATAAGTAAATCACAGTTACTAATTTTAGCATATATCAAACAAATCAGATTTAAAGTATTTAGATTGAAAAGTTATTTATAACAGAGCAACTAATATATATATACACTAGAGATGGCCCATCAAAAATGACGGATTTTTTTAAATCTCATTTTAAATTATTTTTAGATTGCGTCCCAAGGACGGATGTTTTAAAATTACGATGTACTTTGAATACATTTTATAAAAAAATAGTCGACAAAACCAAAATGACATTTGATAACCATAAAAAATTTGTGTGTGTATATATATATATATATATATATATATATAAGTAAAAGTTAATGAAATTTTTTAATGTGTTTAAATTTTCAATTTACAAAAGTATTTCATATAAATTCAAAGGATGTGAAAATTAAAGAGTGCAATAATTAGTTATTAGAGAATTTCAGTATACACGACATTTCTTGTGCCACCGTTGAGAAGTGGTTCTTGCTTCTGTGATTTTTTTAAATCTCATTATATAATATTTTTAGATTGCAGCGCCACTTCTTTTGATCTTTAGGACTGGGAGTGTATATAGGTACAATTGCATACCTTTTATTACACGCGTGTGCGCAATAAATTCTTTCGTGCACATCGATATCAATTACGTAAGCGTGACAGAATCAGTGAGTGAGTGACATGGGCTACTATAATATAGATATATATATATATATATATATTTTCTTTCAGGCACACTCTATTAAAGACAATAGACCATTTTGCATTTATTAATTTTTTTTTTTGACAGACGTTCTAAATTTTTCAAACTACATACATTCTTTGATTCAATATATATGATATATATATATATATATATATATAAGAGATTGGAATCGAACCGAACACACCGAACTCGAACCCTACTTTTTACCGAACCGAACCCGAACTTAGTTGTTGAGCGAACCGAACCCTGTTTCGCTCAGAACGAACCCATGCTAAATTCATCAAACCGATTTTCCTAAATTTAAATTATGACTATGAAATATTCTTGAAATAAAAATCGTTGTTTTTTGTTTTTAATATCGCAGTTATTGTTTGTGTTATGGAAGCCTATGCACAGCTCTGTTGTTATGTTTACTTTCTTTTTCGCGTAACTTATTACACCGTGCGGTCGTGTTGCTTGAATTACCTGTTTTGTTGTTTGTTGTATTTATTATATAGAACAACTTAAATAGTATGGCAAATACTAATAAGTTAGCAAAAGGTTCTAAATGGAGCAAGCAAGAGCTGGAAACATTTGTTACAGAAGGAAAGGCACGCTTAGTGTCAGCAACATGGCTTTGAGTGAGCGAAGAGCTCGAATGAGTACAGAAACATTAAAAATGTAATTTTTTTTAAATGCAATATGGAACCTTAATTTTTTTTAAATGTCTTGAATTAATAAACTTTGACTGTAATGCGATTATCTTATTATCATCGAATCTAGCTCGAGCCATAGCTATCCCGAACTGAACCCGAGCTTTAACAACTGCCGGACCGAACTCGAACTGTAAGCACTACCTAACCGAACGCGTACTCCTAAATTAGGGTTCGATTCCCATCTCTTATTAAATGATACAGATCCAAGAGAAAAAAGCGATGTTCGAAACTCATATATGTTTGATAAAGCAAACTTTGCAGCAATAAACAACTTTCTGAAACTTGTGAAATGGGACGACATCTTCCAATATTGTTTCGACGTAGAAAACTGCTGGAATGCCCTTCAGCAGTGTATGAGTTGTGATACAAACCTTCGTTCCAGTTCGTACTGTATTGAGCTCACGAGGACGACCAAGGAAAATCTCCAATAGAATAAAACGTTTATATAAATCCAAATTATTCTTCTGGAAAATCTGGAAGCAAACTAAAGAGAATAAAGATAAAATCAAATACATGGAGTTTTCAAAATTATGTACTAAAGCAGTAAAAAAAGAACAATATGACATTGAGAAGGGTCTTGTTTTATCGGGTAACGTTGGTGCTTTCTACAAATATATTCACAACAAACTCTCCTTGAATTCTAAAATTACTGGGATAGAAACAAGTGATGGCACGATTGTTACAGATCCGGCTAAAATGTCAAATGTCTTCAACGACTATTTTGCAACCGTTTTTACAAAAGACGATGGAAGTAATCCACCTCTGGTGCAGAAGTCTCCCAATCTCCTGGAAGAAGTTACGTTCACTCCTGATGTTGTTTTTTCAACCCTCAGAAGTCTTCGAATGACAAAATCTTGTGGCCCAGATGGTATACCGAATATATTGCTTAAACGCTGCGCCCAAAACTTGACTATTCCACTCTGTCATATTTTTGAAATGTCTCTCAAAACACGAAGATTGCCTGAAATATGGAGAACTGCATATATCACACCAATTCACAAAAAAGGACCTACAAGTGTTGTCTCAAACTACAGACCAATCTCTCTCACGTGTACATGCTGCCGCGTTATGGAAAAGATTGTTAGCAAAAGCATCTTGGCCCACCTCTCTACTCATGGTCTTATTTCTCCACATCAGCACGGTTTCCTGAGACAGAGATCAACTTGTACGAACCTTCTGGAGTGTGTACATGACTGGATTATGGGGTTACTGGATGGTAGTCGAGTGGACATTGTTTATTTTGATTTTCAAAAGGCTTTCGACTCGGTCTCCCACCCAAAGTTGAAGACTAAACTCATTAGCTACGGAATATCAGGTGATTTGTTGGCATGGATCTTGGATTTTTTGAGTGCTCGAAAACAGCTTGTTCGAATTGGTGAGTGCTTATCTGCTCCGAGAGATGTTACCAGTGGTGTTCCTCAAGGAAGTGTCCTGGGCCCCATACTCTTTCTAATTTTTATTAACGATATTACGGATGGTGATGCTCTTGGACCGGTCTCTGTCAAGATGTTTGCAGACGACATAAAAATTTACTCAGCAGCTCAGCCCACATCTTCTTCGGCTCCAGAAATACAGAGAGCAATTGATGAACTAGTTCTCTGGAGTGAAACATGGCAACTGAATCTGGCACTATCAAAGTGTTTTGTATGTCCCATTCACAGGCGAAGAAACGACAAAGGCTTCGAAATACCTAGATATCGAATTGGGACATACGAGCTTGAACCGACCGAGCAAGCAAGAGATCTGGGTGTACTAATTGATAAAAACCTTAATTTCAAAAAACACATTGAGAACATTATCCACTCTGCGTCGGTGAAACTCAGATTAATAAAACTATGCCTCCTGTCTAAAGATCCGTATCTGATGAAAAAAGCATTCACTACATACGTGCGACCATTGCTCGAATACTGCTCTCCAGTTTGGAGCCCTCGGCACAAGTACCTAATCGACGGCCTGGAGAAGGTTCAGAAAAGATTCACCCGAATGATTCCAAATATCAGCCATCTACCATACTCGACCCGTCTCAGCTTTTTGGGATTGAAAACTCTCGAAGAGCGCAGACTTATCGCAGACCTTTGTTTCTGCTACAGATCTTTAAATGGAATGGTGGATTATAGCCTGGTTGGACAATTTAAACGAGCAAATTATGAAAAAACAAGGGGCCATAGCTACAAACTGATGCCAGGTCAATATAGAACTGACGATGCCAGGTTTTTCATAACTGGACGCGTGGTCTCAGCATGGAATTCTTTGCCTCAGGATGTTGTTGGATCATCAAACTACAGTCGGTTCAGAAGCTTGATAAATCAGATGGATTTATCTAAGTTTTCAAGACTTTGAATTTTTCATGAAGCATTAGCAGATCTGGATGTCAAATGAACAGATTTTTGGAAGTATTTAGAGGGATTTTGAAGATTGCGGTAGAAGTTTCAACTTCACAGCATTATGTATAAGTGTTAAGAACAACAATTTGTCAGGTTTAACCGTTCCATAAATGCAAAATTTAAATATTTACAAGACTTAATATCTTATTCAATATGTTATACGCGAGCATACTTTGCTATTGTATGTTTCTAACATCTTAACAATTTACGATTTGCAACTGAGTATGTGTACATATTTCGTTTATTGGTTTTTTTGTTTCGTTTGTACTGTCCGAACGGTATTAGAGGCCGATAGGCCCTTCTGTTTGAGAATAAATAAATAAATAAAATAAATAAAATAAATAAATAAAATATATATATATATATATATACATACTAAAAAAACCTCTTAAAAAACAAAAAAAGAGTTTATATATTACTTTATCAGCCCACAAGAAGGATTGAACGGTAACATCAAGACGATCTAGCATCATCGTGTACCTCAGGTCATACTCGAGTTGCATCGCCTGGTTGATGTAGTTGACGCAGTCCCACTGCTTATCAGATAAAGTAGCTTTCAATAAAGGCTTACTCATGTGGGTTGTCGGAACCTTTGACAAGATGTCTTTAATCTGAAGAAAACATTACCCCTCTTGACTCATAGCGACACAGGAGTGGAGCTAACAAGAAAAAGTGAAACTAACTTTATTTTCTACTTTACTGAAAAGTTGAAAAAATGTAATCCCTTCTGGAGGTTTTGGGAAGCTGAGAAAAACTAGAAGATCTTTTAATAAAAGAGCAGCAGATGGTTGGTCCTGAAAAGAATAAGCATAAACATTCATATAATGCAATCCTAGATCAACTATATAAAAAGTTCATTATACTGGCTTCTGTATAAAGTGAAATACAGAATTTTGAATGAACAACACACAGTCTATTATTAAATAAAAAAATTCTACATTTGATTTATCTTATTTTCTAAAATATTAATTAATTCACGGTACAAAAAAAAAACAAAAGAGAAAATTACGAAAAATTCGTACGGCTTTAGGTTTCGGTGCTTTTTGTAATAAATGAGGTTGTTCAACGTTTATGATTCTGAGTGCTTGCAGTTCAGAAGTCAAAAAATGAAGAAGAAGCAACTTGTTCTCTTTGGTAACAAAACGTTGGTTGAGCGGTCCTTCCAGTAAACAGCTGTGAACACATCCTCCTGTAAAGTAATGTTTAGAAAATCTTGATTGCAAACCCATAAACACAATATAGACAACAAATTCATCCTTACTAACCATACTCTCTTAAAAAACCATTGAGCTCCATTAAAAAGTTCTCCTGTTCTGCAGGACCTGCATGAACAAATCGTAACAAGCTGGTCGTAAGAAAATTATTTACAATTCATGAATTTAACCAAATATAGAACAGAAATTCTATAAAAAAATTTAATCTAAAGCAAGCAATTGTAATTTATGATTGAATTTTAATGTATAACTCTAGCCTCTAGCATACATTAGTACCAGTAAAACGTCAAACCCTAGCTTTGCATAGAAAAGTGGAGTTTTAGAAATAGTGATGGTGAATGTTGTTTTTATTAAATAGAAAATATAGTAAAGTAAAACCCAGCACAAACTTTATTGATGCTAATATTAGACTGCTACTATTGATAAATATCAAAATTACCTGTGATTGCACTGACACGTTCCTCTATTGTAGTATATTGAACCATCTCTGATATCAACCACTCTACAAGTTTGGAAAAGTCTGGTGAAAGTGATTCAGAAATCAGTTTGTCGAGCTTCTCTTTGTTTACATTTTCAACATACCTAGGACAAAACATTTAATATTTAAACTGATGGGACAATACAATCTGTGTCTATGATTTTAAAACGATCACATTTCACTATAATTGTTTTGACCCCATCCCGGAATACAGGCAATGAGTTAAAACTGATTCTATACAGTAGAAATTTTTTAATTTTCTTTAGTCAAATTTGAAATGTTCTCTATTTTATATGACTTATCTCATCTCTGCTCCTAAAAACGAATTATGGTTAACACAGACCCTTGATTGATACAAGCATTTTAAGCTCACCAGACTCAGCGAATATAACACATTCAAGTTGCAGTTTTTATTGGGATTCATTGGGATGTGGAAAAATAGGCGATATGTAACCAAACAAAAAATTGGCTATCAGGATAATTAGCCTTACAGATGTCACATCTAAGGCAACAAAACCATGATATTAACAATGTGAGATCACTAAGGTTTCAGCATACACAGTCACATATACAGCATGTGTTTAAACTTAAAAGAACTATCAAAATTTACACACCCTAAAATCATCAATTAAATCACTGAAGCATACTGAACACAAAAACATTGCATTCTATGCTTCACAGTGACAGCATGCTTGGTCTTACTTGTTGCATATCATTACATAACTTGCTCTTGATTCACTTCAACATGGACCCTATCAAGAAATCTACAGCAAGAGTTTGAATGTTCATCAGTACAATTTATTGTTGAGGTCAATGCAGAATATGATGCAAACATTAGGAAATGCTTATATCTTGTCATTATTCATCAGCAGTAATAACATCGCCATCTTTTTCATATTTATATCTTTCTTCATCAAAAATGAGTTGTCACACTTGCATTTAGATGCAGCAAGTCTGATAGATGATACCAGGAAGGAAGACAAGACTCTTTAACCAAAAAACATTTGACACAAATGGCATTTCACCCAAAGGACCTTTTCTCCAAATATAACAAATTTCACTCAAAATCAATAGAAAAATATATAATTAAATTTGTTAATTTATTTAAAACAAAAATTTTATGAGTTATATGTGTATGAATGTTTTTGTAGATTGCATAAACTGAATTTTCCTAAACGTGGCAAAAAGACCCTCTCTCATTGCGATGCCTGACTTTACCCATTGCGTGTATATATGTAGATGTATATATTATTATTATTATTATTTATTGAATCTAAAACAAAACAAGAGTCTTGCACTAAGACTGCCATTAACAATATGTCAAATTAAAAAAGTGTTTTTTTAACAATGCTCTGAAGCCCTCATTTGAAACAGCACTCCGGATGGATGTAGGTAGTTGGTTCCATGCACCGGGCCCGGCAACGGCGAATGCTCCTTTACCGAAACTTCGACGAGTTCTGGGGATGACAGCGTCACCATGGGAGGACGAACGTAGATGTTGACGACCAGAATGTGAGGAGCACAGGCTTATCATCCGTGTCATGTAGGCAGGGGCACAATTTGTTAAGATATTGTAAACCAGTAAGCAGAGTTTTAAAGTCACTCTTGCCGGTAGGGGGAGCCAGTGTAGTTGGCGGAGAAGAGGCGTGATGTGGTCCCGTCAAGAGATGCCACCGACAAGACGTGCAGCAGCATGAAGAACAGCAGTGAGCGGGCGAAGAGCAGTCATCGGCAGGCCTGCAAGGACCACGTTACAATAATTTAATCTAGAAACAACAAGAGCCTGGACCAAAATCCGCATTCAGTTTTGGTTTAGGGCACCCTTGATCTGTCGGATGCAGCGTAGGTGGAAGAAACAAGATCGTGCCACGGCCGATATATGTAAATTCATAAGCAAGGAGCTATCCAGTATCACCCCAAGATCTCGAATGGACTTCACGGGGGTGATGACACAGTCAGGACTGAGTTGAAGACTACAGTCATCCAGGTGTCGCGTTGAGGCGTTCCCTCGATGGAACCAGATAAGTTCTGTTTTGGAGGGGTTTAGGCTCAATCTCATAGACGAGGACGAAACGCGAATCTCGCTGACACAGGCGACAAGACGCTCTCTAACGGATTGTAGGTCAGTTATGTCAAAATGAATGTACAGCTGAGTATCATAAGCGTAAAGATGAGTCTGCACGTCACGATAAGAAGCAATCCGAGTAATATGGCTTGTGTAAAGGATGAAGAGAAGTGGGCCTAAGATTGAGCCCTGCGGACAAGATGTGTTCGATTTGATAAAAAGGACCCAATCCAGTATGCCAAAGCTGATGTGGAGGAGATCAGTAAGGAGAACATAATCGACACAGTCGAAAGCCGCACTGAAGTCAAAGAGCATGAGCGCAGTCGGTTGGCCCCTGTCAAGTGTAAGAATGATGTCGTTGTAAACTTTCCCGACTGCTGTCTCTGAACTGTGGTACTTGCGAAAACTAGACTGAACCTGCGAAAGCAGATTCATCGATTCGATATGTGAAGAAAGCTGACGGTGGACGACACGTTCAATAAATTTTGAGAATGAACGATAGGTTTGATATGGGGCGGTAGTTTTTGGGATCAATGGGATCCATACCCGTCTTCTTAAGTCGAGGTCGGACTGGCTAGTAGCGACGCAACTTGAAATGAAGTGTTTACGAGGTGGGAAATAATAGAAGCAAACACGCTTTTGAGTTTTTTTTATGAGCCAGACAGGTGCAGTGTCAAGCTCACACTGTCTAGTCCCAAGGCGATTGAGTAGGCACTCGACCTCCTCAGAGGTGATATCGTCAAAAAGAGCCAGAACCGGAACATCGACCGGGCAAGGACGGAAAAGCGGAAGTAGGGCGTCTTTTGTGGTTCGACGAATGTACTCAATCCTCAGCGTGAAGTAGTCAAGCAATGCATCAGGAGCAAGGCTACTTGCAGAAATGTCAGTGACTGGATTAAGAAGAGAGTCTAAAGATCTCCAAGTCACTTCTTCAATTTTATGTCGAAAGTAGCTTGAGCACTTTTTCTAGAACAGTCGACGTTTGAGTATGGACTGGGAGTGCCGGGCTATTTTATCCGACGACAGTTTAGTGCACAAATAACGCCGTTTGAGTCGACAATTTAGTCTTTTGGACCGACTACAGTCGGCATCAAACCACAGGCTTTCTGGCTTTATCCTTAAGGTAATCAACTTCCGTGGAGCATGACGATCAAGGAGCTCGTTCATTGTTGCATCGTAGAGATCGAAAAGCTGTTCAGCAGATTGGTCCGGTTAAAGGCCGAGACTTCAAAGAGCCTGGTATTTTGAAGATCGATACTGAATGATGATAAGTCGAATGACCTGAAGGAACGGCGTTCCACTTTTTCAGTGATAATGGGGGGTGGTTTATGACAAGTTGAAAAGGTAATGATTGAATGGTCGGATAGAAAAGGAGGGATGATTAGTAAATTTGTTATGAATGAAGATGAGCGGTTGATAACCACATCAAGAGTTCTGGTTGTAGTGATGTCCTGATCCAGGTAAATATTGATATCCCCAAGTATGATCAGATCGCAGCAGTAGTCGGCAGTTTTTCCCAAGAGCTCTGAAAATTCGGCGAAAAACGCCTCTGTAAAAGATTCGGAACCTGGTCGATATAGGACCAAAATTAATTGACGAGAATCACGGAATGTGATTATAATATATATAATATATATATATATATATATATATATATATATATATATATATATATATATATATATATATATATATATATATATATATATATATATATATATATATATATATATATATATATATATATATTTAATATATATATATATTATAAGTCTATGGATGAAATGTCTAATCCTTGAGTGAAACCTTTTTCAGGTGAAGCGTCATAAATTCCTGATATATAAATGGCAAAGAACGGTATGAATTCTG
Source organism: Erpobdella octoculata (assembly GCA_963978895.1). NCBI lineage: Eukaryota > Metazoa > Annelida > Clitellata > Hirudinida > Erpobdellidae > Erpobdella > Erpobdella octoculata. Next base: position 9,800,249 of record OZ022241.1, on the reverse strand, counting down.
AGACTTCTTTCTCAAAATCATTTAGATGAATCTTCACTAGATTTTTATGAAAGATTATCTCAAAAATTTGAAGCACTAGAAGTTAATGTCAGAAATTATTAGTTGATTAATTAGAAGGATGGATTATTATTATTATTATTAAACAGTTGATAATGCAACATATGTCAATCAAATTAAGTAAAAATGACAAAATCGCAGTTGCGGACCAGCCATGGCAGTCAGTGACAGAAAGCTTTACGATAGAGGTGAGTTTTCAAACAAGATTTGAAGCAATTGATGGAAGACAGATCTTTTGTTAACTCAAGGGGTAAATTATTCCAGACGGTAGGCACGACATGACAAAAAGTTCTGTCTGCAAAAGCCGTCCTCGAGCCATCAATGTGAAGGTTATTAGTTCTACTGTTTGATCTCAGTTCTCTTGCAGACGTGCCGATCTTAAGTAGATCATAAAGATAGCCTAGTTTTCGAGTGGTCAAAACTTTAAATGGATGGCAATTGTCTGCCCTTAAAACACTTATATAAAATATAATGTCAACCTTAATTAATTATACTACTATTTTCTATCATCTAAGACTCAGAAGAGTTATGGCAGGACTGTTATTCCAAATCTTTTAAAATGCTTATGTCATGAAATTACTAACTTACTAACACTATTAAACTACACTTACCACATAACAATTATATACTATACTAAAGCAATCATACATTAGCTAGGTATTTTTTCAAGTAAACTAAGCAATCTCCTTTGTTTCCAGGCTAAAGAAAGAGTCAATAAAACAGACACGCTTCACTGAACAATTCAACTACATAACTACAGCATCTCTTTTCACTATAAAACTATAACAGAGTAAGGCTTGTTAACATTGTTAAATACGATTCACTAAACATTTTACAAATGCAATAATAACTCAAATTAAAAAATAACTACGCTAATTTCATTAGTTTGATTAATCCATAGACGGCCACAGTTATATGCCACTCAGTTATTTAGTTAATAACTGATAGTGGTAGCAGGGTTGGCTAAAACCAAAAAATTTAATTTTTGGAAGAATGGCTTTGGTTTTTTATGGTTTTAATTTGTTTATAATAATTATTTAAAATTGTTCAGGTTAATGTGACAAAAAATTTTATTGAGAAACATAAGATTGAACTTAGGCAAAATTTCATACAATGTTTTCATCTGAATCGGATTCTTGCATTTCCTTGTTCACTCTATTAAAGGAAGTTGCTGTGCTTCCATTGAACTTGTATTCACAAAAACTAATTTTTTATTGTTTCTAGAGTCCGCTGATTTCAAAATTTAGAGCGGACCAATCCATAAGTTGAAAAGTTTCACTTAGAAGAAGCGCAAGAAAAAGCCAATAAAAATACCTTTATAACAATGTTTTAGACTCTAAAACACAATTTGGTCATTACTCTAAATTTTAGAGTAATGACCAAATTGTGTCATTTATCAGTTAAAATGCTATGGGGCTAGCATCCTTTATTGATTATTGAAAGCTTTTTATTTTTGTGATTACAAAACAATCAGTTGGCAAAAGGTTGCAAATTTGTCTTCTTCAATTCTTCCAACTCATCATGAAGTTCTCAATCTAACTTTTCACCCTGTATACCTTGAGTCAAACAAATAGCCCACATCATGGGCATCACCATATATAAACTGAAATCTTAATTTAATTAGGTCTATAATGTAGTTAATTTGAACTTCATTCAAAATTAATCTAGCTGCTTCCAGGCGGGTAGTCAGAAATTCTGATGGGGTGGGACATTTTCGCAATAAAGAGATCATTTAGCAGGGATATCACCTCTCCCCAATAATAAATATTTAGCCAGTGCAGATGTGCGTAACATAAGCAAATAGTGATGGGAAAAGGGCCCCCGTCTTGACCTAGAAACCTATAGATCAGCTAAAAAAAAGTGTTGAAATTTCTGATGGGGGAAACATTCATTCATGGGTAAAGTTCTAGTATAGCTTCCCGAACCGTTTTCGATAAAAAATGATCGGTTTTTTAACGTAAATGATATTTAAAACATAAATAAAAACCAATTACAACATAAATAACTGAAAAAAAAATTAGAACATTTAAAAGTTGCTCCCGAAGCTAGCTAATGTAGTTCCGGATGAAGATCTATTTGTTAATAGTGAACAGTAGGAAAAAAGAAAATTAACACATTTCGAATAGAAATAGACAATTTAGAAAGAGTGATAGACATGACAAAAAATATAAAATAAAAACAACAGACATTTCGCAACGTGTCGTGAAATTGCGACGCGTTGCGCAACCGAACCATCAACGATTCAACTGGAAGAGATTATTCTAACTTACATCAAATCTTTGAGAGATGTAATGATAGCATCTTCCATGATTAGATAATTGATCTTACAAAATCCAATTACAGACGTGCGTGACACCGGTACCCTCAGTTACAGCAGCACAACAAATAGACCACCGGCTCTTTTAATTTAAAGAGTAGCATAGAGACGATTTTCTTTCGTAGGTAGAAACTTCTTAATTTATCGATTGTAACGGAATACGGAATGACCAGGATTTAATATAAACAATGCTTTAGTCTAAACTAACTGGGTTAATCGGTGTTTCCTGGAGATTTTTGAGGTTATTCTATCGTTTATCTTCTCTCTCTCTCTCTCTCTCTCTCTCTCTCTCTCTCTCTCTCTCTCTCTCTCTCTCTCTCTCTCTCTCTCTCTCTCTCTCTCTCTCTCTCTCTCTCTCTCTCTCTCTCTCTCTCTCTCTCTCTCTTTCTCTCTCTCTCTCTCTCTCTCTCTCTCTCTCTCGAAAAAGCTGGCTTTTGATTGGTTGGCGTTAATAAACAGATTTGCGAGTTTTGAGCAACTTCTTTTGCTAATAGCTTTTTTTAGGGACCGATCTGTGTCTGGTATCTCTTTCCAGCTCTTAGTTATAACAAATACTATAGTTTAATGTACTTTTTGGTTTGTCTATTAAAATTTCCGAACCAAAAGCTAAATCTACCAGATTATAATATAATGACTATATGGGCATATGAATAAACGAATATGAAATTTATCTGACTACTTAAAACATTTCCACCTATGAAAAAAATTGCTTTGCCGATACGTTATTGTCTTTGTCTATGGTAAACAATGTAGGATTAGACTGCAATACAAACTTTTTGCATTTTGAGCGGCGTTATAGTAGTATATTTGTGTGTGTTTTTAAATAGTAGATAAGAGTATTACATTGTAAAATGGCTGATGCAGCTGCGGTATTGGATTCATCTGCCTTATTTAATGAAAAAATGGAGGCATTTTTGAGGGAACCCATGGATAACAAAGACGTAGACATATTGCCCGGATTGAATCAAGCACATTTAAATTTAAATAAGATGCGAAGTCAAGGAATAACTAAAGTATCTACTTTTAATTTAAAGAATTGCTGGTAATACCAGGTTTTTATGGATTTTAATGGTTTTTATGGTTTTTCGTTTTGCAAGGAGAAATTTTTGTTTGTTGAACAGAAGAAAAACGAATTATAGTTTACGCACTGGCTACGGATCCGGCAGTGCCGGACCTATAACTATTATTTTTCGGGGTCCGTCAATTGATAAAAAAATAAAAATGAACGTAAATTTTATTTTTTTAAATTAAATTAAAGTTATTAATATTAAAAACAAAATTTGAATTTATTTTTATCTATATATATAAAAGAACATGTCCTGACTGACTGACTGACTGACTGACTGACTGACTGACTGACTGACTGACTGACAGATGACTGACTGATAATCAACGCCGAGCTCAAACGCCTCATCCTAGGAACGTGAAATTTGGAACTTATATTACTTTTATAGCGTAAACATCCGCTAAGAAAGGATTTTTGAAAATTTTGCTCCTGAGGGGAAAAAACTGGAAAACAAACTTTTTTCTAAAAAATTTTTCTACAATTTTTTTCTGAAATTTGGTATATAGATTCTTTTTGAAAAATAAAAAGATACGTGTCTCACCATTTTTTGAAAATTCGGTTTCCCGGACCTCAAATGTGGATTGGAAAATTGGGTTTATTGGTTTTTAAAGTAGCTTCTACTCAAAATCTGTTAATGCTACAGGAGTAAAAATTAGTATTTAGTTTCTACTCCAACAATAATGAAATACGTGTTTTAGCATTTTTTGAAAATTTGGTATCCAGGACTTCAAATGTGGGGTGGAAAATAGGGCTAATTGTCTTTTATAGTAACTGCTACTCAAAAACAGTAAATACCACAGATGTAAAAATTATTATTTAGTTTCTTTTCTAAAAATAAAGATATACGTGTTTCACCATTTTTTACAAATTTGGTTTCCCGGAACTCAAATGTGGGTTGGAAAATTGGGTTATTTGGTTTTTAAAGTAGCTTCTACTCAAAAACTGTTAATGCTACAAAAGTAAAAATTAGTATTTAGTTTCTACTCTAAAAATAAGGATATATGTGTTTCACCATTATTTGAAATTTTGGTTTTCAAGACCTCAAATGTGGGGTGGAAAAAAGGTTTCTTTGGTTTTTAAAGTAACTACTACTCAAAAACTGTGAATGCTACAGATGTCAAAATTAGTATTTAGTATTTACTCAAAAAATTATGATATAAGTGTTTCAACATTTTTTTAAAAATTTGGTTTCCAGGACATCAAATGTGGGGTGGAAAAAAGGGTTATTTGATTTCAAAATAACTGCTACTCAAAAACTGTAAGTGCTACAAATGTAAAAATTAGTATTTTGAAGTTTTGTGCCGGTTAAAAGTAGCTAAGTTCAGTTTATCACCGGCCGGGCCAAGCCGTTATTTTAGAGTCTTCACACGGGCCAGGCCAAACCTTAAATCAAAGTGGAACGGGCCGAGGTTTTTCACCAAGTATATAGATATTTTAGTGATTTTAGGGTCTTCAGTTGGGCCGGGCCAAACCTGAAGTCAAGGTGGGACGGACCGAAGTTTTTCATCAAGTATATAGAACTTCTAAGCCTGTAAGAATGGGCCGGGCTTAATTCACACGGGCTGTGCCGGGCCAGGATTTTGGGTTTTTAAAACGGGCTGGGCTAATTTGTCGACGGGCCGAGCCGAGACCTAAAAAATTAATCTCAACTATGGATGCACGGTTCAAACTCTCTAATTTCATGCGAGCGAAGCCGCTACGGGCACTGCTAGTTTTAAATAAAGTTTGATTTACATTTTCGATAGCGTTAGTCGGGATACGTCAGTGACGGACCGATAACTATTATTTTTCGGGGTCCGTCAATTGATAAAAAAATAAAAATGAACGTACATTTTATTATTTTAATTTAAATTAATTTATATTATTATTAAATATATTTAAATTAAAGTTATTAATATTAAAAACAAAATTTGGATCTTATTGGAATTGGTGATAGATGGCTAAAACAGCAAATTCAGCAATCACATCGAATTTTTCAGGGCTCAAACAAAAAAGGCAGTCATCTGGGAGTGGGTGTTATAAGTAATAGACCACTGTCAAATGTGGAAAAGTTTCGGCGTGCAGATCGGCAACTCAAACATTTAGCTGAGCTAACAGTGAAAGGGGGGATGGCTCAGTTTGACTTAAGAATGAAAGTTCTTGAAGATCTAGCAAAAATATGGAGTACCAACCGTGAGGCAATAGTTGTACCAGTTGAAAGTGATGAAAATTTTAATGAAGGGCCAACCAATTTGCTAGTAAACACTATTAATCAAGTCCAAAATGAAGAGGTTCTAGTAGAAAAAACAAATGAAAATTTTAACCAAATTAACCAGGTTTCTAATAACGCAAATGATGAACAAGTAGACATTCTGCCTGAACCTGTACAACCGGAAACAGACTATGCCAATGATGAGCAATTAGACATTCCACCAGCAGCTTCACAACCGGAAACAAAGATTACAAAACTGATATTGCCAAATAAGATTAGTTTCAGAGGACGGCCCAAGCTAAAGGAAAGGAAAACAGCCATGGGATTGAAAAAACAACAAAAGGATATTTGTTTGCCATTTTCAAAAAAAAATCAGTCGATCAAAAAATTCATTGTAAGTAAATTTTTCGCTTTTGCTCCTTTTTAGCCATTTCTATTTCAGTCTAATTATACATTTTCAGTGTTACTTGGGCGTTTGGTGATAGGAGGGAGACCGGAAGACATCTCACCCAATTTGCCAGCGGATGTCACAGATATGAACCTTGAAGTTATAGATCTTCCGGCATCACTTCTAAACGAAATAGTAGTCCTCGAAATTGTTAAACCTTATATATAACTAACCAAGCATGGAAAAACCTACATGCTTCTATTAAAAAAAGGAAAAAAATGAATATTTGGTATTGCCGTCACTGTATTAAAAACACTGATACAGAGAACTGTATTGAGTGCGACAGCTGCTTAGAATGGTACCATTTTAGCTGTGCTGGATTAACCACAAAACCCAAAAAAGAATGGTTTTGTTATACATGTCGGAGCTGATATAAACAATTTTCGATATTTTTTTACTTTAATAAATTTGTATCAGACTATTATTGTTGTGCTGTATTTTATTTCGTCCCAATACCATTGAAAAATGTATGTCACTGACGGACCCCGAAAAATAATAGTTATCGGTCCGTCACTGACGTATCCCGACTAACGCTATCGAAAATGTAAATCAAACTTTATTTAAAATAAAAATAAATTCAAATTTTGTTTTTAATATTAATAACTTTAATTTAATTTAAAAAAATAAAATTTACGTTCATTTTTATTTTTTTTATCAATTGACGGACCCCGAAAAATAATAGTTATAGGTCCGGCACTGCCGGATCCGTAGCCAGTGCGTATAGTTTATACCATTACATTCCATTTTCAAAATCCCACACAACTATGTATAGCACAGCCCCAGTGCACACAATTTATTTTTAATTTGCACGGCCAAAAATATTGCTAACTTCACACACATTCTGGATTGATGTACTTTTTTCTATTAAAGGAAATGACTGGGGTATGGTGGTATAGCTAAACACTGCATCGGATGCATCAGACCTATTACGTAATACATCAAGCCCAGGGGTCGACTCTTATTACGTTGGGTATGAAGTGTGATGTCATCGGTGTCTACCTGAGTTGCCGACCTCCGAGTTGCCGACCGCAATGACGTATCAACTTGCCGACCGATGTTTTTTAAGATCGTACTAAGTTGCCGACCTCGTCAAAAAATTTTATTTTTTATTTTTAGCTAATAGAATCGTTCAAAAATAACGAATCATTTAAGTAATCCAACTGAGACTAAAAAGAATCGTTCAATCTTATTTGGTTCATTTACATAATTAGCGTGGAGGCGGAGCTCAAAGAACTTGCCAGCCAATGTCAAAGAGCCTCAACTTTGGTTTATTACTATCTCACGAGGTTAAGCGAAAAGTAAACGTAAATTAAAAAACAGCTCTACTTTATTGTACTAGCATAATAGAGTTAAATATGCAAATAATGGATAAATAAATAAACTTAACTATTGCGCAGCGAACCAGTAAGAATCATTTTTATTGTTAAGAAAAACATTTTTAATTAATATTAAAAATAATTATTGTTAAAAAAAATTTAATGAAGAATAAAAATATTATTTTTTATTTAAATTGACACTGTACTGAACAGTACGCAACAGTCTGTACGTATCAATTTTACCAGCCACATGCTGGGAGTGTGCCTTTGAAATTTTTTCCTCCAGTCGGATATATTTCGGCTTTCTTCTCGGAGGAGATGCACCAGCTTCAGATTTGCTTATGTCTTTCTCCGCAGAGGCTTAACAAATCTTGATTGCGTGAATGTAAATAAATATATTGGGATGGACAGGCAAACATTTATTCAGACCGGAGTGCCAACCCTCCATGGCATTATTAACTTAATTGACATGGAGGCGGAGCTTACCGAACTTGCCAGCCAATGTCAAAGAGCCTCAAGTTTAGTTTATTTACATTAACTCATTCTTTTAACAAAAATATTATTGCTGTAGTATAAATGAATTGTATTATTATTATTGTTTAAATACAAAATAACAAAGAGTTGTTTTTATTTTCTTGGTGGTCGGCAACTTCATACGCTTTGATAAAACGCTGGTCGGCAAGTTCGACGTTATTGGCGAAAATCGATGGTCGGCAACTCGGAGGTCGGCAACTCGGTACGGCACCATGTCATCACGCGTGGATCAAGTTCGCTGCGTTAGTTGTTACGTCCCATATGATTGTTATTAGATTTGATGCATTGGTTGTTTGATCTGATGTCTTAAATGCCTAGAGTTATGTCCGATGTGTTGGTTATCAGGTCCAATGTCTCACATGCTTTGAATTGTCCGATGCGTTGAAATACAAGTCCGATGCGTTGGTTGTTATGCCCCTTATATCCACAATCCTAACATCAGATGCTCTAAAACCTTCAATGCCCATCAATTTCAATATCTCTTGATATGCATTTTCTTGGATATCTCTGTTTTTATTAAAAACAAGTAAATTAAAAACGAATTTTTAAAACCCAATGCTTTTATATGTAATTAAAACACAAATTTTGCAATCAATTTTTTCTTATATTACTCTTCACAATTCCCTTGGCAAACTTCCAGAGTACCACATCATGTTAAATAAACAACTTAGCTAGCTTCCCATGAGACAAATTTTATTCAATTTGCGGTTTCTTGTAGACTGTTTAATTAAAATTAACTAAATTAATTGACTTATTGTAAAACTAATAATTGAATATTGCATTGTCTTCTATTTTGAGCATGTATGCAAAATTTGAAAAAAATCTATCATCAGGAAGTGACTCAAAAATTGAATTACAAGAATTGAAACAGACAGAGAAACAGAAAGACAAACAGACAGACAGAAAAACAGAAAGACAAACAGAGACGACGAGTAGATAAAAGCATTGTAGATAAAAAAACAGAACTTCCGTCCCATAGACATGGGTACTGCTCATAAAAGCTACGAAATTTTATAGTCTGGTTTGATGAAAACTTTTTAATACTCATAGTCATAATTTTCAATCGGCGAAAACCCGGAAAAATAGTAATATAAGCAGGAATGACAGTAAACAGTTGAAGAAAAAAATCTTGTTCAAAACTAAAGAAATTTAAAATAAAACTTCTCCATAATTTTGAAATAATTTTAATATTTATATTTTTATAATAAAATAAATTTCAATTATTAAAAGTGACTTTAGCTAGGCTATTTTAGGACATAACTCAAGGCATTTAAAGCATCAGACTCAATAACTCATGCTTCAAATCTAATAACCATCGTATGGGACCTAACAACCAACACATCAAATTTATCATTCCACGCGAGCAAGACTTCACAATTTTTACCCAACACATTGGACCTATTGTTCAACACGTGTTAACCATCGGACTTAAACTGTTACGCAACAAATATGGTTTATTACACAACACAATAGACCCTGTTGTGTGTTGAATAATAGTTTCTGAGTGTGAATGGGTTATTACGTAGTAAGAGTCACCCCTTGGGCTCAATTTATTACGTAATAGGTCCGATGCAGTGTTTAGCTATACCGAAATGACTGTGCTTCCATTGAGCTGGTGTATTTTGTACATGGGTGGAGTTAGCAATATTGCTGGCCGTGCCAATAAAATAAAATAAAAAATGTTTGTGCACCAGAGGTGTGCTATACATCGTTGGGGTAAAACCGTAGAATCCGGGTATAAACAAATTCTAAAAAATGTATCGGCGTAAGCTCCGCCCCTTAATTTTTATGCTCCGCCTCTAGGATGGGATGTGCCTGATCGACTTAAAAATATATAAAAATATATTTAATTTTTTTAAAATATTATCTAGTTTAATAATTATCAAAAATAATTTAAAATATTGCTTAAATATAAATTCTTTTGGGATGTGCTTTGATGCGAGAAGCGAGGCGTATTTACCAGACCGCAAGACCATTAAGCTGATTAGAACAATTATCACTTGTCTTCGTGAATTATTCATGTTCACAAAACAAAGAAAGCATCTATAAAGGACTGAAAATTAAAACTGTATAATTGTTTTTAATCTGGGCGTGTTATTCAAAGGCTCTGAAGCAGATTAAAGCAGTATTAGATGATAAGTATGCTCTCTTAGATGGTTAAAAAAAATACGTTTGACTTCTTTTTGTGACTGACTGACTACAACTTATCCCATATTATTAAACAGTATATAACGCAACATATATCAATCAAATTAGTACATTAAGTAGTAATGACGAGATCGCAGTTGTGGATTTTAGGGTTTGTCTCAAAATAAAAGGCTCAGTAGTATACCTAGATTAGAAGACTGTGCAAAGCTGTCGTTACACTTTAATGATTGAAATTAAAAAATATACAGTCACTTAATTTATTTATTTTTTCAACCATCACCATAAATTTATCTTGAGATGGTTTTTTATCAGTCTGCAACAATTCAAAATAATGTTTGAGAAGATCTTCAAAAAAACAATTTGTATATAATTTTTTCAATCACTTGAAGAAACTCCCATGCAAAAGAATACAAAAACACTCTTTAACAAATTACTTTTAAAAACACGTTTTTTCAAGAAAAAAGCCAAACACGTTTTCCCCAGAAAAGAAACGCTAAATATGATTTTCTCAAAAAATAAACACCGAAAACAATTTTTTTTATAAATTTATTTAAAAATTAATATTTTCATTAATAACATATGTACATCAAACGGGATAATACGTTTGAATGAGCTCTAATGCCCGCTGAAAACACTCCTCCCTATCCCCAATTGAACGGTGCCACATGCACTCATTTAAAATAGGACTCGATGTGGAGGTCGCAGGTTCCACGCATCCGCTTAAATTTGTCTTTAGCGCACCTCCATAGGTTTTCAACTCCGTTAGTGTGAACCCCATTAGGAGCAACAAAAGTCAAAGAATGATTCACCGTAGCGTGAGGCAAGCCCGTCACGGCTGACAAGTTGCGGTATGCAACTCACTGCCTAGTAGCCCATGTCAACGGAAAATTTAGCGGGTAAAATCGTTCTCTCCGTGGGGCATGTAAAAGAACAGCGCCTTTGAACAAAGCGGAAAAGGCGCTCAATAAATTAGCAAACATTTACATTTACAAACATTTACATGCCGCCCACTCATCGCTCCAGATAATGGTGCCTGTATATTAAAACACATTTATTGGTTAAGCTAGGTCTCTCTTTACGTTTATCTTAAATTTTTTACCTGGAAAGACATGCTGCTGGATTATGATCAAGAGTGTCGCGGCATATCTCTTAGCAACATGCACAATTAATGCATCTTTGGTAATTTCATCAATGCGTCCAAACACCCACTTTCTCCGGACCGGCCTGGCTCTCCCATTTCTAGTTTTTTTTGGATGCTGAAACACAGCTCTCATCAATTTTCACAATGTGTCCCGGGCCTCCAATTTGTACTGGGTTGTCCCTTCTCCGGCTTCTCCACCATGTGCAAAGATCTCTGTGGAAGTTGAACCAATGTGGTCCGTATCTAATTCCAACAAGAAACCGACGGCTGCTTGCGGAATTTCTTGCATTGCCCAGTAGAATGTCATCTGAACTTTTATTACTAAACATTAAGCAAAGAAAGATTTCTATAGAATCATTATATACAAAAATTTCAGTTATTTCTTTAGTTTCTGTAAACATAAAAAATTGAAACCTTTTAAGATGACTTACCATTATACACTTGTTCAGCGGGATGTTGCTTCTTTGGTAGAAGCTATCAGCTCGGATGGACTTGCTTGCACGGCAACCTCTAGCGTGGCACCGCCAAACATCCATCCGATAGGTATGTCACTTCTCGGCACCAAAACCATCGCAGTTTGGCAACGATGACAAGCTCTACTTCTTGCTAATAAGCCATGCCTCATTGCCCACGTCACTGCATTTTCAATTTTGAGCACATCGGCGTTTAACTGCATTGAGAAAATGCCCGAAACGCTAGGATATACGATAACCGCCATAATATCGAAAAATCGCAAATTGGAAGTGAACATCTGGAAAAGCGGTTGTGGTTTAAATACCACAATCGAGTTGCTTGTGAAAGACCTCTTAGCCAATCACATTACCGGCCTTAGTTAATTTTCAGCTAATTCAGCTAATTTTCAGTCATTTATAGATACTTCCTTTTCCAAGTGGCAATTGTTCTAATCAACTTTCAATTTTAATATTTATATTTTAATATTATTTGTTAAATAAAGTTATTGGTTATTTTGTCTGTTCTAAACATTAACACAATGGCTTTCCATTAAATCATATAAAAAGCCGCCACACTAGCTGTCAATCATTCTATTTAGACCTGTCAATCAAAATAGCGGCCATACTTGTTTTTTTTTGTAGCCCGGATTCTACGGTTTCACCCATCGTTGGATGGGGTTTTATAAATGGAATCTAATGGCATAATTAGTTTTTTTTTGGTTCAATAAATAGAAAAGTTGTAAGCCGAAAACGATGATTTTCTGATAAAAATTGCATAAAATAAACGTTAGCTCTTCTCTGACATATTATTACTTTTTTCAAACTGCTGCACCCGGAAGGAATATCCGAGATGCTTGAGGTAATTTATGCTCTTAGACTAGCATCCTATATTTAAAAAAATTCTATTTGCAAATTTGTTTCAATGAGATGGGATCTAATTGATAAAAAAGTAATTTAAAATAAATTATTCCAACTCCTCATGAAGTTCTCAATCTAACTTTTTACTCAGTACCTTCGATCAAGCAAATAGCCCACACCATGAGCATCGCCATATATAAACTGAAAAACTGATTTGATTAGGTATTTAATGTAGTTAATTTAAATTTCAGTCAAAATCAATCTAGCTGCTTCTGTTTCAAATTAGAGTGGTAGAATGAGGAAGTTCTCATAAACAATTGACACTGGAACATAATTTAGAGTTTCTTTTGGTGTTCTTTCCTTTCTCTCTCTCTCTTTTTTTATAGCCATGCTAAATTTTGTCAAAATTGGTCCAGCTGTTTGGATTTGCATAAAAGATAAGCAATATATATATATATAGTAGCCCATGTCTGTGTAAGACGTTTTTGTGTGACGATCTGCTATCTATTGCAAATTAATTTATATATAATAACTAATTAAATAAATACATTTTTTTTATATTTTTATATAATTAATTAAATTAAAAAATATTTATCTTACTTAAATTAATTCAAAATATAAAATATTAATATTTTATACATAATAACTAATTAAATAAATACATTTTATATATAATAACTAATTAAATAAATACATTTGTTTATATATTTTTATATAATTAATTAAATTAAAAAATATTTATCTTACTTAAATTAATTCAAAATATAAAATATTAATATTTTAATCTATTTTTTTTTCATTTGTTTTGGAATGCATACAAACAATAAAACAATTTTTTCATTGGAATGTTATAAATAAATTAATAAATAAATAAATTATAAATTAATTAATTATTAAACTTATATTAATCCAACAAATGTATCCAAAGCTCATCGTAATTTTAAAACATCTCTCCTTGGGACGGGCAAAACCACTATATATATATATAAATGTCTGAAAAACAATTAAAAAAAAAATATTTATCTTACTTAAATTAATTCAAAATATAAAATATTAATATTTTAATCTATTTTTTTTTCATTTGTTTTGGAATGCATACAAACAATAAAACAATTTTTTCATTGGAATGTTATAAATAAATTAATAAATAAATAAATTATAAATTAATTAATTATTAAACTTATATTAATCCAACAAATGTATCCAAAGCTCATCGTAATTTTAAAACATCTCTCCTTGGGACGGGCAAAACCACTATATATATATAAATGTCTGAAAAACAATTACAAAAAACCAGGAAACCTTTGCTAAATAAAAACCAAAAAAATCTTATACCTTAAAACCATTCTCAACCAATTTTAAGTGTTATTACTGACTAGGTTAAATGTTTTTGTGTCAACAAATTGATGTTTTGTATTCCAGGCTTTTGTAGTTTTTGGTGCATATCTGGCAGTGAACAAAAACAAAGACGACTTTTACGAATGGATGAAAAAAGCATCGGGAGCCGATAGGCAAAGTTTTAAATTGTGTTATCAAGCCTTAAAAGAATACACAAATCATTATTTGTGACATGATGTACAATTGACTAAAACACCAAAATGTAATGAGAACTCTCAAATGTTTCTACTTGGGATAATTTTATAAATTCCTCCTGTGTTTTTTTGAATTTAGATTAATAGAAAATTTTTGTTTATAAAGTATGAGGCTCTTATATGGGTCAAAAGAAGTTTTCAAGAATTGCTGAAGCACAAAGAGATAATTCACAGATAACATTTTCAAGCAAAATTTGTTAGAGGATCAAAAAGGAATAAATTCAGCTTCTTTAACACTAGTGTCATTTTTATGTCAAAATGTTTTGATGCAAAATTAAAAAAACAACCTTCATTCTCTAAGTAGAAAATACAATAAGAAACAATTATATTCTAAAACTGTTGGTATACATTTCAAATTATTAGGGTAATAATCATGTTTCTGTTGTTCAGAATAGGCGTAATATTTTTAATTGTTACATGACACAATTCTAGAGTCTCTATAAATTGTTACATGACACAATTCTAGAGTCTCTATAAATGATTTAAAAATGGTTATTTGCTTTTTGGGCAGTTTGGGTTAACAGATGGCCTCCATCCATATATCTTGGAATCTGTTTTTGGAAGATTGGGCTGCCTTTCAGGAATAATAGGTAATTTGAATGGCTTTGCTGGGTTGCTCAACCTTCTGTGACTGCAATTTATTGGTCTGTTTGTTAGACATTCTGAAAGCTAAAAAACATAACATTTTAGATGTTATTAAATATCCAAAAAGTTCATGTGAAACTTTACATGTTAGCATGACTATCTGTATATTTATAATATTGTGCATAACACAACCGATTTGGGCTACACACATTGCATTTTTTTAATTTGGTAAATTCTAAAAAAAAATCATTCAAAGTTAATGCTGTTTATCAAGTTTGCTTCATTAGTCAGGAGACCCAAGTCATTCAGCAGCTTGTTTTGTCCAACAGTGTCGTTCGACAAGCTTTGATGCTAGTTATATAAAGTTTTTACTAAAAATTTGAATGATTCATGTTGTTGAAACTTTTAGAGAGAGAGAGAGAGAAGATACTAGTGATTGATTGAATTAAGATACTAGTGATTGATTGAATTAATATTAATCTACCTATATTCCAGCCTCAATCTGGAATGCAGTAGTGCAACCGGTGTGCGGGTGTCTGGGCTTCTGGGGTCAGAACCCCAAGTAGGAAGGGGTTTTTGGCATTATAACCCCAGAGGTCACCTATTGAGAGGTAGGTTTCCGAGGTTAGAACCCTCTAAACAAATATTTTCTAAAAATACATTAATTAATTTGATCTTACATAATTATTTACTAAGCCCATCCTTAAAAACCGGTCAGTGTGTGCGCGCCTTTATGAAAAGCCCACCTTTATGCAATTATAAAGAACATTGTAACCAGGCGTGCATACGCACTGGCGGGACCAGTTTGACCACGGCCCCCCTCACATTTTTTCTATAGACTGTTCCCCTTCCTCGTCAGAACTATGAAAAAGCAAACCAGTACACTCTTTAAAAATGAAATTTTCAAGCTTAAATAAATTTTTACAAAGCTAAATAATCATGCATTTCTATCACGTCTATATCCAAAGTCTCCTATAAAACTGGACGTGGTGTATTAAAAAATAATCTAAAACGTAAAAACGGCTCGTGAAAGCCAAAAGATAGGTATTTAAATAATGTTAAGCAAGAAACTCATTTCAGTAAAACTTTGGGGGGCAGCAAGTTCAGGGGACCCACACGTTCAATTTTTTATCATAACGCTAAAATTCTTTCAAAAAAGCTAATGCATGAGGGAAAAGTAGGAGCAATTTTGTCCAAACATTTTCTAAAAACTTATCAATTTTTATTATAAAAATAGCTAATGACAGGGAGGGTAGTTGGAGATGGGCCGTGTCCAAGAATTTTTAAGTGGGGAAGCCCTGGAATTTCTTTGTCTACATTAAGTTGCACATTCCAGCAATGCCCTCCACCTGCCCCCACAAATGATGTTCCTAATGTCAAGTAAGCTAAATGGATAGAACATCAGGTGATCAAAGGTGGTATGTAGGGCCCTCAACTCTGAAATTTGTCTGCAACACAAGTTTAAAAATATTCTGATGGAACTGCAGAGCATGGTATGGGTAAACTTCTAACCTGCTCTCTAACTAATTTTTCAGACCTTACTGGCTAGATTAATGCACTGGATCTTCTCGAACAGTTTAGTGCTCACGTCACAAATGCAGCTTTAGCACTTGAATTCATGCAACAAAGAACAACACACATAGATGTCTATGTTAACTCACACACAAAAACATAGCATATGTTGCAGATAGAAAAGCTTTTGCGTCCATTGTTGAGACCACTAAATTGCCGCAATTCAAAATAATGCACTCAAAGGACACATTATTCACTTCGTCTTCAAAGATTTCTTCAAAAGTTGATTTGGATGATGGATTTTCATCCCCCCCCCCCATGAGTCATTTCAGAAAAATTCATAAAAACCCACATAATTCAAAATTGAATCCTCCTAATGCTAAACCCCTTTTCCAAAAATAGCCGATGGGTGATATTTATAGAATTCATCTATGATATTCATAGAAACTTTTCCAAAAATGTTTTCAAAAACTTATACATTTTTCCTCTCAAAATGGCTGATGGCTGAGTAATTGTAAATATTTTTCCGATTTTTTTAAAAAACTTCTTAGATATTTTTCCAAAAAAAAATAAGGAGCCCCGCCAAATGACACTCTTACCTTCTCAAAAATAGAACCTTCACTGCTCTGATAGTTGTACTAAAGTACTAACATTGTTTATTTTACCTCAAACTTGGACCCCCTAAAAAGTTGGCTAGATTCGCTAGTGTGCACACGCACATATCAATCAATAAAAAGAACTTATATATAGCGGCTTTTCGTAAATTAAGAAACGCTTTTCAATACATTTAACTAAATAAAAATGTTTTTAAACCATTTAGAAAACATGCACATTAACAAACACGCTGTGTAGCCATGGTTTTCCACATCTAAAATATTAATCAAGTCCATTCTTTATTCTTCATTAGGCATCGTATTCACACGATGAACATTTGTGTGGAACAGTTGTCCACGGGTCAGGTCATGGAATTTTTACATGTGGGTGGGTCGGGTCGGGCCCAGTCAAGTATTAAATGAACAAAAAGAAATTTACAATGATATTACACCCAAACAGACTCATGTATACTATAATATAATCACACATATACATATGTAGCATATAAATTTCATTAGGTTTCAGGTAGTAGTACAAGCCCATTGGAATATTGGAGGAAAGAAACAGAAGAAAACAATTACTTGCTTAAGTCGCTTGTAGATCATTTCTACAAGCTCAGCTCAGTCGGAGTGGGACTTCTGGTCTGTGACTGTGGAGAACATATCAAGACCATCAGCTGCAAAAGTGGAGTCTATAGAGGTTGTGAGATGGAGACTGCAAGCTGGACTATTGCAAAATCGAAACTTTATTTTGAATAAACAGTTATGAAAAAATGTAATCGCTATTGGTAAGGTCGGGTCGGGTCCGGCCGAAGTGGGTCGGGTCACCAAATTAAGGGTGATCATGAATCTGGTTCTGAAAGTTTGATCCATAGACAACTCTGGCGTAGAAGTTTACCTGTTGCTTATTTTGAAAACAATAGACAAATAATGTATAAGTGAATATGTGTATGTGCGTGTAGGCATTATTGGGTAGATTGGAGAATACAGCGTGGGTGGTATTTGATTATTCTATAATTATGTGTCCTAGATGTTTAGCAAGAAAAGGAAAAAACGAGTTTTTCAACAGAAACTTTTATTTCAAATACACTCGATTTAGAAATATGAAAGATGTTCAAATTAGGTTTTTTTATTATTGAATCATGTATTGTCATCCAATGCTGAAAGTTTCAGCTTCCTAGCTAGTCAAAAAGCTGGTTAAATTTTACTTGCAAGATTTGCGTACAGGGAAAGACACACACACACATACACAGAGATTGTAACCTAAATAAAAGTTTGTAAAAACATGCACTTGCGCTGATCAAACTATAGTTTATTATATTTGGTAATAGTTGCATTGCATTTGATTTGCTCTAAGTTGTAATTCACCATTTACATTTTAAATATAACAATTTACCTTGTCATACTCTTCGACCAAAAAGCCCCATTTTTCTGGCCACTGAAATGCGGCACAATGTCTTTCTCTCAAGAAAGCTTCTCTGTTGAAAAGAACATTAATTCGTTGATCTGAATTATATTTTTATTATTCTTAGTGGTTTTGGCAGTGATTACCTAAGGAATGTCACCTCCAAGACTTCAGTGATTTTTTTGTCTGCTTTTTCAGCATTCCGTTTTTGCATTTTGGTTTGTTTTCTTTTTTTTTTTGCTGTATGAAAATGACGCTGTAACGTAATCAACAAAAAAATAGCTTTTTTGAGAATATATACATATTTAATTTTTTGACATAAAGCTTAATCAAACTCATACAGATGACGAGATTGTATAGAACGCTTAAACCAACTTTTTTGCAACACGTTTTTTTCACTAGCACTTTTGACTTTTGCTAATACACTGGCAAATGCAGAAAAAAAGATGACTTTCAGCACAGGCTAACTTTGCCTCGTTAGAACTGGAAACGTTGAAGTGTTTTTAATTATACGGAAAGTGTTTTATGAATGACTAGCGAGGTTACCCGGCGTTGCCGGTTTTTTTTAGAGGTTTTGTTATCGTTTTTCTCACTCTCGCTCTCGTTGTCTTCCCCGCTTACTCCTTGCTCACCCGCTTCATTTCCCTTTCCCGCTGCTCTCCTGGTCGCTTTCCCGTTCCCGCTTTCCCAATCCTGATCGCTCTTCTGTTCCCGCTCTTTCTCTCACTTTCTTTCCCGCTCTCTTTTTTCATTCTCTCCCTCCTAACTTCTTTTCGCCCATAAAAGGTAAAATAGATTCGTTAAAGGTTGTTTGAAATCTTTTTCGAGCTTTGCTACGTAAACCAGGACCGTGTTTAGGACCCCCAAACTCCCCATTTGGAGGGGTCCAAAGCCCGAAGGGGCCCACGAGTCAATTCATTTATATACAAAAAATTCAGCATATTTTTTAAAACATTACAACGGGCTGCATAGACAGTAATCAAATTAAAAAAATAGAAAAAAAGTTTTCGGGGCTCCCTTACAAAATTCCTGGATCAGCCACTGACAGTACAGGAAGTAAATTATTTCACAACTGGGTGACAAGTTAATGATTCGAGTGAAAAATCACAATCCTGCCAACACTCCTGCTCGCAACAGTCGGAACTAATAGGTTCCTTTAATTATTAGCTGTCTGCTGAGACGTCTTAAATCAAACTCCTCTTTGCGCCAGGGCCTAAAAAACTCAGAAAATGACAGTCATGAAAACAGTGACGTAGACAAGAATGCAAACCAGAATGAGATGGACCGTTTACCAGACCACGTCGCTGAACGGAATGTGGTAAAACTTGCAGTTGATTTTTAAAATTCAAGTCAGGAACCACAAAAAGCTTTTTCCGTTTCTTTTCATCCAACATGAAACGCTGGCTTTACGTCGAAGTGTGCTTAAAAGCTAAAGGTGCAAATGATAGACGGGAATTATTTTGGAACCCAGGCGGGAGTGATCGTCATTTTTCAGCAAAGCATCGGCACTAATCAGACGCTTTACAACACGTGAATAAAGTTTTGCCACCAAGTTCTCAGCTAGTGCAGTGAAAATACACTGATCCAGAAAAGCATTTGAGATATCTATTATATGAGTGACGATGCAAACATGTAAAGATAAAAAATAAATTAAAAAAAAAATGCTTTCATTTGTCTCTTTATCTGAGTCAACGAACTAAACTTTTTGAATCTAAAACAACCGTTAATTATTTTGGACCTATGGCGACTTATAAATAAACATCCATACTGTTTAAATATTTTGGACCTCTAACGACTTATACATAAACAACTTGATTAAATTGATTTAATTTTAATTGATTTAAGGCCTAATTCATTTCGGAAACATTCAATTTATGTATTGTCATCCAGAATAAAGCTTTCCTAAACGTTTTAGAGCTCTAGGTGGTCAAAAAGTGGGTGAATTTTTGTTTCTAAGTTTACCACAGACAAACAAACAAACAAACAAACAAACAAGCAAACAGAGACACAAGTGAAGTTAAATAAAAGCATTTAAAAATACATAAATCCAAACTTTTCGCCATGTTTTGTAAGCCAACTGGAAGTTGGGCACAGCACACAATATTTTTCTGAG
The DNA here is from genome assembly GCA_963978895.1 of Erpobdella octoculata. NCBI lineage: Eukaryota > Metazoa > Annelida > Clitellata > Hirudinida > Erpobdellidae > Erpobdella > Erpobdella octoculata. The sequence continues at coordinate 9,779,921 of OZ022241.1, read as the reverse complement.
CGGCAGGCATATTGGTTGTACACTATCATTTTGTTCATCAGTTAGATGAATGTAGAAAAGTGAGATTTACCGGTGTGTGCAGATTTTCTATCCGTAACCATGGGTGTGGTCAGCCCAAAACATAGAACTCAATATAAATCAGGTTTTTCCGTGGGTCGATCATGTTTTGCCGGTTTGACCCAACTCTATACGTTTACCCGAAACAACCCATACACTCTCTTCATAATGTGACCTAACCCAACTTGATCTTACTCATACTTACCAACTTATCAATCAATAATCAATATTCATTATGCACAATTGTTTATGATTTCAAACTATATGTAACATTGCAAGAGTACCTATAGCTTTTATTTTTCATTTCACAATTTCAACTGATTCCATTCTTGTATCTAAAAGTCTTGAACAGAGATCTGCAATTGCTAGGGATGTCACGGGTACCCAAACACGAGTTTTATTAATTTAAAAGGTAACGTATTATACTAATCTATGCATGGAAGTTTGTCGTTCGGTTTTATTCCGGTACGGAAGTAATCGGAAATATTTTTCTTCCGAACGTTCGGTTTTAATCGGGTTCGGAAATAATTTCATTCCGAACTTTCAAAAACCGATTCCGAAAGATCGAGGATATTCGGAAATTATACGGAACAGCCGTAGCACTTCCGAAAAAACGCAATTCTTGCGGAAGTGTTACGGGGGCAAAATTTTGACTAAAACTAACAGTATGAAGTCAAATTTATTTTCCACTAGCGCGGTTACCCGGCGTTGCTCAGGGTTTTGTTATAGTTTTTCATTTTTTTTGGGTTTCCCTAAGTCGGGGGATCGGGGTAGGGAGTCCAAACCTTAACTTTCTTCCCCTGTATGAGAACTACCTTTTTGCCAAATTTCATCAAGATCGCTCCAGCGGTTTAGATTTGTATAAGAGACAGACAAACTCACAGTCATTTTTATATATAAAGAAACACAAAAATTAAAAATGCATTAAACATCAATCATCATTGAGTTCAATGCATGTAGGTCCTTGACCCGATTCTTTGCACAACGTTGACGAACTTTCCTCTTCATTGTCTTCTTCAGAAATATAATTCCAGTTAGGTACTTTAACTTTCCCCCAATTCTGTTGGACATAAAGAAGAGCCGAAGTTGTGCCTGGATTGAGGTCCATCCTTGAGGTGGAGACGATGTTGCCCGAAGCTGAGAACAATTTCTCACTAGAAGTAGATGAAAGCGGGACAGAATATTCCTCTCGCAAGCCTGGCAAGGATTGGCATGGCATTCTGTTGCTGCTTCCACCACTGTAAAATGTCAACCTTCATAGGGAGATAACACAAACATTAGAATATTTATTTATATTTCAAATAAATCAGAATAATCACGAAAAAGTACCTTGGAACGTTCAAAAAGTTTTGGCAAAGTCAGTTACAGATCTAATTCTTTTTGAAGCTGGGAAACCTTTTCTAATCCCTCATCTTCTGACAACTCCAGAACCCTTCTTTCAGCCTCATCACCAGGTACAAAGGTGGGCCGTGACTGAGAATAGCTCAGGGTCTTTCTGAACTCTTTTGTGCTACCATGATCTTCTACCAAATGTTTTACAGTTGAATCAAAACACTTTTCAGACTTGAGCAGAGCACCTTTGAAGAAGGGATGAAGGAGATGGGCAAACCTCAAAATGTCAACACATTTGATCTGTTTCCATTATCGCAAACCGAAGGAAAAGGAAAGATACATAGATATATAGAAAGATAAAACATAATTTTTTAATTATAATATTTCATTGATCTAAAATGACCACCGGTGAAATTTATTATTTTTTTTTCGGAATTCCGAAAAAACCCGACATTTCCGAAAAATATTTCCGAACGTTCGGTTTTTTTCGGGTTCGGAAATAATTTAATTCCGAACTTCCGACAACCGATAAAAACCGAAAAAACCGACTTTTCGGGGATGTTCGGAAGGGAACGGAAGAAACTTCCATGCTTATACTAATCGCAAGCCATGCAAGTTTTGTATTATCACCTTTGCGTAACAAATAACACAAATAGGTCATTTTATTGGTGAGTGTGTAAGCTAGACCACTAATCCGCCTGATTATCTGGCCGGACCGAGCCACGAACGAACTAAAATAATTAAGCCTCCTTCGGCCAAAGAAATCACATTATTTGGAAAGCTAAAAAATAACTTGTTAGAGGTTATTCAATACGTGTAATGTCCAATGGATGAATTTATCGATATTGTTTGTATATGTATATATACTAGGTAAATTTAAAATCAATCCAGGAATTTGAAATCATAAGCCAGTACCCGAACCCGGTGTTTGGAAAACTACAAACCCGAACCCGAAAACCTGAGTTTCACAAACCCGAACCCGAAAACTCGAGTTTTACAAACCCGAACCCGAAAACTCTAGTTTCACAAACCCGAACCCGAAAACTCTAGTTTCACAAACCCGAACCCGAAAACTCTAGTTTCACAAACCCGAACCCGAAAACTCCAAAAAGTACTACCCGTGACATCCCTAGCAATTGCGTTGTCCAAAAATGAAGTTTTTCTCCGGTTTTCAAGACTTGCTAAAACGTTGTGTAGTCGTAGACGACGAGCTGCTTCAGCAAATATTAGTTTATATTTTGTCTCGTTCATCCAAAACTACAACAATGGGTTTGTGGTTTTAACTGATACCCAGAAACTTCATAGACTAGAATCCCTATTTCAAAAAGGTCACAATCATTTTGTTGGGTTTTTGACGTTGATGATTGATGCAGCTTTATCACGCAAACTGACAAGTGGATCGAGACATTTTTCAGCATGGAAAAAATGTCTCTACTTCTTTGCTATTAGTCATAATTAAAATTCTTTACTTCGCACAGAGCACACGCACGGTCAAAATTTGAAAGCACGGATTCATAATATGAGAAGCATGGATTTTGAAATGTCAAGCACGTACGTGGCTGGGGCACGTTTTATAGGCCCTTTCTCTCGTAATGTGAATTATCTGTATATGCCGGAGTATTTCACATCGGTGCGTCGACTGCTACGTACGAGAACAGTTTCTCCACTCTCATGCGGATTCTCTGCGGTCTTATCGTAGATCAGTCTATCGTTGGGCCCCAAACATAAGGTCTAACTAAACTAATCCTACTTGCTTTTGAAAAAGATTCTCTCGAGCTGATTCGACATATCTATATTATAGTAGCCCACGTCACTCACTCACTGATTCTGTCACGTTTACGTAATTAGTCGTATAGACGTTATGGATGTGAGTGTAAGAATTTATTGCGCGCATGCGTGTAATAAAAGTTATTATGCAATTGTTCCTATATACACTTTCAGTCATAGAGATCAAAAGAAGTGGTGCTGCCATCGAAAAATATTATATAATGAAATTTAAACAAATCTCAGAAGCAAGGACCACTTCTCAACGATGGCCGTCAATTCACAAGAAATGTCGTGGATACTGAAATTGTTTAATAACTAATTATTTCAATCTTTAATTTTCACATCCTTTGAATTCATATGAAATACGTTAGTAAATTGAAAATGTAAACACAATAAAAAATTTCATTAAATTTGCTTATATTTAAAAAAAAAGTTTATGGTTATCAAATGTCAGTTTGTTTTTGTTGACTATTTTTTATAAAATGTATCCAAAGTACATCGTATTTTTGAAACATCCGTCCTTGGAACGGCAAAATTTATGTCTGTATCTTAACAATTTCGCATAACGCGGTGGCCGTGCTGGTCATTATACTCAGCAGCTAAAATTAGTGCGCACAGGCGTGTTATAAAAGTTATTACACAATTTTACACTGTCAGTCCTAAAAATCAAAAGAGGTGGCATATGGAACCTGCATAGTTATTATGCAGGGTTCCATGGGTGACGCTACAATCGAAAAATAATTTATAAAATTTTAAAAAATCCGTCATTTATGACGGGCTATATCTAGTATTGTAGATTAAGATTGTTTCAATCGCTAAACATGACTTGTTTTGTGAGTCACATTTTGGGGTCCATCAATTTGCTGAAGTTTACAACTTAATGTGAACAAAGATTTGTACAGTGTCTCCCCCCCCAAAAAAAATCCTGGGCCCCACTTCAAAATTCCTAGTTACGGCCTGACGTCACATAATATTGCTCCATCTCTGTTTTCTAAAAAAAACGCTCCGCTCTCACATGGTTTTTTGAAACCACATTTTTATAGTCTGAGAGGGGCTTTTAAACAAGACCACCGCTATTCCCACCCATATTACAATCGCCATTATTTGTGCTCAGTCGTGATGTAAAAATAACCAGGCATAGATATAACATCTACATTTTTTAATCTATGGTACCAGCGCATTCGTTAAAAACTAGGACATATAAATATAAACATAGGTAAAGTATACATACATAGTTACTTTACTAATATGCTACTATTTACTAGTAGGGCCACCGTACCACTAGAACTATTCTTTGTCTACCAGATGTTTTATTAATTAAGAAGTTTTGATTGTTTTATAATTTTATATTTACACTATATTTTACTAAGTCATTTCATGGTGTTCGTTTTAGTATTTTGGTGAGAGGGATTTGATTGTTAAACTTTGTAGCATTTTGGTACTGACAACTTACGGCGTCCATATGACTATGGCGGACAGGTGAAGTCGATTCTAAAATTTAATATTAGTTGTAAACTTATCTGAAAAGGTTTATCAGAATACTCCTTAAATATTTTTAGTTCAACATAACTTAAAATTTTAATTAATGTTATAAAACATATCTTTTAAACTATTTATTATTTAGAACTCAATAAATTTTAATAGGTATGATATATTCATTAGAATTTTGATTTAGGACAGTTTTTATTTACTTTTATCGTTATTCAGCATTGAATATTTGGTTCATCAAATCTCAAAACTTAGCTTATCTGGCTGTCCAAACATCCAAAGTGATCACTGTTAGTGATAAAAGAAAACTTCTTAATGTATTATATATGAATTCCAATTAGAAATAATTCATATTAGTTTGTAATTATTAGCTGAGATCAACTCAAGGAAATGGTTCAGCTCTGGACTCAGCCTGACAAAGTTGCACCGCAAGGGAATTGAATTTACTGTTGCCTCTTACAATGTTTTGTCTCAAAATCTTTTAGTTCGCCATCTGGATCTTTATAATGGTTGTGACAACGGTCACTTGCAATGGAATTTTCGTAAAAAGAGGCTACTCGAAGAAATTTTTAAATATAATCCTGATGTTAATTAATTTGATATATTTTTCATTTTTGTGAAGTTACAATGTTTATAGCTTGAAAATGGTTTCAGATTTTGTGTATGCAAGAAGTTCATTTTGAATGTTATGAATCGTTTTTTCTGAAAGAACTCAAGAAAAAAGGTCTAAATTAGTTTTCTGATAGCTCATACATTACTCTATATAAAAATTTTTTTATTCATCAGGTTATTATGGTCTTTATAAAAAAAGATCTACAGAACAAAATGAAGATGGTTGTGCCACATTTTTCAAGAAAAATGTCTTTAAGCTGGTAGAATGCAAGGAATTAGAGTTCCAGCATTATGCTGGTTCATCTCATGGAAAGCATAATGTTGCTTTGTTGCTGGTGTTAAGTTTCAATGGGAAGACCCATAACTCAACTCTTTGCATTGCAAACACTCATTTGCTTTATAATCCTCGAAGAGGAGACGTCAAACTCACACAGTTGATGATTTTGCTGGCTGAAATTCATCGAATAAGCTGGAAGTATCCTCACCATCTCTATAATGATGATCGTTCCAGCAGGTGTCCATCTATTCTTTGTGGAGATCTCAACTTGATTCCACAAAGTGATCTTTACCTGTTTTTGTGTCGAGGGATACTACAACTGGATAAGCTAAATGCATCTGAGGTATCTGGGCTTCCAGATTCTCAGTTCTATTATGATAGCTATGACGCTTTAATGGTCGATTGTGATTTTGTGCCGAGGAGAATAACATCCGATTGTCAATTTGCAACCGCGTCACATTCAAACACATCAAGCAAAAATGTTATCACTCATGACCTTAATTTAACATCAGCATATCCACACGAAGTGGGAAAAGCTATTAGGCATAGAAATAGAAGAAATAGCACGAAAAAAGAGTTGCAGATCACAAGTAGCCATTCCAACGAGACATCACTGAATTTGGACTACATTTTGTATAGTGTTCACAGTAAAAGGTGTTGTTTTATCGATGGAAAGTTACAAACTCAAATAACTTGCGAATGTGGGCTGCATCTCCTTGAATGGTTGCAGCTACCAACAACAGCATCAAACATTGGATCCCTGCCAAATGAAACAAATGGTTCTGACCATGTTATGGTCATGGCAAAATTTTTATTTCTATGAGGAATATCAGTTCAAGCCCAGTGTCTTGACTGTTTTTACATCAATCTTTTTATTTTTACTAGAGAGCTAGTTAATTCCTTTTTATTGGTATGATATGATTATTTAACTTATAAATTTTATATGATATATAAATGAAGACTATTATTATCACATAATTATATATTTTGGATTTGTTTTTTCAGAACATAAAACAGTTTAAAAAAATAAAATATATTACTTTCTAAATTTCCTGAGTTCTAGTGAAATGCATAACCATAAAGAGCACATCTATATTTTACGTTTCAGCTTGATTAGATCACAGGAAGTTTGTTACTTCTCACTTATAGGATTTGTACACAAGAAAATAAAGCAAGTAAGACCTACAAGGTGTTAAATTAATTTGGTTTTAATGAACTCTTTGTTACAACGATTTATAATTAATGCTCTATGTTCACTTCATGTTCACTTTTAGTTTTATCTTTTTCTTTCCGTTGTTATCTTTTGTCAATAAAGTCGAATCAACTATTGTCGATTAGTTCCGATTATACACTGCGTTTAAGTATTGTTTCTAACAGGTTATGGGCCCAGAACCCAATTTTAGGAACAAGTGAATAAATCAAGTTTTTTCGGAACATTTAACGTTCGGTTCAAGATTTTATAAAGAACATTCGTTGTGAGCGATAAAGGTTAACCACGCTACATCGAGTAATACAATTGTTGAACTGATGGCGGATGCAACGTTAAAAATCGCAAAGTTGAACGGCAGTAACTACCAGACATGGAAGTTTAAAGTTGAATTGTTGCTCGTTAAAGAAGATCTCTGGGAAGTTATTTTTCAAGATCAAGATTCATCATCGGAATGGCGGAAAAAGGACAGCAAAGCCAGAGCAACAATAGGTCTACTCCTGGAGGACAACCAGTTGAACCTCATCAGAAAATTGACAACAGCAAAGGAAACGTGGGAGGCATTAAGAAATTACTACGAAAAGTCAACCTTATCAAATAAGGTAAGTTTGTTAAAGAGGCTTTGTGGGATCAGATTACATGAAGGTGGGGATATGGAGTCACATCTTGCTAAGATGGAAGACATAATTGACCAGTTATCGTCCTTGGGGGAAACTATTGGAGAACAGTTAAATGTTGCTTTCTTTCTCAGTAGTTTGCCAGACAGCTATAGCACACTGATAACAGCATTAGAAACAAGACCCGAAGCCGACTTAACTGTTGAATTGGTCAAGAACAAACTGATCGAAGAATACAAAAGAAGAAGTGAAAACTCAGCAACTTACGATGGTCAGGAACAGCAAGCTCTAAAGGTAAATCATCCAGGTACAAGGTCTACAGATAAGAATGTAAAAGCCAACAGTTACGAAAAGACTTCCACAGTATGTTTTTTCTGTAAGAAACCAAACCACATAAAGAAAGAATGCAGAAAATACTTAGAGTGGAAAAGAAAGAACTCAGACCATAAAGCTCAAACAATTCAACAATGTGTAGAAATAGCAAGCACTTATGACCAGTATGCTTGTTTCAAGGCTGGTGAAAGCAATTCAGGAACTACATGGTATGTTGATTCAGGTGCAAGTTCTCATATGTGTAACAATAGAAATTTCTTTGTTAACCTTGATGAACAACAGAAGGGACAAGTTGTCCTAGCAAATGGTCAAAGGCTGACAACTTCAGGTATCGGAACCGGCTACCTCAAATGTCAGGAAAAGGTCATAAAAATCATAGGTGTACTGTATGTACCGCAGTTGACAGGTAACTTGATTTCTGTTAGAAAATTAACTGATGGGCAGTTCAGGGTCATTTTTGAAAAGAATGTATGCAGGATTATGCGGAATAATGAACTGCTGGCGCAGGCTTCAATTCGGAACGGGCTGTATGAATTAGATTCATTGGAGCATGCATTGATGTCTAATGTTAATGATGGATGCATACATGTTTGGCACAACAGATTAGGGCATCGAGACCCCAATGCCATAAAGTTATTGGAACAGCAACTAGATAACTTCCAGATCAAGCCATGCCAGATAAAGAAAGTCTGTGAATGCTGTGTTCAAGCAAAGTTAACGAAACAACCACTACCCAAGAAATCAGAATCCAGATCAAGTAAGCCACTAGAGTTGATTCACACAGATGTTTGTGGACCGATGCAGACAATCACACCAAGCGGAAACAGGTATTTTATGACAATGATCGATGACTTCAGCAAATACACTGTTTTGTACTTGTTAAAAAAATAAGTTTGAAGTAACAGATAAAATTAAAGAATATGTAAAGCTTGTCCAGACAAAATTCAAAAGCACACCTAAAGTGATAAGATCAGATCGTGGTGGTGAATATGTCAACGAAACATTAAAGAAATTCTTCAAGAGCGAAGGTATAACATCTCAATTTACTGTTCCGTATACACCACAGCAGAATGGAGTAGCAGAAAGGAAGAACCGCTATTTAGTTGAAATGACCAGAAGCATGTTAATCGACTCGAAGCTACCAAACAAATATTGGGGCGAAGCGATCAACACAGCAAACTATCTGCAGAACATTCTACCGACAGCAGGTGAGATGAAGACACCACATGAAAGGTGGGAAGGTGTGAAGCCCAGTGTGACCCACATAAAGCAATTCGGATGTCAAGCCTACTCAGTTGTTGCAGCCGAGAAAAGACAGAAGCTTGATAAAAAGTCAGAAAAACGAATTTTCGTTGGTTATGCAGAAGGCACAAAAGGTTATCGTTTGTTAGACACAGTGACTGAGAAAATCAGCATCAGCAGGGATGTGAAATTCATTGAAGGTGACCCACATTGGATTACAATATCAGCCGACAGTCAAGAAAGCAGTCAACAGGAACAGCCCATTGAGGTTGAGATCGAGCTGAAGACAAATACGGGAGACAGTGGTGAACAAACTGAAGATCAGATGGAATTGAGAAGGTCAACTAGAATAAAGAAACGATCAGAGAGACTAATTGAAACGGCTAGTGTTGCAAATGAAATGGTCGAACCAAAGTCATTCACAGAAGCAAACAACTGCAAAGAATCAGCCGAATGGAAACAGGCTATGATGTGTGAAATGAGCAGCCTGAAGCTTAAACTTAGACATTTATGTTGTGCTATTGGTTTAACTTAATGAGAGACAGGTTCTAAAGATTAAATCGTTGAGGGGGAGTGTTAAATTAATTTGGTTTTAATGAACTCTTTGTTACAACGATTTATAATTAATGCTCTATGTTCACTTCATGTTCACTTTTAGTTTTATCTTTTTCTTTCCGTTGTTATCTTTTGTCAATAAAGTCGAATCAACTATTGTCGATTAGTTCCGATTATACACTGCGTTTAAGTATTGTTTCTAACACAAGGAAGTTGTAAAATTTGTAATCAAATGCTATTCGTGAAGCGGGTTAAATTTAGATTACATGATTATAGGTACTCAGAGAGAAGAAATGCACTTGAACACAGTGCAAACTAGCAGACTACAATTTTGTGTCATTGCTTTGAATAGTTTCCAAAAATTCCTTTCTGCTCACAAAAACTGATGTTGCAGAGATTGGAATCGACTGAACGAGAGAATTCCCCATACCACTAGCCGTATTAGAGCTACGATCATGCATAAGTAAGAAATAAACTCAAATGTAATGACGTATGCAAACTAAGCAATTGTGCAACTATCTTTCAGATATCAACAATCGAATGATTACATCAAGCTCTAAAGGCTGTTGCTGTGCAGGGTAGTTTTTGTTGCTCTAACCTTTGGTTGGCAGAGGAAAGTCAAGATAGGGTAGGAATACTAAAGTACATCTGAGTGATGGACAGGTTCTCACATCATTTTAAGATTACATGGTACTGAACCTATCTGATCTCCTCCGGCAGAGAATTATTTGAAAGTCAAGAACTTTCAGGTCCTTTGAAAGTTTATGGATAAACTGCCCTGCGGAGTGTTGTAATACTCCAGACAGACAAGAACAAGCACTTATCCATCAGGCATATCAGTGCCTACGAGAGATAACAAAATAACCGTTACTCAGAATGTTCATAAAACCTTAGTAGTTAAATTTCGCGTAAATATAAAATCCATTTAAGCATTCAGTTGCTTAAAGTAATTTAAGAAAAAAAACTGTTTGTATTAGTGAATTGCTTTATGAACAGCAATGATATATTTGAGTGCTGTTTAAAAATGTATGTTTTACTAAGCAACAAGTGAACAGCTTCCAAGATTAATCCCAGCTGTATGTGAATACAACCAACTGTTCATTTAGACAATAAATGGCTCATACATCTTACTTTATTTAAGTAAATTCTCCAGCATAAATAAAAAGATCAAAACACAGCTTATATCTTAAAAGGACATCAAACAAAAACTAGTTAATGCTAAAATCACGGTGAAATACCGAATGAGATAGTTTGGCACATAAAATATAAAGAAAGAAAAAAATTACTTTAAAAATTATGATGATCTTATAAACATAATGCAACTGTTGTTTATTATCGAGCATAATTTTCTACACAACATAGATCTAAAAGGTTTTTACAAGATACAACATGTCTCAGGACATCTGACTTCAAACTTTCATTTTTCTCCAGCTCTGATATTATTTTCCTAATCGACAAGATATAACTTTTTTGAATTATTTTAAATCTCAGAAACACCTCTCTTTCGATGGATTCTGCCAACAGTGAAATGACTTCTTTCTGAAAACACAAAGTAAAATAATTTTAATTGACATTCAGAACTGAAACGAATGAATATAAAGTTAGAAAATTTACATAATATAAAAGCTTTGTGGTATGTCTGAATTTATATTTCAATTTATTAATATATTGAGAACAAAAAAATTGACATTTAAAAATGTTGTCGTTTTCAGTAGTCTGTTCAACCACCGTTCAAAAAACGAGCATAGATAATTTTCAAGGTTTTCTTTTAAATAAAAATAAATATGTTAAAACATAAGCAAGTAACTTAAAAATACAAAATAATAATAGAAATCTCATTAATAAAGCGTTGGTGCTAAATGTGTTAAAAACTGTAATTACGCTTGAAAAAATAAATTGGAATAACTCACGTCTAAGTCACTATTTAAAACATTCTCCAGTTGTCTTCTGGATCTTTGCCTTTCCGAATTTGTTTTGTGGTCACACAGTACATCAATCTGTGGTTTTTCAGATTTATTTTTGTAAAATGTTTGCCAAGAATTGACTATGTCCTTTGCTTTTGAGGCCAGTACCTTGTCTTGATGTTTCGTCAATTTGTAAACTGTATTACCTGGATAAAAACATTAGAATTTAGTTATTACAATAACATACAATGTTGTGTAAATTGCAGCTAAGCTAAAACAACTTTTTGCCATTCATTATAATACATCCAAATACATTTATAGAGTGAATCCTACAAGACTGAGGAATTAATTTTCTAAATTATGCAAACAACTGTTTTGCTTGCTAATTTCCGACAATATGAGCTACTAAGTTGAAAGTGTGAGTTGAAATAGGGTTCTTCATGTCAAAGCCAAGTAATATTCATATTAGAATTGGTTCTTTATCAATTTATAAAAAGTTTAGCTCAAGCTTTAAAAATATCCACAACAAAGCTCAAAACTGCATTAAAACAGAAAATATAAATACAAATTAATAGAACTATTCAAAGAAAGTAAATTTGTTCTAGTAATTGCTCAAATAAATAGTAAAAATCTGACTTCTACAGACTGTTGTTGGTTCTGCACTTTTTATAAAGCAATATTATTGAAAACTTTAAACAATGATCCATTGTTATTTCCTTGCTGAAAGACTTTAAAACAAAACATTGCAGCTGCTGATGTAGTGTACTGGTATTTTATGCACGTCCACGCACACGTGTGCCAAACACATGTTATACAGGTAATTACAGGTGAGCGCTCCATAGCTTGCTAGGCTCGCGCTACTTCACTTGTTTGGCGCGCGCTAGCTAGTGGCAAGCTTAAAAACCTTTGCTCTCGAATTTTCTCTCTCTTTCATCTTCGTTGTTCTCGTGGTTCGCCATATTGCTACTTTAATCAAGAATTTAAACTTTGCTTTATTTTCATTTCTCGCCATTGTTGGCCCCAAGAAGAATTGTTTATTTTTGTCTATCGTCGTCGGTCAATTAAATAAAGTTATTTCAAACCGCCTTCAAACTGTGTTGAGTTGGTACTACAAAGTATATCGAAATAACGTAGTCAGCGACTACACTGAATTCGAACTTCAAATAGACACACTATGCTATTATTAAAACATGCAGTTTTCAATAACTACTTCAAATATTTTACAGTAAATAAATATCAATGCAACTGATCTGTAATTCTAGCCCTCTACTTTGATCAACTTTTTATGCCGAGACACACCAACATCTTTTTCTCTAGTTGCTCATTTATTTTCTATGAATATTTTTTATAAATCTTTCCTAAACTTCATATATATATATATATATATATATATATATATATATATATATATATATATATATATATATATATATATATATATATATATATATATATATATATATATATATGAAAAGTTTCAAGATAATTCATGTTTTTTCTGTCCTTTTTGTTATTGTACTGACCCATATTCAGTCACACCAACTGAAAAGTGAGAAATAATATACAGAAGAGGAATTAACCAATTTTTGTGGATGTTAACACAGATCTGGATGGAAGCTTGTCTGACAATGTTTTCAAACACTTGAGAATGATTTCCTCAGATTGATTAGGAACCTTTTCAACAAATGTTTAATTCTCAGGATGTCATCAATATTTACAACTCCCTGAAAGTATCAAAATATAGCTATTTTCAGAACAATAGTATTTTTATAACTATTTTTTTTTGTAAATATCAATTAGTGAGTCAGTTTTATACAATTAATGAAAACTCTCTTCCTAAATAAATTCATGAGAAATGTATACATTCTAAATTTTAAAACAAGTATTATTATTATTAACACAGCTTTTTAACTAAAAAAGTCACAGAAGCAGACTGTCAAAAACTTTGTCTTTCACGAATCCATTATTCGTAATTCGGTAGCTTTGAATTTTTTGCAAATAAATTTTTGATAAAATAAAATATGAAAACATTGACCAGTCTTCTATATATGTAATGTATGTAAGGATTTAAAATATAAGAATCTTTCGAATTGAAGATTCAAATAACGCTTTCTTTAAATAGACCAAAAACTGATGGTTTAATTCTCTACAGAAAATTTTTAATTTTTTAAATTATTCAAAAAATTTAATTTAATTTTATATTTTTATTTATTTATTATTACGTCGTCAAATAGCAGTGCCAACGGCCACTTACACCATTTGGATAGCAATATAAACAAAAAAGAAAACTAAAGTGGAAGAAAAAGAAACTGAAAGGAGACGCAAAGTGACGGTTCAACCTCGGAGTTAAAGCTAAAAAACAAAGGCGATGAGCAATTGAGAATGCCATGTAAGGAGACGCAAAATGACAGTTCGACTTTAAAGTTTAAGCCACAAAACAAAGGCGAGGAGCAATTGAGAATGTAATGTAGGGTAGATTAATCAGGAATAATTCCCCAAATATTTTCCACTGTAATGCCCAGGAAAAAGAAGAAACTTTGTAGATATGAGAAGTTCAGTGTTGTTGACCTTCATCTCCGACAGGATTGTTAGCTGTTGACGAGAAACCTGGCTAAGTTGTGGGTCAGGAGAAAGGACTTGAAATGGGAAAAGGTTGAAGAGTTTATAATTTCAGGTGGGAGCGAGTTCCATGGGTTTATCACTCTATTTGTAAAGAAATGTTTCCTGATGTCTCTGGAACACCTCTCCTGCTGCAGACGAAGTGAGTGGACACGAGTGTGCGTACTCTGGGAAGCCTGCAATTTCACAGTTGGCAAAACCATGTATGATATAGTAACTAAAACAGAGGTCATTGATCAAGCGGCGATGCTCCAGAGACATGAGCCCAAGACGTTTGAGTCTGATATTGTACGGTAATTTTCTTAGGTCGGGAAAAGCTCTTGTGAAATATCTTTGTGTGCATTCGATCTTGTTTATATCTTGTTTATAATGAGGGCTCCAGATGGGGGAGCCATATATCTTCTTTGAATTTTGTCCAATCGATCTGAAAATTCTATACTTTATATAGAATGTAAAGTCCTTGATGATTGGATAGTGGGCTGTCGGGAAGTTGGTTTTTTTATGTGTCAAAGGGTCCCAACAAATGGCTCAAGCAAGCAAACACGGCAAAGTTGATACAAAGGATTAAAAGAGATAAGATAACCAAAGATTTAATTATTTTATAAACGATTAGAAGAAAGTTTATTAAACTAAGTCACTAACACTAAGTTAACTAGTAGTACCTTAAGACTTTCAATTGTTAGCTGTTTGTACTTTTTTTTATTTTTATGTGAAGGCAGCAGAACAGAGCTGTCTTTTTTTCCCGGAACAAGATATTTATCCATTTCCTTTAATTACTCCGACTGAATAAACTAAAAACTTCAAGTTAAATTCCCTTGAAAATGTTGAAAAGTGGATTGAGATGTTACAAATTTATTTTCTTTGTTTTTCATTAAGTCTTTTTTTACAGACTGCAAATTTTGTTTTAAATTATTTAATTTAATTTAATTGTTTAAAATAACAAATTTTTATAAGTTTTTAATTATTTATAGCATAGCATAACTTAAAACCGACAAGTTAAAAAATGATACAGACAGCAGTTAAAATGCTATTTACAGCAAAAACCAAAATTTAACAATACAATAAATTATTAATTTAACAAACGTATAATAGCTTAAATAATTGAAAACGAGCACATTTAGCAAGCATTGGATATTGTCCAACTTTTAACCTTGTCTCACGAAATAAAAACAATCACGGTTGCCGATTTTCGCGTTTTATAATTTTATATTTTATGCGGAATGTCTGGGCTTGCCAAAAGGGTGCATATTTAATAGATTTTTTTTTCAATTATTTTTCCAAAATGCACATTTATAGTTCAACTTAGATTGATTCTTTTTTTAATGGTTTTTTAATATTGTAGGCTGCTCATAAATGTCTTCTATATGCTCAAAACAATGCATGGTCAACAATTTCTAAACGAGGTTTTTTGTATAATTGGAGAAAAGGAATCAATAGAGACACGATGATATGGCTGCAGAGGCCAATTGATATGAGTCCTGGCTCCATTGGAAGGTGGCTTGAAAAGAAAAACTGGCAAGCCCTTGTTGACAAGCACAAGTGAGAATAAAATGATAGATATCTTCTTTAATTATATAATTGTTTTTAGTTTCAGTTTTTAATGAACCTAGTATTGAATTTTGTTTCGGATTTTATTTATTGTATGCTATCTTATGCAATACAGTAATAATATTTTACTCTTTAAACTTTATGTAGATTTGATCCAGAGAAGTTCAGGATGCTGGGACCAGACCTTGCAGCTGCTTATTTTATTGTAGAGAGAGATGGTGCCATTAAGTTTGAAGACCATGACACCTGGATAAGGAAGAATAAAGATGGAAGGTTTGATCTTCCCACACCTTCACCATTTGGTGTCAGATTGGAAGCCATCGACGCTAGCAGTACAAAAGTCATGTACGAGAGCTTTGAGACTGTGTGTATGTTTTTGCATTAACTTATAGCTGTTTTGGGTTGTGATAAAGTACAGGATTTCATAATTATATTTTTAAGCACAAAAATTTCGGTACTTAATAACATTGATATATATAATTATCAAATTTTGTAATTAATAAGTTGGTTTAATTTCTTGTACCAGGTAGTCTGAATCATTTGAAATATCTCAACCTCAGCAAGTGTGAATATGTTGATGACTGGTGTTTAGACAGGATGGTTCAGTTTCGCAGATCACTGCAGGTTCTTGATCTATCTGGATGCCCAAACATTTCAGAAAGAGGTCTTGCTTGTCTTCATAAGCTGGTGTAAGTAGATTAATCTTAACATTTTCTAGTGGAGACTCTACTAACTCACATAGTTAGAGATAAGGTACTCTGAATTGGACAAATTATAAAAAATATTTGATACACTGTTATAGTGTAAGTAACAAGGCACCAGGTAAAAAACTAATTTTTGTTAAAGTTTGTGCTTGTTACTACAAAACAGTAATCTATAATCTTTCAGATATAAGAAGCCCTCCAGTTTATTTTTTAGAAAATAAACTGTAAGTCCATAGACTTTTAGACATCCCGGTTTTCTTCATTTTTTGAGTTAGCTCTGCATGACCTAAAAGCTAGAATTATTTAAATAAGTTAAACTGACATAATCTTTTTTAAATCCTTAGTAGTGTTTATCCATCTTCTTTGAGTGGTTTCCATGACTAGTTCACTTTATTGATAATCCAAAATTTTATTCATAAAGCAGATGTTTTCCCGATATACTTAATTCCAGCGGTGTTTTAATTACTAAATGTCGTTAGGTGCATTTGGTAATGTAATTACCAAAATAAAACATTTGAATTTACTTTCATTTGTGTACAGAAAACTTGTCATTGTTAAATCACTCTCTTTTCCTATCATATTTAACCACTGGTGCAGATTTTTACTTAACCCATATACAAATGTTTCCTGTACTTTTTCAGAAATCTGAAAAGATTAATTTTACGTGACATGCCCGGCATTCGACAAGCCAAACTCACAGTCCTGATGCTAGAAGAAACCCTCCCAAATTGTTTCATAGAAGGAATCGACTACACAGACATAAATGAAGATGAAGAGCAAACTGGTGCTCCCTCTCTTGTCAGATCATGGGAAAATGTAGCCAGGAGTGATCAACTTATAATGGCTGAAGATTTGCTGAGGGACCATAAGTTAATTCAAAACAAACAACTCAATAAACAATAAAAATGATTTTTTTTATTAAATTTCTAGTTTAATTCGTTTTCAGTTTATTCGTTGTCAGTCAATTCAGTAGATGCATGCAGTGATTCTCCTTGAATCTAAAAAAAAAACAAACCTTTAAAACTTTCAAAAATACACAATATGACAAGACTAATCAAACTGACCATCCTATCAGTTGCTGTTTCCAAGGGGTTCACTGTCAACTAAACATAAGGTCGAATGTCAGAATTAAAAAAAAAATTGATTAAAATAGTAATTAATTATTAAACTTACTAATTTGCCTTCCAAATAGTGGTCATTGTGATTTAGTACTCTGTTGAAAACATCCCTGCGAGAAAATGTCACAAAGCCGTAGCCCCTGCTCCAGCCGTCATTTCTCTGTAATTTATTCAAACAATTTGTTAAGACCAGCTTGAAAGTAATTTTCTTAGCCCAGCACATTAAGGATTGCACCTATGAACAGATGTTCTTATGGATGGATTTGACCCAGCACTGGGTACGCATTTAGCTCATTTGAGTTACATTTGCTTTCATTTATCGTAGAAAAAAACAACAAAATCTCACAAAGATTATTTTTGATGACACAACTGGACCAAACTTCATGAAATAGTTCCTCAACTCTCCTGCCAAAGTTAGAAGTAGTTATTAATCTTCAGTATTAACTTTATATCGATGGAAATGTATAATTACCAATCCGAAAAACATAAACACTGAAGTGGTTGGTCTGAGTATTTTGTTTTATTGTATTATTTCACAAATGATCAATATAAATAATAACAGTCGGCTCGTTATGCTATTGGGATCGATTGAGTAACAGAATGGAAGAACACTCTGACGAATGCCAATTCATGTTGCTCAATTTAATGTTTTTTATTATTATTATTCAATAAACATGCCTGTTCTAATGAATGTCAATTATTGTTATGATTATTATTATTATATATTTTTACTTATTAAGATCTATCCATCGGACCTAATAACCAACGAATCGGATAACATAAATCAAGTCATGTAGGACATCAGACCTAACAACCAATGTATTGGTCATAATAATAACCAATTCATTGGATTTGTATTTCAAGGCATATAAGATAACTGACCTGATAACCAATGTATTGAACCTAATAACCATCGTATTGGACCTAACAAACCACGCTTCAAACTTGTATTTCAACGCATCAGACATAATTCAAGGCATGTAAGACATGCGACCAGATAAGCAATGCATCAGACCTAATAACCAATGCATCGAACCTAATAACCAATGCATCGAACCTAATAACCAATGCATCGAACCTAATAACAATCGTATCGGACCTAACAACCAACGTATCAGACTTGTAATTCAATACATCCAACATAATTCAAGGCATACAGAACATCAGACCTAACAACCAATGCATCAGTCCTAATGACCAATTCATCGGATTTGTATTTCAATGCATGGGACATAATTCAAGGCATTTTAAACATTGGACCTGACGTCCGATCTAATAACCAAAGTATCGAAACAAGTAACAATCAATCGTGTCGGACCTGACGACCAACGCATATGACTTTTATTTCAATGCATCTAAAATAATTTAAGGCATGTGAGAAATCAGACCTAAAAACCAATGTATTGGACCTATTACTCAACCAGTTGTATGTTAAATAATAGTTTCCAGGTAATAAATGATGTAATGAATTGTAATGTAATAAGAATCAAAGCTCAGGCCCGATTTATTGCATAATAGGTCTGATGCAGTGTTTAGTTTAGTTAGTAGTAGTAGAACATTTATAGGGCGCACTCTTGTGTTATGAAACCTCAAACCTTATACCGCTCAAGCTCAATTTACTTTGCAATCCAATTTTTTCATACTGGGAAACTTTCCCGAAAGTTTCAGATGGGAATATTTCCGTAAATTTTACATCACTAATAATAATAGCTCATTCCCAATTTCTAGCACAAAAGAACATAATTTCAAACTTTAAAACTATCAAAATCAAAAGTTCAAAAGCAAGTAAACAATACACATTTAATTCAAAGACGATATTAAAACTAAGTCATGCGTTTTATCAATTACATTGCGTCCCGTGCAGAGTTTATTCTGACCCTATTTACTTAAAAGATTTAAAAATACATCTAAAATCAGTTTTATTATTTTAATTTTTAATGCTATGTAGAAGAGTCAGAGTGAGAGTGTAAAGTTATTGCATCACTCCAACGAGCGAGCGACACATTATCAAAAGCAGATATAATTGACAAATTCAACCAAAATTTCCTCTATTAAAACAACCTTGAGAAACCGTCCAATTCAGGTTTCCAACAAATACTGCGAGCGACCTTCCAGCAGAAGCCATGCTTTCCTTAATACCGTTTTCACAACAGCTTTTACTTTTAAATAGACCTTGCCAGGCTGCGTTCTGCGACTACGGCTGTAACTGTTCTTATTAAATAAAGTGTCTACTAATATTTTTATTTATTAATTTATTTTTATTTATTTATAAATTTAAATAAAAATTATTTTAATTTGCTTAACTGCCTGATACTTAGTAACCAAGCAACAGAAGGTGAAGCGTTCTGTGCGAGATTCCCTCTCTCGCTATTTTTAATTCTAATATATATATATAAATATAAGATTAGGCAAGGAGACGCTGTAGAAATTTTCCATATATACCCAGATCTGAACTTCTTTTGAAAAGCTTATTTCATGTTAGACCTGAAATAATTTACATTATTCATTATTATGGCTCAAAATATCAGAGAAATGAATTCTGCTGTTATGGATATGTTAGGGCTTGACGATGGATTTAGAATTCCAGTGGCTAACGAAGAAAATAAACAGCTTGAAAATAAGGTTGATCATTATCTTGTACCTGTTCTGAGTAGTTTAGTGTTTGACCAAATAATACATGTAATTGTAATACCTATAATTTAAAATATTACTGTTTTGTTTTAGTATATAGAATTTCAGCGACAAAAAACAAATCTTAAGTTGGAACTTGGTGAGCAGAATGACCGTGTTCAGGACATTTTGAATCATTTAAAGAATGTTACAAATGAAATTTCTTCGTGTCAGGTATATAATCATAATTCTTAAATTGTACTAACATGTAAACAATATTTCAACACATTGTCATTTTCAAAGGCATTATTGCAAGCAAAAAGTAAAGAGCTCAACACCGAGACTAGTATAACAAAAGTACATTCAAGAGAATATGAAAAAATTGAAAAAGAAATAGCTGAAGTAAACAAGCGTTTGCAAGATCTCAAAGAAAAAGAGAACAGCTGTGAAGTTAGTTTCAATTTACTCTGTTATTAGATCAGTTCTTCCGTAACATGAACATTTTTATTTATTTATTCATTTTCAGAATTCAATGTTTAAATTAAATCAACAAATTGAAGAAAAAAAACAGCAAATGGACTGGGATCAGCAGACGCTGGAATCATGGCTTGAGGAATGCAAAAAGAAAGATGAGAATGCCATGTTTCTCGAAAAGTATTCTAGACAGGATGAATCAAAAATTAAGGTTTTTTAAGCAAAAAACTCATTTTGCACTGAGTAGAAAAAATGGATTATTTTCAATTGCCAGTAATTGCATTTTTATAAAATCAAATTATGATTTTTAGGAATTGTCTTTGAAAATTTCCAACTTAACAGAGGAATGCTTATCTGTCAATAAGAAGCTTGATACAGAAGCTATTGAAACACAAACAGCTCAGGTTCATAGCTTTAGACTTTTTTTGTTGTTATTTGATCATAGTAATTTTATTATTTATTTTAAATTTCAGTACGGCCTGGACAAGATTGCTAACGAATATAGAAAGGCTCACGAGGAAAGACAAAACTTGATTCAAAGATGGCAGAATACCCTTGAACAGCTTCAAAACAAAGATGGAGATATTGATGAACTTGCTTTGGTGAGGGCTTTCTCTGCATTGTTAATTCATAAAATTAATAATAGTTCATTTCTTTGCTGATACTGATATCAACATTTGTTTACAACAGTTTTTGTACACTTAATTTTAATGCATTACTTTTATTTAGTAAAAACTGTTTACATCTGAAATTTTCATGAAATTGAATTTTCTTTTTAATTTGAGAGAATTAGCTAAAAAAAATTTCATCGTAAATTTTTTCTCAAATTATTGAATTCAGAAAATAACTGAAACTAAAAGAGAGATAAAACTAAAAGAAAATGAAGTTAAAGAAAAAGAGGAGTTCTTAATAACAGAAAGAAAGAGTAATGAGGATTTTGAAATAAAAATCAAAATGTTCGAAGCAATGCAATCAAGAAAAAGACAGAACTTGTTGGAAGTTGAAGGCACAAAAGATGCTGTTTTGAGTGAGGTTGGTCTTCAATGTTCATTTCATTTTTCAAAATTCATTTTACTTAACAAAAGCAGTTCAGGGTTTACTTGGTGGGTTTTGGTCTATAAAAAATTAAAAGCTTCTTGTTCATTTTAAATAAAAGTTATAAGTCGAATTTGTTTGTTTTCAATGCATTTATTTGTGGAGTTTGTGTGATTAAAAACATGCTGAAAAAAATTTGTATTTTTCATTTTTCATTTTTTCCAATTTTTTTTAAACATTTTGATCTCATAAATCATGTTTGTTGGCTTAATTTTCAGTTGATAACGCTTAAGCAAGAATTGGAAAAAACTGCATCTGATCTGGAGTCTTGCAGAAGTCAAGTGAAATCACTAAAGAAGGAAATATCTGTAAAAAATGAAAAGTAATATTTTAATTTAACTTTTGATATAAAAATAAACCAGAAAAAATAGTACTCTGTTTTTGAAATGTAAAATTAGTTTCAAATTATTGGATTAAAATACAATAGAATCCACTTTTCTCGACCTTGGTTAACTCCCCAACCTTATTGTGCCGACGCTTTTGAAGGAGAGCAGCCGAATTCATGTTTATATAATTTCGGTTGTTTTCGGTTGTCTTGACACTTTTTTGCAAACCACTAATCTATCAACTGTCTATATATTTCTTAATTAATATCTATTTGTCTCAATAAAAAGAGTTGATATGTTAAAATTTAGACATTTTTATCTGCAACTGATTTTAAATAATTAAGATATTTTAGAAAATAAGAACCTAAGAGCTTGAAAAATGTCAGTCATTTCTAAACTATTTTTTTTGTTTTTTTCGCTAAATTGTATTCATTAAATGATTTTTGACTTAATTATTTATATTTTTTTTAGATTGGAAGACATGAAAGCCCACGTGGAAGAACTGAAAAACCAAGAAAAACAGCAAAAAGATTCCGTCATGTCTGCCGAAATGAGAACAAAGAAGATGGAACAATTGATGGAAGAAGAAGAAAAAATGCAAAGAAAATTGGAAGAAGAAATGAAATCTCTAAATATTATTCTTTATAAAAAACAACAAGTCGTTCTTGAGCTTTCAACAAAGAAAAAAAACTTGGAAGCAGATATTCAGGTTTGTTTATTTGATGTAACATTTATTTTTGTCATGATTATAAGATTTAATTAATCAATTATAAGATTTAATTTATGAATTATAAGATTTAATTGATGAATTATAAGATTTAATTGATGAATTATGCTGCTTTGGTATTGAAGTATAATTGTTATTCAAACTGGCAGTGTAAATTAAAGTTGTTGCAGGGTGTTAAACCGTGATTTATGAAGTAAAATAATTAAATAAATTGATTTTAAATATCTTTTTAAATAATTGGATAATCAACTATCTCTTCAGAGTACTCAAGTTACAATAAGAAATCTCCTTAATAGAACTGATAGACTCGATCAGGAAGCTATGAAGCAGACAAAACTTCTGTACAACCAGGTTCTCATAAGCATTGAATTGTATATTATTATTATTTTCATCTTATATACTGTAAATTTATATTTAAATTTAAAAAAGTTATCTTTTGAAGATGTTTGATAGAATTTTCACAAAAGTCAAATTATATTTTTAATGAAATAAATGTTCAAAGGATTTCAGTTTGCAAGAAATGAATAAAAAATTAGGAAGGCTTCAAGGTGAGGTTTCCATGGAAGAGAAAAGTGTTTACGAGACAAAATTGAAAGAATTGACGGAACAGTTGGAAGAGAAAAAGAAATCACATCAGTACGTCCTTGGTCAACATCAGCAACTCAGTGTCAGTCTCAATATGAATAATAAATTGAATAAATAAATTAAAAACAACACTATTTATAAATAGTCAGTCTCAATATGAATAATAGATTGAATAAATAAAATAAAAACGGCACTATTTATAAATAGTTTTTTTTACTTTGATGTAAATATCGTGTTTTGTAACTACTATCAGGAGGACATTAAAAGACTGAAAAATGAATGCGACAAAATAAAAGATACCAAAAATGACTTCGCCAAGAAGGCGCAGGAACTTGAGCTGAAAATTGAAACTGCTGGGAAAGCTCTCAAGGAGATAATAAATCAAAAACAGGCAGGCTTATTTAATATATATTTTTTAAACAGTGTTTATTTGATTATTTTTTAACTTATTTTAATAATTAACTGAAAATTGATATTGATATTGATACAGTGGAATATATATTTAAATAATATTTTTTAAAGGACAGAGCCGTTCATGAGAATTTCAAGAAGTTGGAAATAAAAAGACTTCGAAACTTCCTGTTTAAGAAAGCAAACGACAACATTTCAATAGAAAAAGATCTGGTCATGATGAAGGCAGCCATGGAAGAAAGAAAAGAAGAAATTATGTCACACAGGGGTTTGCTCGTGTCGCAATTGAAAATGCTGGATGATGAGATGAGAAGGACCACAATGGAAGTGCAAGAAAAAATTTCTAAAATTGACCAACTAAAAAAAAGGTTTGTTTGGCTGGTTGGAGCAGTTAAATAAATATTAAAAAACGTTTTTGTTTCATTCGATTAAGTAATTATAAAATTCATTTTTATAAAATCTTGATTAAATTTTTTTGTTTAGGTACGAAATTGTTGTGATGAAAATGGCACCTTTTGAAGGAGAGAAATCAGTAACAAGCTACATAATCAAGGTGTGGTAGGAATATTCATATTGTTATAGTATCTTCCTTTAGCTTGTAATAAGGTATTATCCAGTTATTGACATCATTCAGTCATTAATATCATCAAGACATTACATAGTTTTTAATATTTTTTTAAAATTAATATTTTTAATAAAATGTCTACTGTAGAAATTTATTGTAAAGTAAATTTAAAAATATTTTCGTTTCAACTAATATACAAATTTATAATTCAATATTTACATTATTCAATAGTTTCTTGCTATTAAAAGTAGATACTGTCAGAATTGTTTAATGCAGATGACATCTAAAAAATGAAACCTAAATTAAAGCCTATTTTAAAACTTATGCTAATTACTTAAAATTTATTTAACAATTTTAGATACTTGGAATATAACAAATATTTATAATTTATTTAAAATTGTCACTATTTTCAATATTTAAAGCTAATTTACAAATAGCAGCCAATATTAAAATTAAATGAGAAGAATATTAGATTGTTAGAGCTGTTTGTTTTGTTCAATTGTACCGACTTGTTTTAATATTTTTCAAATTTATTTTCAGGCTACTCAAGAAAAAGAAGAACTACAAAGCAGAGGAGACCAATTGAATGCTGAAATTATTTCTAAAGAGAGAGAGTTGAAAGCATTCGAAAACACAATTCTTCTAATTGCAGGAAGGAATGAAGTACAAAGAACAGTAATTTGTAGGGGTTCAAGCTCTGGTGGATATTTGATTCTTTGTTTTCGTTATAAGAAGGTTTATTCTAGTAGAAGTTATTATGAAATGATGATTATTTTGCAGGTGAAGAGCCAGAAAAACAGGAATTGGAAGAGAAATTTAAAACCATTGCACAGATGTTGAAGCAGAAGAAAAATGACTGCGGAAGTTTTCAAGAAGAAATCGAAGTTGGTATTATTGTAAGATATAGATGTCACATCTTACGTATATTTGTGTAAATAGCTTATTTTATTGTCTTTTATTATGTTAATTAGTGTATTATGTATGTGCATTGCTTGTATATGTATCCTGATTGGTCTTTGTATATATATCTTTGTTTTAATTAGTCCATGTAGATATATATATATATATATATATATATATATATATATATATATATATATATATATATATATATATATATATATGTGTGTGTGTGTGTGTGTATATATTTATAGCCTTTTCCTATTTTTTAACCTCAGGAGTTAGTTCAGTTGAGTAAGTTAAAAGGAGCCAGTCCCAAGCCTGGAGAAAGGAGGAGAGAAAAGTAAAAAGGATCAAATTCTGATCCACGACAGGAAGTACTCAAGTGCTTCCTACATACAGCCATTAGAGTCTTAAAACACCTGGTGTAAAGGACTATAAACTATTATAAAAAAAAAAAAAAATGAGTAAGTTAAGTAGAATTAGTCGGTTCATGAGATCTAGATTTAGAGTTTTAGAGAATAAACTCTGTAGTTAAACAAGTTGACAAAAGTTATCTAATAGAATCAAAAGAGTTGTCAGAATCAAGAGATTTCTGAAACGTGAGATATAATTAGATTGAGTCAGCGCGAAAGAAGTACTAAGCCGGAGTTATAATTCGAGAAATATTGTGCTATAAATAACTTCAAGCTTTAACGTTATGAATCGCTAGAAAGCATATTCCTCTACGTTTACAATTATTATTTTGTAACATTAATATTATTATTATGTATAAAGTTGCAAGTTTTTTTCTTTTTAGGAACTTGATTCAACTCTGCAAACAATCAGAAAAGAGAAGTATTTTCTCAGTGAAGATTTTGACAGAAAGCAGGTTGGACAGTATTTTATCTTTGAAATAACAATGATGTTGTTGTTGCCGGAGATGATGACAATAGTGGTGATGAGGAAAATGTTGGTGATGATGATGGTGAATATGATGATGTAAATGATGAGGATAGTGATGATAATGAGGATAGGGATGATAATGAGGATGATGATGATATCAAATCAATTTATTAGATCGTTATTCATTAATTTCAGCAAGAATTATCCAAATCGAAGAAAGAGTTAGCAGATCAGCAGACTAAGCTTCAGAGAGTTAACAAAATGGTTGCAAACAAGAAATAATAATTTTATTTATCTGTTTGTGTAGGTCCATATTTAGTTCTTGTTCTTTTCCAGAATTCCAAACTATTTCGGGACGTGTCTTCTTCAGGAAAAATAAATTGCACAGAAGAAGAGGTCAGTAATTTGCATTCGTGTTTTTTTTTTCAATTTTGGTTTAAAACTAATATTGAATAAGTTTTAATAGTTCGACGATTATAATGTGTTTTGTAGTGTTGAATGAATTGTTTAATAATACAGTTAACCATTTTAGATGTACATCGTTCATTGTATCTTTTTAGCTTGACATCGGCATCAAGGAACTGAAAACTTTAAACAACCTGGTAGCAAAAGAAATTAATTCAACCGTTCAGAATTATCCGATGATGATGTCTTCAGTTCAAAAACTTTTTGAACAGGTTAGCAGCAATAGATGGACATCAGTTTTGGTTTAAGCCAAACAATGGAAGGGATGGTCAGCCAGGTTTTGAAATTGACTGAGACACATACTTTTTTCTATGTTGTTAATCAATTGCTTTTATGGAGCCCAGCCAAATTTTGGCAAGTACTTACTAAATAAAAAGTTTTATCATGTCTTTTTTCAAAGACAATGTTTCTAAATATTGCTATTGCAGGCTAATCTGCAGTTGCCATCATCGAGCAATCCACACCTCAGCAGGTCTCCATCCCTGTTGAGTCTTCGATCTTCACAGATGATGTCACCGAAACCTGCCTCATTCAGAGGCGATTCTCCTAAAGTCAGTTCTGTTTCAGTTACCATACAAGATGTTGTTCTACCATTACAAGGTTTAGTTTGAAATTATTTCGCATTTTTTGGATATAAACCAATTTTATGTTAGCACTCGTTTTCTAACTTAATTTTTATTAATTTTCAAGAAATGAAAAGATTTTTAAAGCTCCCATAGTTTTTAATTCTAGTAATATGTGCATATACTGCTGTTGGTCTTTTTTTTATTAATGTTGGAAGTACAGTGATTGTTAAACAAAATTTTTTTAAATTTTAGTGCATTATATACAAGTATGTTACTCTTTTTTTAAATATAAATTATTGCATAATTATTTATTTTAGATAAACCCAAATCAAGAACAGCATCAAAATCAAGTATGAATGGTTGTTTTTTAAATCTATTGTTCGGTAATCTTGTAGGATCTAGTGTAGCGTCCTGGGTCGTTCCAATATAAAACCAAGATGATGATGATTATTTTATTAATAAAATCAGCAACAGAATAATGAAAAAGAATATTTTAACAATAAAACTCTTTAAAATGTCACTTTGAAAGAAATATACTTAACAGCTGAGTTTCTGTTGTTTTTAATAAATATTGTTTATTTTTTTGTTTACCTTTGTTTGTTTTATCTACCTGTTTTTTTTTAATTTGATTGGTAGGTCATCGCTCTAGCACCAGTAGTGTTCGAAGTGCAACTAACAGGAAATAACTGAACATGTCATGAAGACATTGTGGCTCAATAAATCATTAATAAAAATTGCAAAACATTTTTTAACATAATTGACTATATACATTTTTGAATGCTTATCTTTTGATGTTGTTCCTATTCCCTTGAATCATGATATACAAAATACACATCTGTGATAATAAACTGCTGACTTCTTTAACACACAACTGTTTTATTTTTTAAATCTGAATTCACTGATTTGTGGAGGCTGTCAAAGATTTTAAAAGTTTATCTTATGAAAGTTAATTTCTGTAATCCTTGTTGGGCCAACTGGCCCCCTGTTTTTTACCCAAAATGATGCTCCTTCTGTACCATCTAAGATTTTGTCATGTTTTGAGGTTTGAAATTTATGCTGTTTTGTGTTTTAGTTTTTGAACATTGTATTTTGATTAGGAGTAAAATTTGAAAGGGGGATAAAATTTGAAAATGTATTTTTTTAAACTTCTCCAGAGTAGTGTTATATAAATAAGCTGGAGAAAATGCAAGAGGTCTAGTCAGGCCCGCAGCTAGATGCCGTGCTCTTGGGGGGGGGGGGCAGCCATCGCCCTGTGGGGCAAACTAAAAAAGCTAAAAACTCTAAAATTATATCATATCTATTAAAAACTCGTTCATATCTATACCGATATATATAAATGTTTTAGAGAGTCCATAGTTTTAAACAACTTAATAAAAGAAATTATATTATGTATACAATTTATCTGCTCAAAATCAGTTTGAAAACTAAGACATGATAATGTTTATCAGTTTTGGTAGGTCTTACTAAAACAGTTGAAGGTGACGCCACTTTGCAGCAAACTTTTTCAAAAAGCTCTCCTTGTTAATGGTTTCCTCGCGTTTACTCTCAAACGCAAGAAGAGTTAAATTACCTTTACGATCAGGTGTCATGCTTCGCCTTTCTGAACCATCTATTCGAGCTAAGGTTGAAAAGGTAGACTCACAAACAGCAGTGGAACAGCCTAGTGTGGCAACTGATGCGGCTAACTGAAAAATTTCGGGAAACGTGATTTTGTAGTCAAAAATTATCTTTAACACTGCAGCTGGGTCTTTGATTTCCACATCTTTAAGAAGACGATCTATGGTAGACTTTGCGACGCACAATTCTTCAGCAGACAGAATAACAAGATTCAAAGATGAAAGTGTCTGCATCTTATCCATGCAAAAATAATTGTCAGATTGTGGATCAAACGCAGTCACCGCACAGAACAGCTCCTTTTTTTCAAAACGGCATCTTTTTTCAGTCAAAACAGCATCAATTGTCACGTAGTACGTTGATTTTAAGAGGGTGTTTGGCTTATTTGTTATTCTCCAATTCCAGTAGAAGACATGATGATGCTGTCTGAAAAAAGAACATTCTGTCTACAGATTCGTTTTGTAGTAGGTGGAGCTCAAAAAGATTCAAATTCTTTTGACGATGTTTAGTAATTTCTGAAAACAAATAAATCATAAAAATAAAGTTAAAAATTTAAATTTGAGGGCTAATAATACCTTTTGTTTTTTCCAAACAGACCAAAAACATTTCTTCTGTTCGCTTTCATCTATTCAATCAATCTTAGATACAAAAGTGACTAAGAGAGGAAGATCGAAGACCAGATTTAGGAGGGATTTTTATTGAGTTAGTTAGGTAGAGTGAAGAAGGGCAATTGACTATTGACTGAAACAATTAAGTTAATTGAGCAGCTAAGATCACATTGTCGTGACTGCAGTTCCTGATCGGCCACAGCAACAGTTAGTAGTATGGTTTGGGCAAGCTGTGCACAGAAACAAAACTTTGTAGATGTCACCATGCTTAACAATCCTGTCGCTTCGGTGTTGATGTCACCATCACGACGAGGAGAGTCCAACGAGAAAGTTTGCAAAACTTCATATATGGCTTTGTAATTTTTAATTATTGACTGGGTAGTTTTCAAATGACTGGACTATCGGTGATCTATCAGACGATGTAGATGAGTTCCATAATATTGTTATAAAACTTTAGGGCGGGGAAAAAAATGATAAAATAATCTACACTGCTCAAAGTACTGTGAAAACAAGGTAACTGATGAAAGAGAATCAATAACAACAACCCTAACCCCAACCTTGCAGTTGATGAAGTTATGATAAAGACAAAAAGCTGTCAATCTGTGTTGCACTTGACATGGGAGTTGACCGTATTACACTAAAGCGATATGTTCAGAAGAGACGTCTCAACCTAAATGTTGGTTTGATACCGAATTTGAAAACAAGGCAGGTATTCACAGTAGAACAAAAAGAGATGCTTGCAAAATATTAACTGCAAGCATCTAAGATGAACTATGATGGGCTCTCCACCAAAGCAACTCACCAGTTTGCATATGATATGACAATATCGCAAATAACATCACATGCCCAGCATCATGGTTGTTTAAAAAAACTGCTGGTACTGATTGGCTTCAGTTTCCTGAAAAGAAGACTAAAGTTGTCACAACGAGCACCTGAAGCTACTAGTTTTGCTTGAGCAACATCATTCAACAAATACACTGTGAGTGAATTCTTCAAGAATCTTCAAGATGTTCGTGAAAGACATAATTTTGGTATGCAGAACATGTACAATGTGGATGAAACTGGGCTCACGATGGTTCAAAAGCCTGTCAAGGTTATTGCCAGTCGAGGAGCAAAACAAATCGGAAGGATGACATTGCAGGAATCTGTGTTGAATTTATACAACCTAAATTTGTATTGGAACTTTACAGACTGTGGCATTGGATCCCTTTAAGAATGTTAAATGATTATTATTAAGAATAAAGATTATCATACCTATTTTAACGTGTTTTTTGAGAGAACTGGATGCAGGGTCATATTGAATTATACCTAGGTTCAATGTGCTCCGTGTGGATCATGGTACCCCATATGTTGTTTGATGTTCTTTGGTGACAGCCTGCTACGTTTATCTGCTAAAAGTTGTCCACTCTTAGACTCGCTGGGGACAGAAGTAGCAACAATGCAGAGCAACTTTATAGCCAGCGACGTCAGTTGAAACTATATCTAGCTGCGTGCACGCCACCATGCATGCGGATCTTCATACCGTCCGATGTTTGGCTCTGCAACGTATTGCGGATATGGCTGATGACTGCGGATTATGGACGACCACTGATACTGATGTCTTGCGATCGAAGTCTCCCCATATCAAATCGTCACTGTCGCCATCTGCGATATGGCCGAACCCTTTAAAAAATATGTACATCTTTATTAATTAATCGAAAGGTCAATTGTTTTGGCAAAACTGCCGGTACTGTAGCACTTTTACCGCTTATTGCCCCGGCTACCGGCGCCTACTGCCTGTGTTATAGTTATAACGTAGTGCCCCCCATCTCCCTTACTACACGAATAAAATAAAATTGTTGTCGCGATTATACGATGAAGACACTCGTACCAAAATCATTCAGAAGACTCATCATATTTTATTTTCAGATATGAAACTTTGCAATTTTTCAATGTATTTTTTTTACTAAGCAATCCAGATCGATAAAACGGACAGACGGCAAAGAACGAAACAAACAGCCGAAGTAATTAACTAACCAAACTGATTTGCATAGTAAAGTTAGCTGACGGCCTGCTAGCTGTTTCCATTACCTACGTGTCGCTTGAAGTAAAAACTTTGGATACAACAAAGGAAGCTGCTGGAGATATTGGAATGACTCGTCGGTAATCGGTGCATTATAATTATAATATTTAGAGAACTATAAATCGAGTATACATATCTTAGAATTTTTCAGGGGGTCAAAATATTTTCTAGGGTTAATAAGCTTTATAAGTTCGAAAAACTAGTGGAAGCAGGGGCGTCATTTCAGCAATTCCATGAGTGGGGCGAGGGCGAAACATTTAACAAACCTTTTGGGGGGAAGTTTTTTTGAAGAGCCAAATATTTTTTCCTACTAAATCCTTAACTTTTCCTCAAAAAATTGTAATTGACTGTGAGGGTACTTCAGATGTACTTTTTCCAAAAATGTTCTAAAAGCTTATGCACTTCTACATTTTCTTGCAACTTTTTTCTGTACACAATCCTTGGGGTAATAGAACCTCATGCTCCCCCAAACAACGCCTCTAGCGCACGGATTGCTTTTTCCAATTAAATTGCGTTTTGTCCAAGTACTATAAACATTTGTACGATTGTGCTGCGTGTTATGAGGTGGTTCATTGCAGGGTGACCCGCTTTTTATGCGCCACTGCCCTGATTAGATTATCGCCCATCTCCATAAACCTAGCAGACGATGTAATGAGCTTTTATTGTTTCGGACTGGGCTCTAATTTATTTCATTAGACCAGTTGATAAGTTAATTATGCCTAGGTATCTTGCTACGGATTACGTTAAGATTGTTAGTTTTATGATTTTACATATTTTCTGGAACTTATTATGACCACTACAGACCTAGCTAGACTAGACTTAGAGTAGACTACTAGAACTAGACTAGACTAACTAGACCCATGATAGAAACAACTCATCAATCATTATCACATCAATCATCAATCTTAAATTCGAAGGCGTTTATCTCGCACATCATCACGAATCAAGTGCGGATACAGGGGAGGGTTCTGGAGATCCAGACCCACCCAAGTCTGCTTCTTTGTAAAAAAACCCATTTCGATTAGCACTTTACAAGCAGTTACATGGTCCAAACGCCTAGACATAGGAATTTGCCTATAGAACAGAGTAAGAATTTTCATAATGTCCATACATCTTTTACTTGAAGTTTGTTTTATCTGTCTAACTAAATTGGTTTGAATTCACCTCACTTAAGTCAATCTAGATCTAATTAAACATATTACATATCTTGTATATATTGATAATTTAATGTAGTATTTAAGTATTTAATAATTACTTAGTTGTATTAAATTATATAATTAGATATGACTATGTTTAGAAAATGTTACTCGCCCGCAACCGTTTGTGTGCTTACACAGATTTTTGTTACAATGAGCCTGATAATGCCTTTATTAGGGTATATCCTGTATTGTACAGAATTTCACTACAAAGAAGGTCAGTAAATTTTACTAACTCTACTGGTCTGCTAAAACAGTAACAGAAATTAAGTTTTTGAATAAATAGGCTAAATCTTGACGAAAAGTATATGTTAAAACAGTTAAAACCTATAAATCTAACACTAAATTTGAGAAAAAATCCTAATCAACGCATTTTGGACCCCCTCCTTTCACTAATACTGTATCCACCCCTGAGGATTTACGGGAGACTTGTTTTTTATGAGTATAAGGATGTGTAAAAAGATATTTGTATTTCATTGGATTCGCTACCAACATTTTGAGCAAACTGTCTGTTGTTACTCACCATCTTCAGGAATATCATTTCTTCTTGAATGCATTGTTTAGTTTCTATTTATAGTTTGAACAGCATCACAGAAACCTGGCGGTGAAGATTAACCAATCAACTCAGAAACGTCATGAAACTATAACTTTTGAACCACAAAAAGAGCTATTATATAACCAGGGAAATGATCTTAAGTGTAAGTGAAACAGTAATGATGCTCCTAACAGAAAATAAGAAATGTATTTACTTTGGAAATGTTGAATGCAAAAACAGAAGTATAGAAGTTCTTCAATAAAAGTGCACTTTAGGTCTAGATACTTTAATTGATTTTCCTGTTTTTGTGAACAAACAGAAGTATAGAATTTCTTCAATAGAAGTGTACTTTTGGTACTTGAAATATTGTTCACTTTTTTTACATAACTGATCATGGTTAGTTAGAATGAATTGAGGGTTAAGTATTAAATTTTAAATGCTCTTTTTTTAAAAGGATATTAAGTTTGCATTCTATCTAATTGATCCATAAGCAATTAGTGTAAATAAATCTTAAACATAACATGAATTTGGTAAAATAATAAGTATCAGAAGTGCCCATAAAAGTTCTCACTTCTATTCAACTACTGATTAGATCCATTACAATTTTTGGAGTGCCATTTCTTCAGAGAAATTTTTTAATGCAATTTGTTTTAAAATTGTGCTTATATGTAATAAATTTTATATTTTTGTTAAAGGTGATTCCAGATTGTGCATGCCTAATGAGCCTGATGTTAGACTATATAATAAATCAAGTTTCGACAAAGTTCCTAAAAAATGCTCTTCTTTTGATGAAAAAAATGGTTTTTATTCAATTAATATTTTTTGCTATTATAGAGTCACATTTTATTTTACTGTGACCAGTGACTACCTGTTATTAAGCTTGTATATTTTCTCACCAGAGCCTCTACCCAGATGTTCAGATAACAGAATGGTCAAAAATATTTCAAGCTTTGATCCTTTTGAAGTCACTGATGAAGCCATGCTCAGCATTAGCTTGTGTGTTCATAATTGATAGTGCTGCTTGCTGCCTTTTTTATAATAATGAACATCAATTTTAACTATTTAGTATGAACTATTTAAAAAAATGTTGATTTAAATTAAATTCAATATAACTTTCAGATTTGAAGAAGATTTTGAAGAAAAAGTTCCAGATAATGATTTTATGATCAATAATAGTGATTTGGTATATATTGTTTTTTAAGTTTGATTGTTTTTTTTTTCATTTCATAATAGCAAATTTTTATTATTTTTAGAGTGACTTTGATGACAGGGAGGACTTTCAAGGTTTTCATGAAAGCCAAAAATCTGCATTAGGTTAATTTGTTTCAATGTCTATTTGTTGATTTTTTTAACATATGCTACTGGCTATTTATTTCACATTTTTAGACTTATCTTGTTA
Source organism: Erpobdella octoculata (assembly GCA_963978895.1). Lineage (NCBI taxonomy): Eukaryota > Metazoa > Annelida > Clitellata > Hirudinida > Erpobdellidae > Erpobdella > Erpobdella octoculata. The sequence goes on along the minus strand of OZ022241.1, from coordinate 9,745,518 downwards.
TCAAATTACTTTTGAAGAACAACATAGGCAAACGGAGTCTAGACAACATCCAGTGAAAAATATATCAGGCTTACAAAATAATTTACTAAACAGTCAAATTGGAAACCAGTCTTTATCATCTTTTTATAACAATTCCAAAAGATCTGATTGTTTTGAATTTGTTACAACTCGAAAATTGCCTACTCAAAGTGCTCATGGAAATAATGTAAATACAAGAAATAATAACTACAGATTTGATATTGCAAACAGAATGACAACTAAAGCCACCAAAACTTTAACGAGAAAAATTCAAAATGTGGGCTGCTGTGTTAACAGTTCTAGTGGTTTAGCGGCTCTTAGTTCTAGTAATGTGTATAATGAATCTCAATTGTCTGATAATGATGAACAAGAATTTAAGAAGTTTACAGCTGATAGAATTGGAGTAGTTAGTCACAAGAAATGCATGGTCAGGGCTACACCACCATATTATTTGAGCCATCAAAGAAACTATGAGCATGTGGCAGTAAATGTTCAGAAAGATGTATGTGACACATCCCAAACATATAATGATTGTAACAATTACAGAAAAATGCTTGAAATTCCTGAAACCAATGTTGATGTAGTCACAGAAATAGAAGAATTGACCAATAACAGCCAGACATCAGCCAGCAGCGATTTGTTCATTGATGCAGCATCTGTAATACCACCAGTTGACAATGATGCTGAGAGGAAACAGACTGAATATGAAAGCAATGATATTGAATATGTTGATGATGAATCTGATTTTGTAATTGTAGATGAATATGAAGAAATTGAAGCTGTGAATGACAACATGTTAGCAAGCCAAGTTTCTGAAAAAATTGAAAATTTTGTTTCTGATAGCCTCGAAAATGGCTTGTTGGAAACTGCGGCTCTTACAGAACATGACAGTAGTGATATTAATGCTGAACTGCAGATGAGTTTCAATGAAGAAACTGATGTTATGGCGACATCATGTGGCAAAGAGTCAGCCACATATGTTGATGACAATGTTGAAGTGTTAAATAATGTGAACGAGGCGATATCTGACAATTATTCTGAAATTAAAAATATTTTAAATGTTAAAAATGATGAAGAGTTATGTATTCAAAGCAATGATGTCAATGATGAATTTACTGGTTATCTACCTGTAAAAGTATTGGGAGAAAATAATATAAATCTAAGTAGTCCAAAAGTTGAAAACATCCATGAGTCAACTGCTATTAATAACAACACTTTAAAGTCCATAAGTAATGATCTTGTTTCTAGTGACAGCATCAGTGATCCAGTTGAGTTTAATGCTGTTAAAGATTATTGTGAATGTAAAGTTGATTTTAAAAATGAAGATGAGTTAAATTGCAATGTCATTGGGGCTCGAAACCAAATGCGTAGCTGTGATGAAAAGGAGATTCCAATTATTTATATTGTTTCTGATTCTGAACACAAGTTGGGCTCAGCTAAGTTTGCTACAGATGAAAATATATCAGAAAAAGGTAATGTCAATAATAATTTGATCACTTTAAATGACGACGATGTTGCTAAAGATGACCTTGATCGGAATGGTGAAGAAATTTGTATTACTATCAGTGATGATGATAGCCAGGATGGAAATGAATGTAAATTAGTTGTCGATATCAATAATTGTATAAAAGGAGAAAATACAAATATTGAGAATGTACCCGAAGAAAATAATTTCAGAACTATTCCAGAGAACTCAAAAGGCAGAAAAGAAGTGTTAAGTATTGAACCGTTGTTGCCATCTACTGAGAATGAAGTACAACACCAGACTGCAATGCATGCAAGTGATTTGATTATTATGGATACACAGAAATTGAATTCGAATGATTTAGTCATATCGACTACCACTACTTCTTCTGATATATTCAAATCTTGTCACCTGAGAGACAATAACAGTGGATCTGTGCAATGCAGTTAGTCTATTGTATTGAAGTATTTCAGTAATTTTAAAGTTTGAATATTTAATTTATATTTTTTAATGGTTTTTATTACTAAAATATTTTAGCAGCTTATGATAACAAATATTTAGATGACGAAGCTCCAAAAGATCTGAAAGAACTGGGAGTTTCCTTGGCAGAAGAACACTCAGTTGTACCCAATTCTTCATCAGAAAATTTGTCTTGTTTAGAAGTTGTTTCTAAAGAAATATCGTTATGTTTGATTTCCAATACAGTTGATAAACCCATTATTGCTAATTCTCCAAAGGAACTCAATACTTCCATTTCTACAAACATTTCTTCTGTAGAGAATGTTCATCCTATATCTGATTTATTAAAATTACCTGAGATATCCAAATTACCTGAGATATCCAAATTACCTGAGATATCCAAATTACCTGAGATATCCAAATTACCTGAGATATCCAAATTACCTGAGATATCCAAATTACCTGAGATATCCAAATTACCTGAGATATCCAAATTACCTGAGATATCCAAATTACCTGAGATATCCAAATTACCTGAGATATCCAAATTACCTGAGATATCCAAATCATCTGAAATAGAAAGATCACTTCAAGTGTTCAGCCGAACTCCCGAAATACTTAAACAAACTTTGAATTTTCCTTCAGTCTCAGACAAGAGTTTCATGCCAGCATCATCTCCAGTCCCACAATCATCTACTGTCTGCAATACAAATTTACCTGTCGAGTCAAAATCATCTCTGATAACCAGTTCTTCAGCATCGACTGGCAATACATTCTCGTTTAAAAGAATTATTAAGATCGTTGAAGATGATCCTGTCGATAACTTCTTTTCACTCAGAAATAAAGAATTTCGTAAGAAGATGAGAGCAAAAATGGCTCAAACTTCATCAGCATCAGTTGAATTCTCATGGTTGTCAGCCTCCCGTGCACCAATTTTATTACCACCGGTAATTTCAGAGTCATCAAAATCACCAATGAAATCATTATTATCAATTACACCAACTTTATCACCTTTTATGATGCCTGCTCTAACAACCTCGTCATCACCATCATTTGTAGCTCCAATGACACCAACATTTGCAGTACCAACAACGTTCAACTTGGTAGCACCATCAATATTAGCAACGTCATCGCCATCATCATCAAACTCAAAAAATAATTTCAAATCACCATCATCACCCCCACTGCTGTTATCAAGAACAACTGTTTTTGCTTCACCGTCTTCTCCATCACAAATTACACCAAGTTTTGAGATATCTGCATCGTGCTTACCAGAGATTCCATCTTCATCACCATCTTATGTTTTACCATGTGTAAACACTATTGCTTCTGTGCACCTGGTGACATCTCCTGCACTTATAATATCACCAACTTTTTCGGCTGTTTATCCTAGATTACTCTCACCTTCCTCGTCTTCATCGTTATCATCATCATCGCTTGTTCGTCCTATAGCATCATCATCATCATTATCATCATCATTGCCTCTAGATGATATGCTACCAGTCTATGTAAACAAGGAGGTGATTGTAACTAGCAAAGTGCTCCCTTGTCCAGTAGCCTGTAATATTGCTGTTGTTACACCAAACATTAACTTAAGTGAGCCATGATTAATTTTTTTTCCCAATAATTTGATTATTCACGAATTTATATTTTTATAAAATTCAATTTGTCTTTAATACAAAAATGTATTAGAAACTCTTTAAACTATTAAGTTGTTATTGCTAGCAACAGGTGGTTGAGGATTTTTGAATATCTATGGAGAACAACTTTTTTTTAAGTTACATTATTTTAAATATGCTAATGTTGGTGTTACAGCTCTAAATAAAGACCTGAAAGAAAGTGTATCATCTAGACAAGTCAATGTAACATCAAGATATGAGCCAGCATTAAAAGAAAACATTCTGCTGGAATGGGAAATCATAACTGTTCCATTGACAAGTTAATTGAATATTTTAAAATCTTATTTTTTAAATATTATTTTAGTTATAGATTAATAATATAAATTCTTTCAGTTGAATTCAAGAACATCGTGACAGTGCTTGTGAATGAAGGACAGAGCGTCTTGAATCAATTAAAGAAGCTGAAAGTACTTAAGATGGATCAAAAGCTAGAAGACCTGATGCCAAATGCTACCAGATTCATTGCTAAACAGATTGACAGAACCACAGCTGGTAGTCAAGGTAGATAGTAATAATATACTAGTAATAGTAAAACTGGAGATAATAATTGTGTGTTTCTATTTGGGCTTGAAATGGCTTTTATCTGTTGTAAAGTTATCATTAATGGCCCACTTTTTAATTATTTTAAAATGAAAAGTATCTTAAGTACTATTTTTCGCGGTAATCCAAAATTAATGTGCTCTCTGAATTAAAATAAATTGTGCTTATTTAGTACTATAAAGTTTTATTGTTATGTGAAATTAGTGTGGTTATGTTTATTTCAGATAAAGAAGCTAACTTGAAAGCAGCAGCTTATCTTCATCTAATAGTTAGTGCCATCAACTCCATAATACACTGCTGTTTGCCGACTGCTTCAAATCAGCTAACTGTTATGGTCCAAAGAAACAAGGCCATTCTTAATGGTCAATATTAAATGTTGTCAATAAAGAAAACTGTGAAAAATTATTGTTTAGCATCAATATTTTTTTAACCTTGTGTTGTTAACAATTTCTATAAGTATAAAATACCACAAGATATAAAGAATTTGCTTGACTCCATTATGTGTACTTTGTCATCCTTTTTAAAAATTTTTGTGTATTAATACTTTTAGATTCACTGGATGAAGTCTGCAGATATTTAATGAAATTAACTGCTAAACACAAGGAAGCTTCAATTTTACACCCAAAAGTATCCAAGCTTTTAGTACTAGTACAGGAATGGCTTCCACCAGGTCGAGTTTATGAAACGAGTGACCAGAAAAAGGTATATAAAAGCAAGGTTTTTTTCATAATAGTTTATAGTCTTTTACACCAGGTGTTTCAAGACTCTAATAGCACTATGTAGGAAATACTGAAGTACTTCCTGTCATGGATCATAATTTTATCTGTTTTTTCTTTCCCTCCTCGTTTGTCCAGGCATGGGATTTTGGGATTGACTCACAAAAGAGAGGCAGATTTAAGCAAGACCCTGATAAAATCATTTATCTATATATATAAAAATGACTGTCTGTCTGATTGTTTGTTTGTCAGTTTGTCCTTTATGCATTGCTTAACCTAAGTATATAGTCTGAACATAAACCTAACTCTTAAAAGTATTTGTTTATAATTTTTATCTCAAATTTTAATATTTAACATTAAGTAAGTTTATTATGCTAATTTTACATTTGTTATTGAATAGGTCCTGATATTGATTGACTTAGATTATGCCACTTCACTTGGAGCCTATATTTTCGAATCAATAAGTCGATACATGAATGGAGTTAAAATATCCATCTGGTTTCCAATTCAAGATTACAATGAGAACATATCAGAACAAATAGAAACGAGGTAATGTGATGTAAGGAAGTGTTGTTCTCATTAAAAATCATATTATTTTATATTTTATTTCTTGATATCAATTATTTTTACATTTTCAATGAACTCTTTATTAATAGAGTTTTCTTTGTATAATACAGGTTTTCATCCCACGATGTACTGATTTCTGCCAATTCAGTTATCGATAACATTGAGAGCATTAAGAATGTAGCAAATCTTCTTGTAGTTAAATATTCATATGCTGGGGGCACTCAAATCCAGAAACACGTGCCATTCAAGATCAGTTTAATTTCTCTCAAATGTGAACTTGCATTTGATATTGAAAAACCTGGCTGTGAAGATTTTGGTAATCTATTTGCATCTGGTTTTTGAAATTTGATTTCCAAGGGCCAATTATATCAATTCCTTGCAATAAATGTGTTCTTTTGAATAGAGATGCAGCAGTTAAATATAAAAGAAGCAGAAATAGCAGACAATCAATACATGTTTGTGGCTTCCAGTCAGTTTTTGAGCAACAAGAATGTTCTATGTTCTATAGAATCCAAGTAGATGTTTATATATTTATATAAATATTACAACTGATTAATTGATGAGAGGCATTTCAATACAAAAATCCAATTTGGATTGCTTGTTTCTAAATGAATTTTATTGTTCAACATTCTTAAAGATAGGTACAGCATTTCAATTAATCTTTGCTATCGATAATTATTTATCTTGATTGTCAATGAAATGAGGTTTAGGCAGTACTGTTTTTTCTTATCAATAATAAACTCATTTCTTCTATCACACGCACATCACATCATGTATTTTTGTAAAATAATTTTTTCAACTGAAGAAAGTTTTGTATTTTTCTAGCATTAGGTATTTTTCAACGTTTTGGATTTACAGGTTCAACATTACACTTGTTGAAAGAGACTACACTGGAATGGGATTTGAACTAACTCACTGTGACGTTTTATTGGACTGCAATAACGGAGTTGTCATATTGGACATTACATCTCTAACTAGTGATCAGGTTACTGAAGGGATTCTATGCAGAGTTGCTCGTCTTAGTCTTTCGTTGACCGTCTTGTGGATTGTGTTTTACAATCTTGATTGCAGGTTTGTGTTAAATCATAAACCATATAACAGTTTTATTTCTTTCATTAATAGTTAATAGTTAATTGTAAACTTGAGTTAATTTCGTAGAACATGTAACAAAATTACATTTCTTCTGATTGAAGACTGTGAATATGTTGTTGAATTTAATAGTGATATTTTTGTTTACAATTACAGCATGCTGACTAGCAATTCTACTTCTGGCTACTACAATTTGTTTTCTATTCTTTCATTGATCTCTAATAAATGTTCTGATTACAAGGTCAAGGTCGGTGCTTATTCTGTTTTTCTGGTTTTGAAGCTTTCAGTTTTATTACTTCAAATTAAGTCATTTAAGAACTTAAATATGCTAAAATATTTTTCATACATAGAAATAATTAGTGTAAAGTAATATGAATCATGATGAGTTTACTTTTTATAATTTTGATTTACATAAATTAGTATTAGAATACAAATTGTCATAAATAGACTGCGAATGGACGGAAGCTACATTAGAACAACTTATATCCTGATTCCTTTGCCGTCAGCGTTTAATTAATTTTGGGTGTGTTCAGTTCAAAACGTTAATTTATAACTCAACTTATTTTGTCCAGGTAACCTGCTGCAAGACGACTGATCACATTCCAAAAATTATTCGTAAAATAGGAGATTCTATTTACAAATCTCTGGAGCCACTCGATGATGTCATGAAACAGAGATGGCTTGATAGGAGTTTTTTAAATGCCGATGTTGTCAAGGTATGAACTTCAGATAACTGTTTCATACTGTTTTTTTAATAAGTCATAATATTTTCATCTTGATTTCCTCTATTCAAGAAACATATTTAAACTTAGTTTATTTTAATTTTTAAAAATTGATATTTATTAAATTATTATTCTTAACACCTTCTACACAATGATATCTTCTGCTTTTATTTTCTACCATTCAGGAGGAATTATTTTTATTGGCATTCCCTTGCTTTAACTCCATGAGGTTAATCAATTTCTTGCTAATGTTTTTGAATGTGAGGTTTTACTTATTTTCAATAAATGAAAAATCTCAATGAAAAAATGAAAAATTGTACAAAAGTCATTTCTTAAGATAGAGTGTCACTAATTTTATGTTTTGTTTTTTTATTTACAGCAATACTTTAATTTTTTTTAGCTACGGTGGTTTCTTCAATTAAATTTCTAATTGTGATGCTGAAATAATATTGAGGTTTTGTTTCTTGCAGTGCTCAGATGGTACTACATAATAATACTCTAGCTTCCCTGATTCATCTTTGCCTTTCTGATCTACAAAAAGAATTCCCCATCATATCAACTAGAATTTTTAAAGTATGTTTTAAGTTTTTTTTTTCTAAAAACGACTTTTATAATATTTACTTTTTGTTGGAATGTATTTCTTAAAATGTTGATTCTTATTTTTTTTTTCTATTGCAAGATGTTCATAGAACTACGGCAGTCTTCAAGTCCAATGTTCAATCGCCTTAAGGACAACATCATCATACCAGAAAGCTGGGAACCTGCTGATTGTCAGTCTCTACCACATTCTACGGCTGGGAATAAATCACCTGTTATATCATGTTTTTCTGACATACAAGATGAATATGTCAAAATCGTTTCATTTGATGATGAAGCCCCTGGGAGAGGAAAGTATAAATTACAAATGAATGATAATCAGATGTTTGTAAAGCAATTGAAAAACGAATGCTGTCCAAAAGTGAAGGAAAATTACTCTAATGAATGTTCTCTCTTCAGAATTTCTCCTTTTTCTTATAATGACAAGAAAAACCTTATTAGAAATGTTAGCTCATATGATTGTGATAACACTGATGATGTATTTGAAAAAGAAAATGCTTTTGCTTGTGGAAACAAAGCTCTCCTCCCCCACAAAGAAGATGTTTTTGCTTTTACTGAACCGGTCGAAAATTCAATTGATGATGTTGCATTGTTTAGACAAACCATCAAAGAAGCTGCCAGATGTTTTGTTCCATCAAACATAACAGAATCAGATCTATTTGTTAATCCACGTTTTCAGGAAGATAATAAGAATAATATGACTAAGTTTGATAAGGGTTTTCGTCAAAGAGAATGTTTTAAAAAACCGATATATTATACTTCACAAAATACGTTTAGGCCATCCAACTGTTATCCATGTAAACCGATTCAAGCTGTAGAGATGATGTCACAGTTTCCTGAGCGGCTGTCTGAATCAAATGTTTATGATCAAAATTGGGCTGTTCCAAATCAAGTTCCAATGTTTAACTTTGGTGATAACCCACCAGAAAAATTTATTAGTAGTAAAAGCTTTGCTTCTACCTGCGGAAGGATACAGCTGGATTTGGATAAGATGCAAGGTAGTAAATTATAAAAATGTTTTTGTTGGTGTAAAAGTAATTTTTGGTCTGTCTGATGCAATAAATTTTAACTTTTACAAGGTTCGAATGAGTGGCAAGTCAATGGGCATGATTTAGGAAATAAGAAAAGAAAGTTAACTTATGTGGCTGATCCCCACTTGAAACGTGGACAGACAAAATTAAAATTTATTTAATGTCATTCATTTCTTGTCTGTTATAAAAAATCTTTTTTCATCGGTCAGAGGTGAGCACCAGAGTTCAAACAGAACAACTACCTAGCTATTCTGTGTTTAAATGTTTGCCTCGTGCTCTGATAAATTTTCCTTTAGAGAGCACGTTAAATAAATATAATAATAACTAGTTGGTAGAACGAATTGTAAGCAAACGGTTAACAGCATTCCTTAATGAACACAGTCTGTTGCAGAGGCACCAATCTGGATTCCGAGCTTGTCATTCGACTGAAACGGCCCTTCTGAAAGTTCTATAGGACATCCTGTCTGCTGCAGATAATAAAAACGTAACTCTCCTCGGGTTACTCGATATGTCTGTGCCTTCGATACAGTGGACCATGACATACTCATCCATCGTCTTAAGGAGTCATTTGGGTTGTCTGGGGGTCCTTTCTTGGCTGTCTTCTTTTCTCCGGGAACGGACGCAGCAGGTCGTTTTCGGCGGGGTCGCGTCGTTGACTGCTGATGTCACTTCTGGTGTTCCTTAAGGTAATGTACTTGGTCCTCTGCTTTTTCTCCTCTATAAGGCGGACGTATAGCCCGGGCAACGCCGGGCACCCTGCTAGTACTTTATATTATTTTTTAGTGTGTATTTTTTTTAAATCTAAATATTATTTATATTTTTTATTATTTTTCATTTTTACACACATTTACTTAACTTGACTTCTCTGTCTGTCGATCTGTAGTCAAAATTGGCAATCGATTTTAAGCTAACTTCCCGATGAGCTAGAGACTTAAAACTTTAAACATACCTCCAAACTGATTAACAATGCATTCTATCAAATTTTCGGATCGATTGGACACCTTATTTGTGATATATTCGTCGAACTATTTATGTTTATAATGAAAACTAGCGGGGTTACCCGGCGTTGCTCGGGGTTTTCAGAGGTTTTTATCATTTTCTCTCTTGCTCTCGCTTGCTCTCCCGTTTCCGTTCCCGCTTGCTCTCCCGTTCCCGCTTGCTCTCCCGTTTCCGTTCCCGCTTACTCTCCCGTTTCCGCTCCCGCTCATTTTTTCTTTTCCACTTTTTCATAACTTATTTTAGCCCATAAAACGTAAAATAGATTTGCTAAAAGTTGCTTGAAGCCTTCAAATGTTGTTACGTAAACAAAATTTGAATTTTATTACGCAATTACCTTTGATGGTTGTACATAGGAACTTTTGGCCTGGAAAGTTAAGAAGGGGAAAAAGTAAAGAAGGTTTGGATTTCTTCTCCGATCCCCCGGCTCAGGGGGCCAAAAAACCTTCCGGTCCAAAAGTGCCTATACATGATCATTGCATAAGTTTTCGAAGCACTGTTTACAATTGCGTAACAGACATTACTTGCTAATGGACTTCTTAATATTAAGAATCAAATCAAAGAATCATTTGATTAGGCGCTCCCTTATCGACACAATCCATTACGGGAGCGCCATGTGAGTCACGTGCAAAATAAAAATAAAATAATAATGGATAGTTGTACAGTATTGTATATTAATTAGTTAGATTCATAAGCTCTCTTAAAAAGTTCAAATTTAAGTAGAGATTTAAATGTAGTTAAAGAAATGTCAGGTATTTTTAGCTCCTGTGACAAGGAGTTCCAGAGCTTCGGACCAGCCACTGCGAAACCCCGGGGACCCATCCGCACAGAGTGTGTCCGGGGAACATTCAGGTCGCCACGAGCGGCCGACCGAAGGCGGGAACTGTAATCACAGGAGCTGACTTGTAAAATCATGTCGCACAGGTATGGTGGAGCCAGACCGTGCAAACTCTTAAAAGCCAATAGACCTAGTTTAAACTGGATTCTTTGTCTGATAGGGAGCCAGCGCAGACGTTTACGCATGTCATCCGAAACTGGGTCAAATCTCCGCTTCTTTAGAATCAGGCGAGCCGTCGAGCGCAGCACAGACTGGAGTCTGTTGATCAGTTCATCACTCAATCCGGCAAGCAGACTATTGCAGTAATCGAGTTTACTTGAGACGAACGCATGAACGAGCATTGTGCAAGTCTCGGTTGAGAGCCGTGGATGACTCGGAGTTGGCGTAGCTGGTAAGATGATGAGCGGCAGATTTTCTGGACATGATCGCGCATGGTCAATGGACCATCAATCGTGACACCAAGATCATTCACCGCAGGTTGAAGGGTCACAGCGCCCCCAAGGAGGGTCACAGATTTTATTCTGATCTTTTGTAACTGCTTTCGTTCTCCAAGTCAGATAAACTGAGTCTTGTCAGGGTTCAACTTTTGACGATTCGACGACATCCAGGCATAAATCACACCAATACATTCAGTCGCATTCGTTACATGGCGGTCTGCATCGGCCGCTCCACCGACAGCATCCAATTGAGCATCGTCGGCATAACAGTGAATTTCCAAGCCGTGCTCAGATGCAGCAATAAGAACGTCCGCCGTATAAAGGAGAAAAAGCAGAGGACCAAGTACACTACCTTGAGGAACGCCAGAAGTGACATCAGCGGTCAACGACGCGACCCCGCCGAAAATGACCTGCTGCGTACGTTCCCGGAGAAAGGAAGACAGCCAAGCAAGGACCGACCCAGACAACCCAAATGACTCCTTTAGACGATGGAGGAGTATGTCATGGTCCACTGTATCAAAGGCAGCAGAGATATCGAGTAGCCCGAGGAGAGTTACGTTTTTATTATCTGCAGCAGACAGGATGTCCGATTCAACTTTCAGAAGGGCCGTTTCAGTCGAATGACAAGCTTGGAATCCAGATTGGTGCCTCTGCAACAGACTGTGTTCATTAAGGAATGTTGTTAGTCGTTTGCTTACAATTCGTTCCACCAACTTGGAAATGAAGGTGAGGTTGGATATTGGCCGGTAGTTTTTGACGTCATTTCGATCCAGAACTTCTCCCTTCAAAATTAGGTTCACGATGGCATGTTGCTGTGATTGAGGCAACCAACCAGACTGAAGTGAGCGATTACACATCTCAGTGATATATGGAAGTAGGTCTGTCAGGAATTCCTAAGAACGTGAGTCGGAATCGGATCAAGCGAGCATGATGTGGATTTGGCGGCCAGAATCATTTCGTAGACTTCCTTTGTTGAACAAGGCTCGAAGTTGTTCAGAAGAACACTCGCTGGAGGAAGTCCGGAAGCAGGCGGCGAGGCACCCGTTGAGTCCCGAATGTCACGAATCTTTTTGGTGAAATGGTCCAGTAGATCCTGAGCGCTAGGGCCACCGCTCTTAGTGGCTGCCACCCGATTGAGGCCAAGAATACTAGAGAAGGTCTTCCACAATTTTCTAGGTTGACCAACATTATTCTTTACAATCTGTAACCAGTAGCCATTTTTCTTGGCACGGTTGATTTTGTGACGCTCCTTTTCTTTCTCCACCCAGGCTAGTCTATCAGAGGGAAGCATCGTGCGTCTCTAACGTTTTTCGAAAATTCGCGAGCTGCGACGCAACTGTCGAGACTCATCATCGTACCATACAGCAATCGGTCGACATCGGATTTTGACTGTTTTGATTGGGGCGAATCTGTCCGCTAGCCCCCGAAGAACTGTATCGTAGGTAGCAAAAAGAATGTCAGGGCCATCGTCATCCGGGATCTCTTCGCAGAGCTCGGACTCACGCAACGCCCGCTGGAATAGAGTATGGTCTACTTTTTTCCAGGACCTGATGGAATTCCACACAACCAATGTTGTTTGTTTCACGAAATGCAATTTCCAGGTTATATGAAACTATGCTCAGATATTACTCCAGCTGGATCAACGCCCACATCGGAAACAGTCTCCTCATGACGCGTGAAAATATGATCGAGCGTTCCTCCCCGAGTGTGAGTGGGTTCGTGCACATGATGGGCGCAATCAAAACTCGCGAATAGATCCAGTAGTCGCACGGCATTATGGTCATCTTTTCTCTCAATATGAATGTTGAAATCTCCAGTCACAACGATTTGGCACTTGTATAGAGCCAAAACTTCCAGGTATCTCGTCAGTTCTTCAAAGAATAATTCCGACACCTGCGGCGAGCCCGGACGGTATAACAGCAATACAGCAACAGTAGAGCAACCGCCAACCGTGAATGCAAGTGACTCAAACGTCACTGCCGGGTTGGACGATTTAATTTGGCGGTATCTCAAGCTAGAGTTGATTATGGCAGCAACACCTCCGTAACCACGGTCACCCTCACCCTCGGACTGACGTGGGGAATCATGTATAGAATAATTTTCAGGAACGTAGCGACGGAGAGAAGTGTCTCTGGTAGAGGAATGATGAGTCTCAGTGAGTAAACAGATGTCGAGATTTCTATTGCTTATTTCAGTGTTGATCGAGATAAGTTCGCTCCAAGAGTAGATTTGGCGAGTAGGCGTACACATTGCAGACATGTTTATAAAGAGACTAGAAAGCAGTAAACGGCACAAAAACCGTCCGAAAAAGCAACCCAAAATGTTTCAAGTTGATAATAATCCATTGCTTAAGAGAAGAATTTTGAGTTTTTAGTTTAATAATTAATAAATAAAACTGTTTTTAAATATAAGTATTTACGAGGAGACGGGATGTATTGAAAGGCAGCTACACGCGAGACGCAGAAACAGTCCGAAGAGCAACGTAAAATTTTTCAAATTGATATCAATATACTAAAAAAAAAAAGTTTTTCGAATTTTGAAAGTAATGATGAAATAAAACTGTTTGTAAATGTACGATTAGATTAGGCGGGACGAGTTGAAAGGCAGCCGCACTCGAGGCGCCTGTCCCAAAAACCAAGAAGTCCATGACTTGCTTCCCAGTCTTGCATAATGTGACCGATTGCACGTTATTACAAATTATTAAGAGATAGATGGGGCAGGAAAACCACCGGAATCGGGAAAGTGACCGGGAGCGGGAAAGCGACTGGGAGTGGGAGAGCAAGCGGGAACGGGAAAGCGACCGGGAGCGGGAGATAAAACGGGGAATTAAACGGGAGCTAGAGAAAAACGATAAACAAAACTCTAAAAACCTCCGAGCAACGCCGGGTAACCCCGGTAGTATATATATATATATAGTTCCCGCTCGTTCACCCGCTCGCTCCGCTCATTTTGTGACGGATTTCAATTTTTTTCTCTATATTTGATTCCCCTTGACTCTCAAGGTTGTGTGAAAATGTCATTACGATTGGATGAATGGTGTAGCAATGCATAAAGGACATACATACATACAAACATTCATTCATATATATATATATATATATATATATATAGTTCCCGCTCGCTCACCCGCTCTGCTCGGCTTATTTTTTGACGGATTTCAATTTTTTTTCTCTATATTTGATTCCCCTTGACTCTCAAGGTTGTGTGAAAATTTCATTACCATCGGATGAATGGTGTAGCAATGCATAAATAACATACATATATACATACATATATATATATACATACATACATACATACATACATACATACATACATACATACATACATACATACATACATACATACATACATACATACATACATACATACATACATACATACATACATACATACATACATACATACATACATACATACATACATACATACATACATACATACATACATACATACATACATACATACATACATACATACATACATACATACATACATACATACATACATACATACATACATACATACATACATACATACATACATACATACATACATACATACACACACACACACACACACACACACACATACATACATACATACATACATACATACATACATACATACATACATACATACATACATACATACATACATACATACATACATACATACATACAGACAAACATTCATTTTTATATATATAGAAAACTCGTCACCTTAGCAACCAAAACTATTCGGCTTAATAAATCTTTTCAGTAAATAACTAAATAACGTATTCGGTTAAATTTTAGTTGTAATTATTTGATTTAATAACACTTGTAAAAAGATACATTGTTGACGTCATTTTATCTTGAATTCCTTCCCTCCCCCATGTCAACAATTGTCAAACTTCTTCAAACCCCCCATATTTTGTTGACATAATAAATGGTTGTCCCCTTATATAAAAGTGTGTTTTTAAAAAAAATTGTTTTTTGATTCACTTGTTTACTGTTAATTTTGTTTATTAAAACGGGTTAATGTAATTTATGTCACCCATGGAAGTACTAGCCAAGCTTGTAATAGATATTTTCATTATAATGGTTATAAATTAGGCTAATGTTGTTTTTTAGGGATTCATAGTCTTATATTATAATATCTTGTTTTAGACACTAAAATTTAAACATTGCTCAAGTTCGTTGATCGGTTGAGTCGCGGTGTTTTTGAATAACACTTGCGCTTAAACAAACAATTATTATTAAATAAAACTTCATATATTTGATTTGATTTTGTTTTGGTACATGTGAACATGTTTTTTGGCTCTTATCTCAGTTTGTTCAAAGTTTTTAATAAACAACCTTGCGCTGAGTTGTTGTAGTGGATGGTGGATGTGCTTATTCGCACTCGATATGCTTATTCGCACTCGATGTTGCGCTGAAACAAACAAACAACATCGATATGCTTATTCGCACTTGTCGTTGCGATGAAACAGACAAACAACGTTGCAAGTTAATATAAACGTTGTAATAACAACAAACAAAAGTTATATGCCACTGCCATAGATTGCATATTTTAAATTTTAAAACCACACGTGTGAATACAAGCCTTATGATGCATAAGGATGGGTCTTCTGAATATTTCCGTTTATTGAAAATGTTTAGTTTTGAAATGCCAGTTGTAGTGATAACCACGAATGGATCCAGGGGGTGGGGGAATGCATCCTCACCAAAGTATCAACTAGAAAATGTTTGGGTTAATTTCGGTACTGAATTGCAAAATTTCACATTTTTATATTTTGGAGTTTTTAATCATATATTCCGTGAACGGGAACGAGAGAGCAATCGGGAGCTGGAATGCGACCGGGAGAGAAAACAGGAACGGGAAAGCGACCGGAAGCGAGAAAGCAAGCGGGAAAAAAAACGAAAGCGAGAGAAAAAACGCCGGGTACCCCGATTGTTTTAAGATAAAAATCAAACATACAAATATAAAAAAAACATTATTGCTCATAAATCATTTTAAACAATATGGTTAACTAGCTGGGTTACCCGGCGTTGCCCGAGGATTTTAAAGGTTCTTTATCGTTTTTCTCTCTACCTGCTGTTTCCTTAACCGCTTGCTTTCCCGTTCCAGGTCGCATTTCTGCTCACGGTCGCTTTCCCGGCCCCGGTCTCTTTTGCTTTTCCCGCTCCCGGTTGCTTTTACGCTTTACCGTTCCAGCTTGCTCTCCTTTTCCTGCTCGCTCTTTTCGCTCAGTCGCTTTTTCGTTCCTCCATTAAATTTTAGAGCCTTCCCAATGTGGCTTAGATGGGCTGTAACGGAATGCTGTGCACAGTCATCAAAATTGATCTGTTCTCTCGTTAACACTTTGTTGTTTGGTTTGCTCGTTTAGTTACTTCTGAGCTTCCTCAATTTTAATTAGTGTTCTCTAATGTATTGGTTCCACTCTGCAAGTGTGATCTTCTGCAAAGGATTATTATGATTGACTATAGCTAAAAAAAAAGAATTTATTAGTTAACGCTGCAATAATGTTAAAATCCGCTCATATATCTCAACTGGTTATATTTATAATAATAATAATAATAATAATAAGTGTTTTTATATAGCGCCAAGATTAACCGAGGCGCTTTCGAAAGTCCCCGAGAATATTTTAAAATAATAAGTTTTTAGTTTCTGTTTGAAAAGTTCCGTCGACACAGTGGCTCTTATGTCGGGAGGTAGCGAATTCCACACACACGGCGCTGCATGACGGAAGGCACGCGTTGAAATATTGTTGGAGGTGTGATGTTGCTGGAGGAGAGGAGCTGCAGAAGAGCGGAGACATCTGCCAGTTTTCCGGATTTTGAGTAGGGTGCGAAGATATGGGGGTGATGAAGTAGTGAGTGTTTTGTGAGTGAGGAGAGCGATCTTGAACGAAATGCGGTGAGTTATGGGCAACCAGTGAAGACGGATGAGGTTATTGACGGAGGATTGATGACGTGTGCCTTTTGAAGTATCGACGTTCAGGACGATTCTGGCTGCCCTATTCAAGGTCCGCTGAAGTCGCGCGCACTGTTGTTGTGTTATGTTGTAGAGGAGAGAATTGCAGTAGTCAATTCTAGACAGGAGAAGGCAACGTACAAGCGTAGAAGCCAGCTCCATAGTGAGAAATGGCCTGATGTGGCGTATGGCCCTCAGGTGGTGGTTGCAAGACTTGATGACGCTAGTGATGTAATTAGAAAATGTTAGTTTATTATCTATAGTGACGCCAAGTATTTTCAGGGATGGTGAAAGATGAACGAGATCATGGTCAAGATTGATTGATTTGATATGAGAGAGCGAATTGATAAGATGATGTGAGCCTAAGATGGATACTTCGGTTTTTGATGTGTTGAACTGGAGATTGTTATGTAGGAACCATGTTTCTACAGCCTGTATGCATGAAGTAAGTCTATTGATTCTGGAAGAAAGGTCAGTGGGATCTTTGGGGCTGATGGGTATGAAGAGCTGTGTGTCATCGGCGTACTGGTGGTAAGCAACATTGTGGGAGGATAATAAATAAATTATTTTAAATACTTGTAAGATTATAAATGCTTACAATAGATTTATCACACACTTTTGCTTTTCGAAAAATCGCTAGTCTTACTTTTTGAGTTGTTCTTAGTTTTTAAGTGTCATGTCTACAGAAAGCATATAACGCTACATGTGGCATGTCAATAAATGTTGACCCGTGGCTTTGAAAAATTTGATATAAAACACAGATTGAAATAAAACATGAAGTAATAATAATATTAAAAACCTTCTTGTTATATCAAAATGTCAAAACATTAACTTATTGAATTTCCCCAGAATTTTCGGAGATCATCAATTTGGAACAATGGAAGAGTAACACTTTTATTTAGCAAATGATGCAATTATAAATTGAACAAAACAGCAGCAGATTGATAGGCTGGCTTGAGAACTTTGTTCATGATTTTGTTGAAACACAAAAATACTGCACTTGCTTTCATTTCTTTCAAATTTCATGCACCTCATATATCAGTGAAACTTTTGCAATAAATTGGTATTGCATGCAAAATTTTCTTTAAAATGTAATTTTCTAATTTTCTCTGAAAAGTAAAAAATAAAATAAGAAGTTTGAAAGAGAATGAGCCCTATGAAATCAAAACAAAGCTATCCGGCGGCACCATAGATATCTATGGGCGGCACTAAACAACACACATATTTATTTAATTTAATATTTTTATTTAAAACCTTTAAAACTTAAGAAAAAAATTAAAAATATTTTGTATAATTTAACTATAAATTAATTTATTTTTATTTTGTAGAAAAAATTCACTTTACCTTACTACCGCTGACCAAAACGTTTTTGTCCATAAAACATCAACGGAGAAACAAATTAATTTAAAACTTTACATGAACCACCGCTTGAATAAGTTACATAAATGTGCCAAATTTCAATTAAATCTGTTCGACCGTTTAAATTTTATTCCCGGACAAACAAACAAACATTTCATTTTTATATATAAGATAGCATACAGGTTTGTTATATTTAAATAAATCTGTTGCACCTCTTGAAATAAGCTTCTGCTCACCTAGAAGTTGGCTTTCGGATTTCTACTTTAATGCCCCAGGGACGTCATTGTTGATACAAAATGGGTTAAGCACTAAAATATGTCATAATTTAAAAAAAAACAGTAGTTTCTGCTAAACTTTGTTAATTTACTAATTACTGCTAAGTTTTATAAACATTTTTGGCGATTTTGGTAAATGCTATTGCAAACTCTGACTTAGATGCAAAATATCGATCGCCAGAGCTTTGTGGCCGGTTTACAAACGCTTTGATTTTTGATTCACTTGTTTACTGTTTAATTTTTTTTATTAAAACGGGTTAATGTAATTAATGTCACCCATGGAAGTACTAGCCAAGCTTCTAATAGATATTTTTATTATAATTGTGATAAATTAAGCTAATGCTGTTTTCTTTTAGGGTGTCATAGTCTTATATTATAATATCTTGTTTTTGACACTAAAATTTAAACATTGTTTAAGTTCGTTGATCGGGCGAGTCGCAGTGTTTTTGAGTAACACTTGCGCTTAAACAAACAATCATTATTAAATATAACTTCATATATTTGATTTGATTTTGTTTTGGAACATGTGAACATGTTTTTTGGCTCTTATCTCAGTTTGTTCAAAGTTTTTAATAAACAACCATGCACTGAGTTGTTGTAGTGGATGTGCTTATTCGCACTCGATGTGCTTATTCGCACTCGATGTGCTTATTCGCACTCGATGTGCTTATTTGCACTCGATGTGCTTATTCGCACTCGATGTTGCGCTGAAACAAACAAACAACGTCGATATGCTTATTCGCACTCGTCCTTGCAAAGAAACAAACAAACAAATCCCAAACAAACAACGTTGCAAGTTAATATAACCGTTGTAATAACAACAAACAAAAGTTATATGCCACTGCCATAGATTGCATATTTTAAATGTTAAAACCACACGTGTTAAAACAAGCCTTATGATGCACAAGGATGGGTCTAGTGAACGTGCCTTAAAGCACAAGACCGGTTTTTTAAAACGTTTGAACCATGTTTTTACCATATATATAGAATAAGTATATCGGGCCTTCCTGTCAATTTGCACTAAGCAAAATGTATTAGGCAATAAGTATTTTTGAGAGGTCCAAAAAACAAAGAACCACTAGCGTTAGAGGGCCTAGAATTTAATTTAGTAATGTAATGAAAAGAGACTAATGTAACCTATGTGCGCAAATAACTTTAAAAGTTATAAGCAATTTCTACTTTCACTAATTTTTAATAAACACTTTAATTATTACGTTTTTCGTGCAGACGATTTTATTTACGACCCTTATTTCAGAAGAGCCAAAAAGACTATATATTTTCCTCTATAACCGTAAGCTGCACGGCTTATATACTTATTCTATATATATGGTTTTTACAGTCTACGTGAGGAAAGATGTTAATGTAATTGAATTGCGCAATTCATGGTTTCATATTTAAACCCGCGTTCATGGGAACAAGCCAAACCGTTTCAGCTTTAGTTGAATTATTTGAAAAAAATCTATTTTAATAATGAGTCGTATTAAGGAGGAAACCGTCAAATTTTTTGAAAATGTTTCAATGCGTGGAATTTCAAAAATCATGAAGTCAAGAAGAATGTTTTCTAAATTAATGTGGTTTGCTGTTACTGTATCTTGTGCAGGATTTATAATATGGCAGTTGATGACTATATTTGAAAAATATTTGTCATATCCGTACAAAACTTCCTATGGAGAACAAAATATACCAAATGTTTTCCCTGCAATATCAGCTGGCATTTTACAACCGGAATTATCTGATATTGACTATGATCAATTTATAACCAAAAAAGAATTCCATAAAAAAATAATTAACCTTACAGAGCTGTTTAATGAAAGTTACATCGAGAACACTTTCCAAATGACTATTTCTCAGTTCAAAGCAATAGCAGCTCAAATTGATTATTTGACTTCTCTTCCTAGAGATGGGGCACTGAAAAACCGCACCATTCCTTTTCTGATGAATTATACACTGTTTGACAAAAGAAAATCAATTATAAAAATAAATGAATGCAAATTGGTAGAAGTTTCAACTTGGTGTCAAACTTTCTATAGATGTTACAAATTTCAGCTTTCTAAAACTTGTAACGTTTCAATTGATTCTCTGACAATGATCTTTTATACAAACACTTTAAATACTCTACAAGATGATTCTGACAGCTCTGAGAAGATTTTGAAAACTGATGGAATCAAACTTTCAGTCGGACCACCGGATGTTTTTAGTAATATTTTTAAAGGAATTGATCTTAGCCCTGGAACTAACACGCTTGTTGACATGGAAATGAATATTAAGACAATCTTAGATGAACCGTATTACCAAGGTGGTTGTGAAAAAACTAAACTAATTGAAGGAGCAGTTGAGGATATTCAATACACCTTTCCATCATGCTTTTATTATTGCTTTCAAAAACAAGTTGCTGAAATGTGCGGATGCTTAACTCTACACATATTTAAATATCCTGAAGTAAAAGATTTCAACACTTGTGGTAATACCTCCATGACGTCAAGATTTAACAATTTTAATAAAACCACAAAAATGAAACTTATTACGAAAGCAGTAAAAGAATTAGGCTGTTTTTCAAAAACATGGGCTGAAAAGGTGTTAAGCGTTTGTGATGTGAGCTGCAAAAATCCTTGTAAAGATATATTTTACGATTTATCAGTTCATACCCTCCATGATTGGCCACATACTTCCCAGCACAAATATTTTTTCGAAAAGTTTGTAAAAAATAAGTTGATTCCAGGAACAAAAATGTATAATCAGTTCAAAGAATATCTAATTTCAATTGATGAGTTTAATAAAGGAACTATAACTCAAGATGAGTTGAATGATTTTTTCAAGAAATCAGATGCAATAAGATCAAATTTTTTACAAGTTACCTTTAGTTTTATAAAACAGAAACCTTTGACAATAATCGATACACCTGTTTACACTTGGGATTCAATGCTCAGCATGGTTGGTGGATGTCTCAGTTTATGGCTGGGGGTTACTTTGATGACAGCCGTGGAATTCATTGAATTTCTTATGTGTTTGTTGGAAGTTATTAAAGGTTACTTGTTTCCGTCAAAGAAAGATTTTGCTTCAAAAATTTCTATTGGATGAATTATTTAATTTCAATTTTGTTATAGTTGTCTTTTTACACAAAACCTTTTTTCGTTGTTTTATGGAGTGTAAATTTTTGTAATTACTTGTATCAGTGCACCATAATTGTTTTCTTTCATTTTTTTGAGTGCAATTAACGTTTTAAGATTTTTTACTGTTGAATCTACTATCTATAGTTGAATTTTTTTCCAGTCACATTTTTATTGAAACTTGGCTTCAAAAATATATTTAGATGTAACTTGAAATGTGAAGGTTTAAGCACAATATTTCTAGATTACAATAATTTTTTGCAAACGTTGAGGGTTTAATTTTTTGATTTTATTTAATTGTTTATTCTTCTTATTCCGAGATTTTTATATTATTTAAGCAAGGTAAACAATAAACAACTCACATAATCTCTCCTCTCCTCTCCTCTCCTCTCCTCTCCTCTCCTCTCCTCTCCTCTCCTCTCCTCTCCTCTCCTCTCCTCTCCTCTCCTCTCCTCTCCTCTCCTCTCCTCTCCTCTCCTCTCCTCTCCTCTCCTCTCCTCTCCTCTCCTCTCCTCTCCTCTCCTCTCCTCTCCTCTCCTCTCCTCTCCTCTCCTCTCCTCTCCTCTCCTCTCCTCTCCTCTCCTCTCCTCTCCTCTCCTCTCCTCTCCTCTCCTCTCCTCTCCTCTCCTCTCCTCTCCTCTCCTCTCCTCTCCTCTCCTCTCCTCTCCTCTCCTCTCCTCTCCTCTCCTCTCCTCTCCTCTCCTCTCCTCTCCTCTCCTCTCCTCTCCTCTCCTCTCCTCTCCTCTCCTCTCCTCTCCTCTCCTCTCCTCTCCTCTCCTCTCCTCTCCTCTCCTCTCCTCTCCTCTCCTCTCCTCTCCTCTCCTCTCCTCTCCTCTCCTCTCCTCTCCTCTCCTCTCCTCTCCTCTCCTCTCCTCTCCTCTCCTCTCCTCTCCTCTCCTCTCCTCTCCTCTCCTCTCCTCTCCTCTCCTCTCCTCTCCTCTCCTCTCCTCTCCTCTCCTCTCCTCTCCTCTCCTCTCCTCTCCTCTCCTCTCCTCTCCTCTCCTCTCCTCTGCTTTCATTCTCTCAAATTATTATTGTCTGTAGAAAATAACAAGAAACTAAGCGTGATCGATTTATTCCCAGAATGAACACACCATGAAAACAAAAATGCTGCTATGCTTCCGATTATTTAACAACTTAGTTGAAAATAATGTTTTCCTACAAATATGCTCAGCATTTATTGATCGTTTCAGTTTTTTAACATTAATCCATTGGCTCAATAGTAGGGAAGGACCGAGCAGCAAGTTTGGCGCCGATGCCAAGCACCGAGTTTTTGGGGTCATTTTTCACCGAGATCGAGTTAAAGTGTATATAAAATAATATATAGGGGAGACTAGTGCTGAATGGACCGCGAACTGAATGGACCTTTGGCTTTAAAATTTCAATTTTTATCTTATTACACCTACAGTTTAATCATAGCTTGCTTCTAGACAAATGTACATGCTTCTACCACCACTAGTTGAATCATGTGAATGTACCATCCCAAGTCGTCTAATTCTGCAAGACGAGTTGCTAGTTTCATACTGGTTCCATTGTCTCTGACTAAAACGCATTTCTTCGCCGCACTGATTTTCCAATCTGTAACCATGTACTTTAGATGATTCGAAATCAATTCTCCAGTGTGCTTACCTTCCAGAGGCGTCAATCCATCAAGGCACAGTGGGTCCGGGCCCCACAAAAACTTAAGGCTGGGGGGCCTGCCCATTAATCGATCATTATCTATAGAATCAAATTTATATATATATATATATATATATATATATATATTAATTCACTTGTGCTCGCATTTCTTCGGGTTCCAGTGCTCCAACCGTCGCTGTCGTCTACAGAACCGGACCTGTCTCGTGTGCTTTCTTCGGCGAATTCGCGGGTTTTCTCGACCAGCTTTCCACAAGGAACGACGATACATTCATTGTCGGCGACTTTAATATTAGGCTCGATCGTGACAGTGCTACGAGTCCTATTTACTCGTGAGTTCACCGGTCCAAACGAGATGGCGGATCTGCTCGTGATGAGTTGACAAGAATTACCAATCAGCTCGTCCCCACTTATTCTTTTCGTCTTCGTCCCCGCGCATCCGATCCATGGTTCGACCGGGAATGCCTCGTCGCCAAACGATGGAAAGAAAATTACTTCTAGCAAAAATTGATATCAGCAAATGGCGCGCCCAAACGCAACAGTATTATCGCCTATTAAGAAACAAACGTCGCTCCTTTTGGACATCGAAAATTTCAAAGCTAGCCAACGACCGCTCTTCCGGCCGTAACTTATGGCGCGCGCTCAACAGTGTGATGGCCCGTGGTATAGTTCCTGCTAGCGAAGCCATCACAGCCAACGAGTTTCTTAGGTTCTTCGAAGACAAGGTTGCACGCGTTCGTGCGGCGACTCCATGCGTCGACCACCTACCTACTTCTCTCAGTCTACTGGCACCGGAGTGTGTTATGCGTCAATTCGAGCCAACGAGCGTTGCTGAGGTCACCGCGCTTATTCATCGGTTGCCCGATCGACAGTGTTTCCTGGATCCTGTTCCAACACGTGTTCTCAAGGAGCTTTCCATCGTGCTTGCTCCTTATCTCTCCAGACTGTTCAACTTCTTTTTCACAAAGGCAATTTTTCCAAACCAATTTAAAACATCGTACATCACCCCGCTCGTGAAAAAGCCGGGACTCGATCACAACGTGACCTCATCGTACCGTCCAATATCCTATCTCTCCGTTGTATCAAAATTGCTTGAGAGGCTCGTGCTCCCACGCGTCCTCAAACATCTTCACTCGAACAATCTGTTCCTCTCCTCCAGTCCGCTTATCGTCCTTACCATTTAACCGAAACAGCATTACTTAAAGTTACTTCTGATTTGCTTCGAGCTGCCGACCAAGGCAAGCTCTCACTCCTCGTTCTCCTTGACCTGTCGGCTGCGTTTGACACCGTCGACCATCACATCTTACTACAGCGACTAGAATCGTCCTGCGGCCTCGGTGGCCTCGTCGTCGACTGGTTTCGATCATACCTTACCAATCGCCTGTCTTACGTAAGAAAGCACAAATTACTGCTTAGGGTAGAACAAAAATGCTCATTGGAAGAACTTATTGAAGAATGTGAAAGGATAAAACTGTTACATACAGAACAAATAATGATTTCAGAAACCTTAGTTAGTAAGGTTAATCATTATTCAGAAAGATCACCTAAAAAATTTTCCAGCCAATAAATCCGGGGTTCACCCGTAAAGAAAAATGTTGGTTTTCGCTGTGGAAAACTGGGACATTTGGATGCCAACTGCAGAACTGATGATAAAAGTCCCAAAAAACATTTTAGTAGAAAGAGAAGCCCAAGTTTAAAGAGGAGCCCAAGTCTGTCGTATAGACGACACGAAATACGGCAAGTCAAGACATTTCCCAGCAAGCGAACAAATTATAGCAGCCAATAGAAGATACACTACGGTGAAATTTGGTGATGTCGAAATTAGGATGCAACTGGACTCCGGAGCCGATGTCACAATCATCAGTACAAAAACTTGGGTGAAGGAGTTCTTAAAAAAGTTGAATACAGTCACATGGGCGGCATCGATTGTGGTTGTTCCAAAGAAAAACGGAACGGTGCGCATCTGTGCCGATTTTATAACAGACCTTAACGACGCGCTTGAGATGCACCAACATCCACTTCCATCACCGGATAAAATTTTTTCAAAATTAAACAAAGGAGCTTGGTTTACTCAAGTAGATTTTGCTGATGCATATCTACAGTTGGAAATGAACGAATCGTCAAAAGAGCTCGTTACGATCAACACTCCTAAAGGTCTATATCAGTACCAGAGTCTTCCCTTTGAAGAAAAAAGTGCACCAGGTATTTCCCAGGAAACAATGGATAATTTAACTTCAGGTTTAAAAGGTTGTGCGAATTACCTGGACGATGTAATTGTGACCGGCACAACAATGGAAAAACACAATATAAATGTTTTTTTAACTATTCAAACGGATTTCAGATTTTGGATTTAGAGTCAAAATGGACAAGTGCTCTTTTGCCAAAAAAGAGATTAATTTTCTAGGTCATATTATCAACAAAGAAGTCCAAAAACCAGACCCAGGAAAAATAACGGCAATTGTAGAAATGCCTTCACCAAAAGACAGAAAACAATTAAAATCGTTTTTGGGTATTGTTAGTTACTATTCTACTTTTATACCAAAGATGAGACAGATGAGAGGACTACTAGACGACTTGGAAGAAAATGAGAAGTTTGAATGGTTAAGAGTGGCACCAGGAATCTTTCACAAGTCTTAAGAAGGTGTTACAATAAAATTTATTGCTGACGCATTATGATCCCAAAAGAGACATCGTAATAGCTGCTGATGCATGTGAATACGGAATTGAAACAGTGAATTCACACCGATTTCTTAATGGAACAGAAAAAGCAGTCGCTCATGCTGACCCAAGCAGAAAAAAATTACGGCCAAATAGAAAAAAAGGCTTTGGCCCTAGTTTTTGCGGTAAGAAAATTCTATAGATTTGTTTTTGGAAGGCGGTTTACACTATTTGACCGATCACAAGCCTCTCTTGTCATTATTTGGTTCAAAAAAAATATCTGCACACGCTGCAAACAGACTGCAGAGATGGGAACTGATACTTTTAGCCTATGATTTTGAGATCGAATATCGACGAACAGCAAATTTTGGTCAAGCTGATGTTTTATCAAGACTCATTGATTCAAAAAAAAAAACAACAGGAAATGAAAATTTGATAATAGCAGGTGTAAACAAAGACATCACAATGATACAAGAGGATACGATGAGACAATTACCTGTTAGGAAGAAAGATATTCAAATCATGACAAAAGAAGACTCTGAACTCAGTGAGATTATTAAAAAAGGATTTTGGCCAAAAGTTAAACCTGGATCAAACTGAAATGCATTCCAAAGTAACGCAACTGATTTGACTTTACATGATGGCATTCTATTTATGGGTATAAGAGCAGTAATTCCATGAAAAACTGCAACAGCGCATGTTGAGGATGCTACATCAGGGTCATCCAGGAATTAAGAGAATGAAAATGCTGGCCAGACAGTCGGTGTTTTGGCATGGAATCGATAAAGATATTGAAAGTATGGTGAAAAGCTGTGATGCATGTACAAAAGCAGCTAAAATGCCTATAAAAAACACGTTGTCACCATGGCCTGAACCATCACAGGCCTGGGAGAGAATTCACATTGATTTTGCATGACCAATGGAGAATTCAATATTTCTGGTTGTTGTGGACGCATATTCAAAATGGCCAGAAATAATACAAATGAGTGCGGCTACCTCAACAACGACAATTCGCGAGCTGAACAGAATGTTTGCTCGGTATGGATTTCCCAAGACATTGGTATCAGATAACGGAACACAATTTACTTCTATGGAATTTGAAAGGTTTTGTCAGTCAAAATTTATCAGTCATATCCAAATACCTCCTTTTCATCCACAAAGTAATGGTCAAGCAGAAAGATTTGTTGATACTTTCAAAAGAACCATACAAAAACTAAAAGGTGAAGGAATTACCGAGAAATTGGTGCAATATATATATATATATATATATATATATATATATATATATATTATATAGATATATATATATATATATATATATATATATATATATATATATATATATATATATATATATATATATATATATATATATATTATATATATATATATATATATATATATATATATATATATATATATATATATATATATATATATATATATATATATATATATATATATATATATATATATATATATATATATATATATATGAAAACTAAGAAAGAATACATTATTTACAAAAATGTTATACAAACTTTTAGAATTAATTAAAGTTGAATTTCTATTTATACTTGTTGTTTTTATTTCTATTTTTAAAAATAAACTTTTTTTAATAGTTTATAGTCCTTTACATCAGGTGTTTTAAGACTGAAATGGCTGTATGTAGGAAGCACCTAAGTACCTGTAGCGAATCATAATTTGCAGCTTCAAACAGTACATGCCGGCAAAACCAACAAAGTATGGCGTGAAGTTTTTGTTGTTTGTGTGACGCTTTGACCGGATACTGTATTAAGACAAAGCCTTATCATGGAACTGACAATGGTGGTGAGCAATTGGTGGGATAAGCAGTGGAGGTCGTTTTGAAATTGACTGAGAAACTCGATGTTGGCAAAACTGTCTTAACGGATAACTTCTTTACGTTCCTCGAACTGCTGCGTGGGTTGCGGAAACGTGATCTTGGATTTATTGGAATTATAAGGAAAAATCGTCGTAAACATCCACATGAATTCAAAAGCTAAAAATGCGTTGCTGGTGTGCTTAAGTTGTGCTTCAACGCTGATGCAACACGTGTGTCATTCCCCAAATAGAAAAAGATGTGTTGTCCTCCTTTCCAGCAAACACACTAGCACAAAAGGAGGAGTTGATCATTTGGATAAGATATGTTCAGCTTACACAACACGCAAGCGTACGAAGAGATAATCCAAGTGTGTCTTCCAGCATATGATAGAAGTTTCAGCATTCAACACGTTCATCATTTAAAAGTTTTTTAAAATGCTTGAGGCCGAACTGTGTGGAGTTGAGGTTGATGACACTGGCAACATCCGTATAATTGCAAAGTGTAACCAGCAATTTGTGGTCGAGGCAGCAACTGTCAGTAGAATCAGACGTCGATGTCATCGGTGCAAAACAAACAAAACGGTGCAACTTTGTGCAAAAAATAGTGAAACACGCATTGAAAAAAAGCGATCTTGATACCAAATTTCAACACTTTTACTTATTTAGTTTCTGAGTTTTTAAGCAAATAATTTTTTTCCACCCCACTAAATAATAAATGAAAATAGTGAAACACTTGTATTTTCATTTTTCAAATAGAATCTAAGTACTAAGTTTCACATCTGTAGAATTTTTTATTTTTGAGTTGCGGTTATTCTAAAAAGTATATAACCATAATTTCCACTGCGCATTTGATGTCCCGGAACAAACTTTTCTTAGTGGGTGCTCACTCTATAGAAGTAAATAAGCTAAAAAAATCAGATCATTATATCGAAATGAATCAATTTAGAAAGACCGCTACGATGTAGGCAGCCGTATTCAGCGCAGTAATCATTCAGTAATATATGTTCAAAGTTTAACGTTTCTAAGATGAGGCATTTGGGCGCGTTGTTTTTTACAAGATTCGTTTGACACGCTTTGCTCCTATTGGTCCTGGCTCAAGCCATCTTAACGCTTAATTCTTGCGCTTGATTCCTACTTAGATCAGGAGCTACTAGGTTTTTTTTTTTTTATTATAGTTTATAGTCCTTTACACCAGGTGTTTTAAGACTGAATTGGCTGTATGTAGGAAGCACTTAAGTACTTCCTGTCGTGGATCAGAATTTGATCCTTTTAACTTTTCCCTCCTCCTTTCTCCAGGCTTGGGACTGGCTCGCAATTAGCGAGGCGGAGTTCTACTAGGGTTTTTTTTTTTTTTTTTTTTTTTTTTTTTTTTTTTTTTTTTTTTTATGATAGTTTATAGTCCTTTACACCAAGTGTTTTAAGACTGAATTCTACTAGGGTTAACGATGAAAAATAAACATAAAGATTCCAATGAGATTATAGTGGTGTTATACCGACGAATTGATTTCAAGACCACTACGATGCAGGCAGCGTATTCAGCTATGAATTCAGTTGACACCAGCAGGAATCACTAGCACGATTAATTTAACAACGCGCCCTTTTAGCTCGGCACTTCAACTCCGCCTCGCTAATTGCGAGCCAGTCCCAAGCCTGGATGAAGGAGGAGGGACAGTTAAAAGGATCAAACTTTGATCCACGACAGGAAGTACTTATGTGCTTCCTACATACAGCCAATTCAGTCTTAAAACACTTGGTGTAAAGGACTATAAACTATCATAAAAAAAAAAAAAAAAAATAGCTCGGCACTTCTATAAACTATTATAAAAAAAAATAGCTCGGCACTTGTCTTAAAACACCTAGTGTAAAAGACTATTAACTATAATAAAAAAAATAGCTCGGCACTAACTCCGCCTCGCTAATTGCGAGCCAGTCCCAAGCCTGAATAAAGGAGGAGGAACAGCTAAAAGGATAAATTTATTATCCACGACAGGAAGCACTTATGTGTTTCCTACATACAGCTATTGCAGTCTTAAAACACTTGGTGTAAAGGACTATAAAATATTATAAAAAAAATTGCTCGGCACTGATTGTATCAGTCAGTCAGTCAGTCAGCCAGCCAGCCAGCCAGCCAGCCAGCCAGCCAGCCAGCCAGCCAGCCAGTCAGTCAGTCAGTCAGGACATTTTTCTATACAGTGGTGCTCTCCGAACGACCCCCCATTTACGTCTCTCATTTCCGACCGTTTTTAAGTTTTTACTGACGGATTGGTTTTCAAGCCCGACTAACGTCCCTCTTTTAACGACAAGAGTTATTTTCAAGGCCATAAAAGGGGAGTATCACTGTATATAAAAATGAGTGTTTGTTTGTCTTCTATACAAATCCAAACCGCTAAACCAATTTTGACAAAATTTGGCATGGAGGTAGATCTCAAAGATTAGAAAAGATTTGGTAGTTTTACATTAATTTATTTTTTATAATTGAAAACTTTCCAGACCAGAAGTGCCTATGAACGAACATCAAAGGCTATTGCGTAACTAAAATACAATTTAGTTTACGTAACAAAGTTTGAAGGTTTCAAGCAGATTTTAGCAGATTAATTTTTCTGGGGCCCAATTTTGGACCACCTAAAACAGCCTATAAAAAGTGCTTCTGCGGCCCAATTTCGGGCCACCCCAAACAAACCTTAAAAATTACTTCTGCGGCCCAATTTTAAAAATTAAAATTTCATCAATGTAATTTTTATAGCATATAGTAGTTGTTCTATGTAAATTTTTATCTTGTGATATTAAACACAGCCTTCTAAATACCTAATATGTGAAGTATGTGAGGATTGAAACTTTCGAATCAATATGGAATAAACAAAAATTTTTATTTTAAATTTTAAAATTATTGTCGCTATTATAAATTTAAAATGACTGAACTTTATTTTATAAAATTTTTAATTTAAAAAATTAAAAATTTTAATTGATTTTATTCTATAATATATTGTTGTCCAATTGATCTGTTAAATCGGTCCACAGCAACAAATAAACCCACCCACTAATTTAAACTCTATTGTGATCGAGGATTGAAAATAAAAGCTATTTTCTAGTCAATGTGGAATAAACAAATATTTTTTAATAAATTTTTAAAATTAAAATTAATTATTGCTTTCTTTAAAGAAAGCAAAATTGATGGTTTGTTTTTCTACATAAAAGTTCTAATTTTTCGAAACATTTTATAGGTTTTATTGATTGTTTTATAATTCAATTATATTTCGTCCAACTAATCTTAAAATTTAATAGAATATAAGGTCCGCTGAGACAATTGGGCCACCCAAATCAGCCTATAAAAATTTTGGGCCGCAGAAGAACCAAGCTTTAGCAAATCTCTTTTACGTTTTATGGGCAAAAAGGAGTTAGGAGGAATAAGAAGAAAGAAAAAGAGTGAGAGCGGGAAAGCAGGCGGGAGAAGGCGCGGATGAGGAAATAGGATTGGGAAAGCGAAAGGAAACAAGAGAGCGAGCTGAAACGGGAAATCGAGCAGGAGCGGGATAGCAAACGGGAATGGAACAGCGAGCGGGAAAAGGAGAGCGAGCGGAAAATGGAAAGCAACCGGGAGCGGGAAAGAAAGAGGAAGCGGGAGAGCGAGAAGGAACAGGAGAGCAAGCAGGAGTGAGAAATCAAGCGGGGAAAGAAACAGGAGCAAGTGAAAAACGATAGAAAACGTTCTAAAAATTCCGGGCAACGCCAGATAACCCCATTTTAGTACTATATAACTACCAATGCATATAACCGGCTGTGCTGTCAAACCAAGCTTGTTACTTTAGTTTAGTTTATTTTTGTTACTTCTACTTATAATGCCTAAATTGACTTACCTAAATGACGTTAATTTAACAAAAATAATCTCGATAAAACTTATAAAATTGTTATTGTAATAAATAGCGTTGACAATTTTTAATAATTGCTATCTATGACATTAACAACTTATTTATTAATTGTCCATTGAAGTCAAGTCGTATGGACTGTCACTTAAACCAATTTAATTCTTCCTGAAAGTCTTTAAATGGCGTTCAGAGCTAAGTTGTTTTCTCTTTTGAAAAAACGGAGATTTACCGTGAACCGATCGTTTTCTATAGCAAATGTGAGTTACTGTTTTTAACGTTAGTTTGTTCAAATTCTAGTTTATGGTTAAATCGAAAACGTTTTGATTGACGACAGCACATGTACGTATTTCAAATACCTAAAAAGTCAAATATTTTGTATTATTATTAAAAATACATTTTCAGGGAATATTTTGTATTTCTAAGAATTTTTCAAAATACTTTTTAAAACACGGCCTGACCAATTATTTACCCTTAGAAATTATTGATTTATAGATCACGTAATATTTGTATGTTAGCAATTTCGCATAACGCGGCGGCCGCAGTGGTCAGTAGTTGATCAAATGGGTGCGCGCAGGTGTCATAAAAGTTATCACGCAATTGTGCACTGTCAGCCTTAAGCTTATTATGCAAGAGGTTATCCGATTTACATCAAATATTATCCTGGATTTAGTCATGGACATCTTGATATAACAACTGGATACACGACCTAATAAAAATTACTCGTTTCGGCCTAGTGTTTTATCACTGATTAAATCATGATTGTGAATTAATTGATGTAACAAGCTACGGTAGCTCATACTTAAAACAAGTAAAGATAAAAAAAATAATTTAAGAAAAGCTTTTATTTGCCTCTTTATCTGAGTCAACGAACTAAAATTTTTGAATCTAAAAAAACCGTTACGCTCAATCTTGTTAATTCTTTGGGACCTCTGGCGACTTATAAATAAACATCCGTATTGTTTAATTTTTTTGGACCTCTGGCGACTTATACATAAACAACTTATTACAGTCACTCGATGGCAGGAATTAATTTTATTTGATTAATTTTAATTGATTTAAAGCCTAATTCATGTCAGAAACAGACAAACAAACAAACAAACAAACAGAGAGAAATTGAAGTTAAATAAAAGCATTTAAAATTCTTTATGTAACTACTAGCAGTGTACCCGGCGTTGGGCGGGGTTTTTAGAGGTTTTTCTAATGCTTGTCTCTCTCATTCCCGTTTCCTTCCCCGCTTGCTCTCCCGTTCCCGGTCACTTTTTTGCTCCCGGACGGTTTATCGCTACCGGTCGCTTTCCCGCTGCCGGTCACTTTTCCGTTCCCGGTCGTTTTGTCGAAATTTCTGACGGTGATATTCATCCATGCCCCCTTGGCTACGAGCCTGATTCCAAATGTTGGAGAATAACTTAGATATTCAAGTAATTATTTTTTAGAGAATTAAATTTGTTTATATTCAAATAATTATTTACAGAGGTACCCTGATTCTCATATATGTGGTGCTGGGCTGGAAGTTGGAGAATATTTTCAGAATTGGTTATTTCATGTAATATGTCATGTCGTTTTCCCGCTCCGGTAGCTTTTCCGATCCCGTCACTTTCTTTTTCCCGCTTACTCTTTTGATCTCGGTCGTTTTCTCGCTTTTGCTTGCTTTCCCGTTTTTGGTCGCTATCCCTTTTCTACTTGCTCTTTCGCTCTCAGATGGTTTTCGTTTCCGTTTGCTTTCTCGTTCCCATTTCTCGCTCGCTCTTTCGCTTTCAGCTGCTATTTCGTTCCCTGTTTGCTTCCCGTTCCCGTTTCCGCTCAATAATTGTATATGTATGTGTATATTGTATATTTTTGACGGGCTATCCCAGTTTATTAATAAAAGTCTTGAATTTATTATTTGTAAAAAAAAGATCATTTAGCAGAGATATCACGCCCTCCCTCCAATAATAAATATCTAGTCGTTTAAGAATTATTTGAGAACAAAAAAGTTTTTTGTTAAGCTTTTGCTATTTGCACATGCTCATTATAAAGAAGAACTTACTTTTAGATGTCCATATATAGCTACCCGAAAGATTTTGCCATCCTTTTAAAAAACACGATTTACGTGCCTGCGGAGACGCGTAACATAAAACATAGTTTTGGGGAAAAGCCCAAAAGGCCCTTTTGATCAGCTAAAAAAATGTCGAAATTTCTGACGGGGAGATATTCATCCATGTCCCCTTGGCTACGAGCCTGATTCTAAATGTTGGAGAATAACTTAGATATTCAAGTAATTATTTTTTAGAGAATTAAATTTGTTTATATTCAAATAATTATTTACAGAGGAACCCTGATTCTCACATATGTGGTGCTGGGCTGGAAGTTGGAGAATATTTTCAGAATTGGTAATTTCATATAATATGTCATATATATATATATATATATATATATATATATATATATATATATATATATATATATATATATATATATATATATATATATATATATATATATATATATATATATATATATATATATATATATATATATATATATATATATATATATATATAATATACGCTTTAATTTAAATGCACACTATTTTAATATTTTGTACACTATAAAATGCAAACTATAATTAATAAATGCAAACTATAACTAATAAATGCAAACTATAACTAATAAATGCAAACTATAACTAATAAATGCAAACTATAATTAATAAATGTAAACTTTAATTAATAAATGCAAACTATAATTAATAAATGCAAACTATAATTAATAAATGCAAACTATAATTAATAAATGCAAACTATAATTAATAAATGCAAACTGTAATTAATATTAACTAACTATAATTAATATTTGCTAACTATAATTAATAATTGCTAACTATAATTAATATTTGCGAACTATAATTAATCATTCTTTTACATGTACTGTTGGACTGATTGAATGGATTGAAAAATGGTCCCAAAATTATGAATCGAGAATTAAGGAATTCAAAGCTTTTCAAAAAATTGACTTGGAACTGTGGACTAGCTCTTACCAGTGGGCAAAGATGAAAAAAACCATAAAGCCAAAATCAACTGAGAGTGGAGTTGTGTACAACATTGCTGCAAAAGAATTGACAGAAAGCTCTAATGAAATTAACAACTGGGAGACTTTTGATAAGTTTAAAATCAATGCTTTTTGTTCTTGGACCACAATTTTACCAAAAGATCAAAATGACTGGCTGAACTGAGAATGCAACTGCCCTGCATTCTTCAAAAATATGCTTTGCAAACACATTGTTGGTTTAGCTATTCGACTGAAGCTGGCAGTCCCACCACTTGCAGCAAAAAACATCCCAATTGGAATCAAAAGAGAAAGAGGTCGCCCAGCCAAAGCAACAAAAGCTCTATTGGTGCAATAGATTTTGAGGTTTTTAAGCATTTCAATCTCATAATACAACATGAAATCATTTGCTACAATCTTTAATTTCTTTAAAAAATAAATTTTCTATTTGAAATGCATACCATAAAACATGTTTCCCAATAACATTGATTTCAAATCACTATTTTATAGTGAGCAAAATACAGTATGCAAAAATTAAAGTTATAATTTTTCTATAGTGTGCAAAATATAGTGTGGAAAAACTAAAATTATAGTGTGCAAAAAAATTTTTATTGTGTGCAAAATATAGTGTGCAAAAATTATTTTTATAGTATGCAAAAATTAATTTTGTAGTGTGCAAAATATAGTGTGCAAAATTTAATTTTGAAGTGTGCAAAATTTAATTTTGTAGTGTGCAAAATTTAATTTTGTAGTGTGCAAAAATTATTTGTATAGTGTGCAAAATTGAATTTTATAGTTTGCAAAACTGAATTATTTAGTTTGCATTTAATTGTGACCCATATATATATATATATATATATATATATATATATATATATATATATATATATATATATATATATATATATATATATATATATTATATAATTTATATATATATATATATATATATTTATATAATTTAATTTTGTAGTGTGCAAAAATTATTTTTATAGTGTGCAAAATTGAATTTTATAGTTTGCAAAATTGAATTATTTAGTTTGCATTTAATTGTGACCCAACTTATTTATTTATTTATTGGATTCAGGGAGTATTTCAATGGTCCTGTAATCGGAATTGATTTTGGATTGAAAAAATCACGCGTCGGTGTTATGACTGGAAATGTTCCTAAAGTTTTGGAAAATAAAAAAAAAATGAAAACAACTTCTTCCATAGGTCTCACTTGGATTGAATTAAAACGTTTAGCCCAAAATGCTTGTTACAATTCAACAGCAAAAATCTTGGAAAACCTACATGCAAATTTATTGATGGAGGATATGTAAGTTTGTTATTTAGTTTTTAGTTGACTGTATATTGTAATTTACTGATTGTTTTAAAATTTTTTTTAATACTTAATCAGAGCTGATCACTTCGAGACAGATTTGAGAGTGTTTAAGCCCAATGTTAACTATATTTCTTATCAGTCGCCATTTTCTATTATGGCTGAAATGAAAAATACAGCTGGTTAGTTAATTGGTTGCTGAATGATATAATTATTTCAATACTATAAACTGATTAAATTTCAATCATGCAAAGAAATGTTTCTGAAAACAAAAGTTCACAATGCCGTGATTGCTATACCACCCTACTATGATACAAATGATAACAGAACGGTAAATAGCATTAACTTTGTTCAGCAAAACCTAAGTAACAAATACATTGTTAATTTGAAGTAAAATTCTTTGAGCAGAAAATGAAATTAGCCTGCAAAAAAATCGGAATCAAACATATCTCTATTTTGCCTAAACCATGTTTGACAGTGCTAGTTTCTGGCCTTCCTAAATCTGACTATAACGAAGTGTAAGTTGGTAACTCAATTTTTTTTATAAAACTTTGCAGTTGTGTTATTAAAATATACCGTTTGTTTGTAGTTTTGCTGTGTGTGATTTGGGTGTAGAGTTCGAAGTTTCTATAGTCGAACGAGGCGAAAGATTTTTAGAATACTCTTCAATGGGAGACAGACTGCTTGGTGAAGAGGATTTTGACTATGTGCTATTAAATTACTTCAAAGAATCTTTTAGGAAACAGGTTTATTTATATATGTATATAAAATAGTTCTTATGAGAATAAGGTCCTGGCAATTTGGTTTTTATGACTTTGTTTACAGAATGGCATTGATCTCAGTAGAAACAATCCTGCATTGCAAAAACTTTTGGCAGCAGC
The DNA here is from genome assembly GCA_963978895.1 of Erpobdella octoculata. Lineage (NCBI taxonomy): Eukaryota > Metazoa > Annelida > Clitellata > Hirudinida > Erpobdellidae > Erpobdella > Erpobdella octoculata. The sequence continues at coordinate 9,708,438 of OZ022241.1, read as the reverse complement.
AGTTGATGCAAAAAAACAGCTATCAGAAGTTACTGAAGTTGAAATTTATGTTCCAAACTTGGCTATAGATCCAGCTGGTAAATCCAAAGACTTTCAAATTCTATTCACACGAGAAAAATTTGAAAACTTGGTTGACCAACTGCTCGAGAGAGTTGTTAAATTGTGCCAAATGGCTGTCAATTCAACGGAAAAAAATAAAAGTGTCAATAAAGTTATTCTTGTTGGTGGCATGACTAAAATGCCAAAGGTAAGTCAATATGGTAGAAATCAATAGTATGTTGAATGTTAAATCAATGTTAAAATGGTTTTATTAAACTGAAAGATCAAGAAAATTATTGAACAATATTTTGACCAACAAGTACAGTTTGGAATTAACCCTGATGAAGCTGCTGCTATTGGAGCCACAATTCAGGTCATGTCAATTTATTTATGAATATAATTTTTCTATCTAATTTGACAAACTGATGCAACACAATACATCTGTCATTTTGTAACTGTCATTTAATGTTATTGATTATTTTTATTGATAGGGAACGATACTATCTCCAATATTGACTCTGTAGAGGAAGCTTCAGTATAAAAAGACAACAGAATTACGACATTATTTGAAAATAAAATTGTTTTTGGTTTTGAAAGTGAATCTTTTTAGATTATTTTTATAGGTGTCTTTTAAAACAAGCTTTAATTAATTTTCAATTATCTTCGTAAATATCATTAAAAATATTGTAGATCAGTGTGACGTATCCTGTATATAGCGTACTGAAACTTGAGTCCCATCATTTTATATTACGCTGGCTCTAACGTATTTGGATATAACGTATATTTGGCTAAAACGTACTAAAATATTGGTCCCAATTATAATATTTCCCATGAATATAAGGGATCATTTAACCCAGTGGTTCTTAACCTTTTTTCCCGCGCCCCCTTTGGACAAACTCGGTTTCACAGCACCCCTCCTACTTTTGCATATAAAAGAACAATAAGTAAAATGTAAGTGATTTGCATCAAGTTTTTTATTTAATTTATTTTCTGTTTCTTCCCAACGATTAGGTCAAAAAATAAGGGCCAATCTTTAACAAGGCAATTCGCATATCATCACCGGCATTTAATCAAATTCTTTGCATGGTTTCCAAATTTACCAAAGCAGAAAAGCTAATCTCACACAAGTAGGCAGTAGCAAAAAGAATGATGAATGTCAACGCACTTTTGGCCAAAGCTGGATAGCTATCTAAAAAAAAAGTGTGTCAGGCTTTTTACTTTTAACAATTCGATAAGAAACTAGTTAGGAGGCAATCAATAATTGACCAAAATCCTAGTTGAGGTTAACTTGCTGCGGCATCACACCAAGAACGTCAATCAACTCGGAATTGTTATAATACACTGCACTAAAATGCTCTTTTAGCTCTTTCGGTATTAAATTGTCATTTGACAGGACTTTGTCACATTAAAAACAATTTGTCGTTTGTTGTGTGTCGTCTTTTTCAGTGATAAAAGTGAAACTAAACTGAACACAGTCTTCTGAATATTTCCGTTTATTGACAATTTTCAGTTTTGAAATGCCAGTTGTAGTGATAAACACGACGGATCCAGGAAGTGGGGAAATGCATTCCCCACCAAAGTATCAACTAAAAATGTTTGGGTTAATTTCGGTAATAAATTGCAAAACTTTCAAATTTTGAGATTTTGGAGTTTTTAATCAAATATTCCGTGAACGGGAACGAGAGAGCAATCGGGAGCTGGAATGCGACCGGGAGAGAAAGCGGGAACGGGAAAGCGACTGGAAGCGAGAAAGCAAGCGGGGAAGAAAACGAAAGCGAGAGAAAAAAACGCCGGGTACCCCGATTGTTTTAAGATAAAAATCAAACATACAAATATAAAAAAACATTATTGCTCATAAATCATTTTAAACAATATGGTTAATAGCATACAGGTTTGTTATATTTAAATAAATCTGTTGCACCTCTTGAAATAAGCTTCTGCTCACCTAGAAGTTGGCTTTCGGATTTCGACTTTAATGCCCCAGGGACGTCATTGTTGATACAAAATGGGTTAAGCACTAAAATATGTCATAATTTAAAAAACAGTAGTTTCTGCTAAACTTTGTTAATTTACTAACTACTGCTAAGTTTTATAAACATTTTTGGCGATTTTGGCGAAAGTGCCCTACGACAATCCTTCCCGTCATAAAATCTCCTGCTCCTCGATTTCCTGCTTCTCTCTTCCCCGCTCGCTCTATCGTTTCCAATTGTGCAGGTTTTGTGTATGGATAAAGCATGACACATTTCTTTAAACAATTGTGAATCGAAGTTCTTGTCCTGATCTGAATGAACCTCTATCGGTACTCCACAATGACTAACCCAGCTAACCACAACAACGTTGGAAACTGTCACTGCTTCCTGATTGGTTAAGTATAGTAAAAAGTTCTGGCCATTTTGTAAATTAATCTATAACCACAAGAACGTACTTATTGCCAGATTTTGACACTGAAAACGCACCCGCCAGATCTATAGCAATTCTTTCAAAAGGGGAACCTACGTTGTACTGTTGTAAATGGCCCTTCGTTTTAACGTGTGGAGTTTGGAGCTTTACTAGCGGCACATTTTCAACACCATTCTCCACATACATTTTACAGTTATCTAACAAAACTTTTGGTAGATCTTGTCCAAGGTTTTATTCATCCCCAGATGTCCCTCTGGCATTCCGGATTGCATTTGTTGGAGCACTTCTGGCACTCTCACCTTTAAATAATTACATACATACATACATACATACATACATACATACATACATACATACATACATACATACATACATACATACATACATACATACATACATACATACATACATACATACATACATACATACATACATACATACATACAAGCATAGGAAATTATGTATGTAGAGAAAAACGTTGATTTTTACCAAATATATTTTTTGGTGTAATTTTGTTTTAAATTTAACATCATTTTATTAAAAAAAATCGTAAACATATTGACATATCTTGAGTTTGCATCTGCCTTTGTTGGTATCAGTTTTGTTTGTATTAACCTGTTGCTTATTCTTATTTTTTTGCTTTTCAATTAAGCGTTTTTACTATAGATGTACCGGACCGGATATACACTTATATCCCTGCATGCAAAATTCAACTTCTTATTACCATTAGAAGTGCCTTACAAAACTTCAAGAAAAATCTATGAGACACACAACAGTTCAAGGTAATATAAGCGTTGTAATAAGCGTTGTTAAAAGCCCGCTCGGTGATGATGATGATGTTGATATCACGATAGCGCGCAGTCGTACGCAGAACGTTTTGTATTTAAGAAAACGTTTCTTATTAGAACTGGCATTATGGTGGCTATTGTAAGTGAGGTAATTTAAAAAAAAGGAGCCTGTTCAATATCTATTTTAATAATGAGTCGTATTAAAGAGGAAACTGTAAAATTTTTAGCAAATGTTTCTATTCGTGGTATTTCAAAAATAATGAAATCAAAACGAGTGTTTTCTAAAATCATGTGGCTCGCTGTTACTTTATCATGTGCCGGATTTGTAATGTGGCAGTTGACGACCTTAACTGGTAATTATTTTATGTACAAAACATCATACGGAGAAAAAAATGAGCCAAACGTTTTCCCTGCAATAATAGCCTGCCCTTTACAACCGGAGTTATCTGAAATTGATTATGATTATTTTTTAACTAGAAAAGAATACCAGAAGAAAATATTAAACCTTACAGAATTGCTTGAGAAAACGTTTAACAATACAGGGTCTAAAATGACATATTTTCAGTTCCAAAATATTGCCACTAAAACTGAATACTTTGCTTCTCTTCCTAGAAATGGAGCAATGCAAAATCGTTCTATTCCTTTTTTAATGAACTATACACTGTCGGACGAAAGAGAATTACCAATATACGATGTTAATTGCCAATTGCAAAAACTTTCTGCATGGTCTCCAACCTTATATAGATGTTACAAGTTTCAGTTTTCAAAAACCTGTAATTTTACAGCTGGCTTCCTCACAATGATATTTTATACAAACACTTGGAATATTTTACAACAAAATGACCTTGACACCCCTTACAAAATTTTGAAAACTGATGGAATCAAGATAGGGGTTACATTTCCAGACTCTTTAACAGATATGACAAAAGCAGTTGATTTCAGCCCTGGTACCAACACAATAATTGGAATGGTAATGAACACTAAAACAATTCTAGATGTGCCGTACACTCAAGTTGGTTGTGAAAATACTAAATTTATTGAAGGATCTTTTGATGAAAAAATCCAATATAGTTCTAATATGTGCTCTTACTATTGCATTCAAAAACAATTATATGACATCTGTGAATGCGTGAATTTACATTTATTCAATTTTCCTAATGAATTTAATACTTGTGGCAATACATCGTTGACATCAAAATTTAGTAACTATGATATATCTGCAGAAATTAAAAACATCACAAATGCAGTACGGCAGTTAGCTTGTGTTTTTAAAGTTATAAATAGAACTGTTCTAGATGCTTGCACTGAAAACTGCAAAAATCCTTGTGAAGAAACATTTTATGATTTATCAGTTCATACCCTCTATGATTGGCCTCATATTTCTCAGCACAAATATTTTTTCGATATGTTTGTAAAAAATAAGCTGGTTCCAGGAACACAAATTTATAATCACTTCAAGGATTATGTTGTGGCAATTGATGAATTTAACAAACAGAATATAACACAAAATGAGTTGAATGATTTTTTTAAAAAATCGGATGCATTAAAATCAAATTTTTTACAGGTTACTTTTACCTTTACTAAATCTAGGCCTTTGACAATTACTGATACACCTGTTTACACTTGGAGCTCGATGCTCAGTTTGGTTGGTGGATGTCTCAGTTTATGGTTGGGAGTAACTTTGATGACAGCCGTGGAATTCATTGAATTTCTTATGTGTTTGTTAGAAGTTATTAAAGATTTCGTGTTTCCCTCAAAAAAAAAGTTTGCTTCAAAGATTTCTGCTGGATGATCTTACAGTTTTTCATACTTACCAATTTAGTTGTTATTTTCAATGTAAACAATTTTGCTAGACTATCTTATCACTTGTAACACGTTTTTAAATTTTTGATATTCAACCGGATGTAACTAATTCTGTCGTTTTAGTGTCTACTTTTAAAAATATGCAAAGAACTTGTAAAAAGCTTTTAGAAAACCCACTTTTTTTAAATAAATTCAACATTTGTTTCAATCTTTAGAATCTCTTTGTGTTGCCCCATTAAGTAAACTGTAAACAATTCACTATTTTTGTGTAGCTCTTTTACGCACTTGTTCCTTATGAAAAGTTTTTGTATGTTATAAATCTACATCATTTTTTATTCCTCACAGTAACAAGTTATGGTAGAGAACTCAAGCGTGATTTTAATGTTTCTAAGTGTTTTTTTGGATACCGTTGGCGAGCTCGTAGCAATATGAAGGGACTTCAACTAAAAATAATGTATTCCAATATAAGTATGCTTTCGTTGTTAATTCTTAGATCTTTAACATATTCAGATGGATAAATCAAATCATTTAGTTGAGTTGTTGTTCACCAAGTTTGTGTTTAAGATTGCTTTGGAACGTAGTTTGGGATGTGGCTTGAATTTTACTACAAACAAACGTTTGAAAGCTGCTATAGGACTAGTTTTAGCAGCTATTATATAAGCCTAGTAGTTTCAGAGACGAAGCAAGAAGAGCGACGTAAACGGATGACTTTAAATGATATTCTGGTAACACCTTCAAGGTGCGCCAATAATTATATCATTATATTATATCATATTACACTAGTTTATTAGATGCAGGAACAAAATGCTTGACAAATAAAATCACATCCAATCTGACTTTTCTGATACTTCTTGCTTAAAACTATGAAAGTCAAACGGATCGATAGGCCACGCTTTCACGGTTTTTATTCAAACTGTAAATCAAAATCAAGCAAGCTTTTGCCCTTTTGCTCTACGCGAGGTTTCCGTCCTCGCTGAGCTCGCCTTAGGACACCTGCGATACCTTTTGACAGATGTACCGCCCCAGTCAAACACTGTTTTCCTAGCGGATCGCGCCTCAACGCAAAGGCCGAGGCGCTTGTTAACAGAAGGTAAGGTTAAATATGAATTAAAAATGTGTTCAAGCGATTATTTTAAAAGTTACAATAAGTTGAATATATCAAAAAATACTACAAAAAAGTAAAAGAAAAACGAGTTTTTCAACATACACTTTTATTGCAAATACACTCAATTTAGAAATACGAAAGATATCCCAATTGTGCTCTGAGAAATGTTTCGTTGTAGAGAGCACGTTAAATAAAATATAATAATAATTATTATATATAATAGCCTATGTCAGTGTAAGACATTTTTATGTGACGATCTGCTATCTATGGGAAATTAAGTTATATAATAAATAAATAAATAAATAAATAAATAAATAAATAAATAAATAAATAAATAAATAAATAAATAAATAAATAAATAAATAAATAAATAAATAAATAAATAAATAAATAAATAAATAAATAAATAAATAAATAAATAAATAAATAAATAAATAAATAAATAAATAAATAAATAAATAAATAAATAAATAAATAAATAAATAAATAAATAAATAAATAAATAAATAAATAAATAAATAAATAAATAAATAAATAAATAAATAAATAAATAAATAAATAAATAAATAAATAAATAAATAAATAAATAAATAAATAAATAAATAAATAAATAAATAAATAAATAAATAAATAAATAAATAAATAAATAAATAAATAAATAAATAAATAAATAAATAAATAAATAAATAAATAAATAAATAAATAAATAAATAAATAAATAAATAAATAAATAAATAAATAAATAAATAAATAAATAAATAAATAAATAAATAAATAAATAAATAAATAAATAAATAAATAAATAAATAAATAAATAAATAAATAAATAAATAAATAAATAAATAAATAAATAAATAAATAAATAAATAAATAAATAAATAAATAAATAAATAAATAAATAAATCAATCAATCAATCAATCAATCAATCAATCAATCAATCAATCAATCAATAAATAAATCAATAAATAAATAAATCAATAAATAAAGCAATAAATAAATAAATAAATAAATAAATGAATGAATGAATAAAAAAATAAGTAAATAAATAAATACATAAATAAATAAATAACAAAATAATTAATAAACTTATACTAATCCAAAAAATGTATCCAAAGTTAATCGTAATTTTAAAACATCCGGCCTTGGGACGGGCAAAACCACTAGTAATAATAATAACAATCGTAACATAAATAAATAAATAAACATAAATAAGTAAATCGTGACGTCTTGAATGTTACGCAATCTTCAGATGAAGCACGTGCTCACTTGGCTGCACTATAATCACACGACTTTTTATCTGTTTAGTTTATTAACATATGTCGAAATTAATTGAATAATGTATTGTCATCCAATATAAAGTTATGCTGAAAGTTTCAGCTTTCTAGCTAGTCAAAAAGCTGGTTAAATTTTATTTGCTAGATTTGCGTACAGAGAACAAGTAATAAAAAAACGAGTTTTTCAACACAAACTTTGACTCCAAATACACTGGATTTAAAAATACGAAAGATGTTCAAATTAAATTTTTTTTAATTGATAATAATAATTTGGATTGTCATTCATTATAAAGCTATGCTGAAAGTTTCAGCTTCCTGGCTAGTCAAAAAGGTGGTTAAATTTTACTTGAAAGATTTGTGTACAGAGAAAGCCACACACACACAGAGAGATTGTAACCTAAATAAAAATTTGATATTTTTAACTTTCCCTCCTCCTTTCTCCAGGCTTGGGATTGGCTTGCAAAAGCAAAGCGGAGTTTGCGATCGGATGAATGATGTAGCAATACATAAAAGACATTCGGACATTTTTTATCTATGATTTAAATTGATTGTTTCCTACAAAAGAAACTCACAAAATTTCAGAAAATCCTTTTTTATATTTATTAAGATTAGGATGAAAATGAATTTTTGTATGTATGTATATCCAGGTGTCCTTTATGCGTTGCTACACCATTCATCCGATCGTTATGCAATTTTTACACAAGCTTGAGAGGCAATGAGAAGCAATTATAGTTAAGAAAAAATTGAAATTTGTCACAAAATGAGCGGAGCGGGAACAAGAAAGCGAGCGGAAACGGGAATTAGAAAATGAACGGAAACGGGAAAGCAAGAGGGAGCGAAAAAGTAACTGAGAGTGGAAATGCGAGCGGGAAAGGTAAAACAACCAAGAGCGGGAAAGCGTCTGGGATCGGGAAAGCGACCGAGAGCGGGAAAGCAAACGAGAGCGATAAAACGGCTGGGAGTGGGAAAGCGACCGGGATCATGAAAGCAACCGGAAGCGGGAAAGCTACCGATAGCGGGAGAGCAAGCATGGAAGGAAACGGGAGCGAAAGAGACAAACATTAGAAAAACCTCTAAAAATCCCGGGCAACGCCGGGTACCCCGCTAGTCCAATATAAAGCTATGCTGAAATTTTCAGTATCCTAGCTATTCAAAAAGCTGGTTAAATTTTACATGCAATATTTGCGTACAGAGAAAGACACTCATAAACAGAGATTATAACCTAAATAAAAGTTTGTAATAAAAATTATGTAATAATAATAAAAAATCATATTTCGAATTGATGACTGGTGATAAAAAATAAAATTACTGTTAATTATCTTCTTATTTGTCATTGATCATTCTTGGAAAAAAAGTTGACAGAAAATTAAAAAAAATTGTTTTTTAAATTTGCAATCATATCGGCTTAGGCCTTTCATTCGGAAACACAATTCTACGTTTCTGTTATAAAAAATTTTTTCATAATTAATATAATAGTAGACCACGTCACTCATTTACTGATTCTGTAACGCTTATATATATATATATATATATATATATATATATATATATATATATATATATATATTATATATATATATGTATATATATATATATGTATATATATATAATTAATAGAATAGTAGACCACGTCACTCATTTACTGATTCTGTAACGCTTATGTATATATATATATATATATATATATATATATATATATATATATATATATATATATATATATATATATATATATATATATATATATATATATATATATATATATATATATATATATATATATTTATTAGTTTTGTTTTTCCTATGAATTAATGTTCAGAAGGCTCACTCAGCAATGGATCGTTGATTCTTATTTACCAGTCGAAGCGAACAATCTCAACTTCATTCGACATAATCAGATGCGACTGCGTGCCGAGCAGTATAAAGACTCGCTGATCATGTGGCGAATGTGGCTCAAAATGAACAAATAGCAGCTGGAATATCCGTGATTCTTCCATCGAGTTTTGAAGGCTCACCTCGAAACATCAGAGAGCGAAGTTGTGACGCCATGTCCATATTCGCAAAATGGGGTCCACTTGATTTGTTCATCACCATCACCAGGTGTTTTAAGACTAAAATGGCTGTATGTAGGAAGCACTTAGTGTCGTGGATCATAATTTGATCCTTTTAACTTTCCCCTCCTCTTTCTCCAAGCTTGAGACTGGTTTGCAAATGCAAAGCGGAGTTCTGTTATAAAACGTTTTAGTCAGAAACTTATCAACGAATTCCAGGCAAGGAAGATGGTTCAGTGGCGTAGGATCGGTTTTAGTCACCCAGAATGGGAACCTTCCAAAAATGATAACCGTGTGTCAAAATGTTTCTCCAAAAATTTCTTGACCAGAGAGAATTGAATAAAAAAAGTTTAAATTTAATTGTTCTAGTTTTCTGCTTCAAAACCTTTTTTGCGTTTTTTGAAATAGCCGCCATTGATAGACCACATTCTTGCCCCCTACGCTTCTATGCCTCTGGTATGATCTAATCCAATCCATAAACCGACGACGGGAGGTAATTGTAGCTCGTTTTTTAAAAAAAAATCTAAAAATTAGTCAGTTCTTTCTAAAAAAATGAGAATGGTCAAGGATAGGTGCAGTAGTCGTAGCTCTTTTTTTTTAAGTTTTCAACTCCTCCAATAATAGCCAAAAAATGCTTTCAATTACATTTGTGTCATTTCAGTAATTCTTTAGGATAAGGAGGACAAACGTTTTAAAAAATATTTTTTACTAAATGCTTCTGCTTACTAAATGACTGGAGATAAGTACATTTCCAAACATTTTCTAAAACTCTGTAAACTTTTTTCCAAAAACTCTGCACACTTTTTTTTACAAAAAATAGCTGATAACCGTGAGGGGGTAGTCAGAGGTACAATTTCCAATAACTTTCTAGAACTTCCTTCATATTTATTTTCTATCAAATGTTTTTCCCAAAAATCCTTAGGGAAGCAAACGCCCTTACTCCACCAAATGACGCCCCTGTACAATTGTCATACCAAAGAAAATAAATAATAAACAATTTAATATTTCTCCTCTCCTGTACAGCTATATCAGGTAAGATTTTTAAATTTCTTAATTATAACAAGTAAGTTTTTTTCTTTGTACCTCTTCCCAAGTTGCCAAACTTTCTTGGTATGCTTCCTAATGGGTGGACGCACTGTATAAACATATGTATGTTTGTTTTTTTTTAGAAAATAACTTTACGCTGTTAGGGTGCTCTGTAATCTTTAAAATTAGTTTAGTTATTTTTGACGTGATATTAGTAGTAATATAAAAACGGTTTTGCGCTATTACACAAGCTACCCTGGTTGATCGAATAAATGGCGGCATTTTGCAAAGGCGGATGGCAGCTAAATTAGGCAGTGGAGGTGCGCCGGCAATAGAAAGTACAAACGTTCTGCCATCTTTAATGAGGAAATACACTGTGTATTAATGTGTTTGCTGCAGTGATTGGAGAAAAGCATTTCTCTTTCATGAGAAAAACGTGGTTCGGGGAAATATCATTAACGTTGAAAGTCTCTGTTAGGAAACAACATTACAAAACAAAGAATAATAATAAAATTGTCCATTATTTTTATTATTAATTTAATAATATTATTATTATTAACATTTACAATCTTTGGTTCACGTAGAAAGATAAGACCGATGCATTAATAAAAAACAAAAAGGGTAAGAAACTTAATTCGTCACTCAACATTGATAACAATCTTTAAAGTTTTTATTTGTTTATTTCATTAAATAAGTCAGCTTTTATAAAAAACTAAAGTTTATCAGATGTGTTATCTTAAAATACCTGCGCAAGAGTACGTTTTTGCATAATAATAAATTTCTGCATAATTTTGAAAAATAATAAACAAAAGATTTTACAATGAGATTGCCAATAAAGACAACCATGTTTCTGTTGTACTTGTCAATTAGTGTCCTATTCACGTAAGCAGTTGAATTTTCCAGTAGATTGCGGTGATGTACTGGAAAGCGCATTTGCAGGACGTGTAAGTTGTCACTTAAGCGATCATTAAAACATTGTTGTAGCAATCAATGCCTTTGATTCGCGGAAAAAGTCGAACAAATTAAAATGGGTTTGCAAGCGGAGAATTCTAAGAAAACTTAACAGCTTAATGATGTATCCAGCATTATATTTTTTGTATAATCGTAGATAAATTCCATTTTTTTCATTTTTAGCTGTTAACATTAATTTTTTATAACTAACGAAGTTACAACTGTAATGGTTGAAGTGAACCAATAAAAAAATTACTTTCAATAGTCAATGTACTTGTACGCAGGCTATATCTGCAGCCAATTTACGTTAATTGTCTGCAAAAATTTTTTTTAGAATAATTATTATTTAATTATTTTATATTATATTATTTGAATCGATAGAAATTTTTTTTAGTAACAACTCCGCCAGTCCAAAACCTAGACGAAAGAGCGGAAGAAAGAAAAAAGTGTAAAATTATGATCCGTAACAGGAAGTACTTCGCTACTTCTACATCCTTCTATTAGAGTTGAAAACCCCTGGCGTAAAAAACTATAAACTATTGTAAAAAAAGTTCTTAGTGACAATATTGAATTTTTTATTGAAATTAATATTTTTGTTTTAATTATCATCGAATAATCGTTAATCACATATGAATGATTATTCAAACATAGCACAATGTTGTAGAAGACAGTTTCGAGTTTATCACCATGTTTTATTCAAACGCAATGAAGTGTCATTTTAAAAAGAAAACAATTTCATTTTTTTGTTATATGATTAAAATAAACAAAAATAACATTTTCAATTTAAAAAAATCCGTCATTTTAGACGGGATATCTCTAGTTTCCTTATATTAACCACTCGGCTTATACGTGAAAAGGGCTTATACACGAGTATTTACGGTCGTTTTTTGTCTACCGCTGAAACAACTGCGAAGCATTTCTCCTAATTAAAAAATAATATTATTGCCATAATATATTTTAACTTTTAATTTGATTGCATCATGGACTCTTTAATTAATGAGGCTTAATAACGTAAGCATGCATCATGCTTGTTAATAGGCTGCAAGACGTTGGCCCAATGTCGTAAACGCCGCGATTCAGATTAGAGTCCAAGCGGTTTTATTAAGGAGTACCTTATTGAATGGACAGAAACCTTGGCGATTGTCACTTTTAATTTGCTGTGGAAAACATCATGTTAGGGTTGTAAAAGAGTATAAAAACAGTTGATGGCCCGTATGAGGATCAAACTCACGACCTTCGCGTTATTAGCACGACGCTCTAACCAACTGAGCTAACGGGCCAGCTGCTAATAATCTAGATAGATAGAACAAACGCAATATGCTGTTTAACGTTTAGTAGAACTATTGTGTTATTGGTTATACGACTAAACATCAGCTATCACAGACTTATAATATAATATATTTTTGAAGAGAAAAGTGCAAAGGCTTTGAATTTTTTTTTAGAAAAAGTACCTACGACTACCACCCTTTGCCCGGTGATCAGCTATTTTGGGAAAAAAATTTAAAAATAGGGGTTGGAAAAACGATTTAGGAAAAACATTTTTGTATCTTGTTCCCAGGCGCCAAAAACCCTAGCTACTTTTCTGGTAAAAAAGGACTTTAGTTGGATAATAATTAAACTTTTTTACATTAAATTCAACCAGGGATGAGACTAAAACATTTTTTAAACCGAAACATTGTCTTTACAGACTAAAACAAAATCGAAAAAACAATAAGCAAGACAAGACGAAACATTTCAGACATTGAACAGCAACGACCACACCACACGAGTCACGACGCGAGACCAAAAGTTAAATTTTGCAAACAACAACCACTCTAGAATAGCAATGTCCGACAAAGATATCAAATATATGATATAATATACATAGGCATATCAATATATGTCACATCTCTCCTTTATACAGTTTATAGTTCATTCCATTAGATAATTCTTGAACCAGACTGGAAGACATGAGTCTCAAACAATGCGAGTCTTCATGATGAATGGAGGAGTATTTCGTGCACTAGCTACATCTCTTGACTGGTTCAGTAATGCAACTGGTAGACCTACCATCTGTTTTTTATTCTCTTGAGCATCCTCATCAGTTTTGAAGTCATCAGGTAAAGGATCACTGTTGGGTTGGTCTTCTTTTGTTCCAAGAACGTCTCTCCAGTTTTATCTTATTTTGGACCCATCTTGAGTGCTGACCACATAAGAACAAGAGGTAGAATGGGCTTGCTTGACAACACCACGCATCCAACTCCCGTTACTACAAATTCGATTTAACTTGTAACAAGAAGGTTAACCAATTATTGTAGCTGTGATATGTTCAAAAAAATTCATGATCAGTAGTTTCACCAGTTGTCATTACTGATAGTGTAGCTTCCCCTACCAGTTGAAAGAACTGTATTTGTTTTTAAAACTTTTGTTTTTTGAGGAAGTTGCTCGAATATTGACTTACATATAACATTTTCCTCAGCACCAATGTCCAGTTTGCAAGTCATCATCTTTCCACCCACAACAATATTTTTCTTCCAACTCTTTGTATCATATTTTCATCCTAGAAGTGTTACTAACGTTTAATATGTCAATTGCATCCAACTGTTTATTTAAAAAATCAACGTTGGCTCTTCAGCGAGGTCTCTGGAAGAACTTTGTCTTCAATGCTTTGCACATCTTGCTAAAATAATTTACATTCTTACATTTAAAACAATTCTTACTAAACGCCTTACACTTTTTTGGTGCATGTAACATGCCACATTTTCTACATGTGTCTCTGTCATGGTCGTCGGGTTCTGTTTTTTGTGAGAATTTTTCTACTTAAAAAATCTGCTGCTTCTTCTTCATCCTTCAAAACCTTTAACTGATCTTTTGTGGCTTCTCTAGCCCGAAAAATTTGCAGCGCTTGAGTCAGGGACAGGTATGGTTTTCTGAGCAGCCGTTCCTGGGTGATTATCATAGCATCCAAAAACATTTCTGTCGCAAATAACTGATTCTTCGTGAAAACCAAACGCAGACGCAGAGTTTTGGCTCGCAAACGTTGAGTTGTTGCAAAAGCGTCTCTATTCTCTACTCATATACCAATCCTTTCTTAATGATCATGTGCTTAGCTGACAATTGGTGATTACGTCTTGCCAACTACATCAGTTTATAAAATGAGATATATAATGGTCATAAGCTTGGCCGACAGTTTGTGATTACGAGATGCCAACTAGTAACTTATAATTTTTTGACCGCCGAAAATAGCACAGAGACCATCGAGTCCGGGAGCAGTGGGTTTTTGGCGCTTATGACGTCCATTTCCGTAGAGTCAAAAATTTAACGATAATCCCTTTCACAATCTTGTTTCACACATTTGTTTGGTATAACCTGACCCTGTAAATTAAATTAAATTTGTTACTTTTGTTTTGTTTAATTGTTAATTTTTTTGTTATGATTTTATGTTATGTTTATTTTCTTGTATTATTGAAATGCTATGTTAATTTTCATGCTGCTATTATATTCTAATTAATTTTGTTTTGTTCTATTATTGATTTAATAATTAAACTATTTCTAGTCGTTTATTGCTTATTGAAATTTGATGTACCAGGGTTTGTGGGTGGAGCTAAATATTATTAGTAGTTGGTGGCACTGATCTCTATATATAACTGGATAGTTTGATAAGTTGATTGTTGCCACAGCATGTTAATTTCAGTTCTAGCATTACTATCCCTAATGAGTTTTGAAAAAGAACAAAA
This sequence comes from Erpobdella octoculata, assembly GCA_963978895.1. Classification (NCBI taxonomy): domain Eukaryota; kingdom Metazoa; phylum Annelida; class Clitellata; order Hirudinida; family Erpobdellidae; genus Erpobdella; species Erpobdella octoculata. Next base: position 9,693,284 of record OZ022241.1, on the reverse strand, counting down.
TCAAAACAAAAATAGTAACTGTTTTTTTTAATAATGTAAATATAATAAAATAAGAAAATAATTTTTGAGATGATGATGGAAATAGAATAGAAATAGAATTTTTTTAGCAATGGTAATTAGAATTGAATGGAAATTTTAGAAGTTAAAATGGAATTAGAATTGAAATATGATTTTTTTTAAATAATTGAATTAGAATTGGAATAGATTATTTGAAAAAATTGATGGAATTAGAATTGGAATAGAAATTATTCAAGTAATGGTAATTAGAATTAGAATGTAAATCTAAGAGTTCAAATGGAAATAAAAATGAGAATGGAAATTATTTAGGGAATGGAAATAACACTGATGTCATCTACCGGATTGAAAAGGGCCAACGTACTAAGATGAAAGTAATTCACGTTGACCGCCTTGCCAAGTATTATGGAAGCAATGAAACTGTTCGGGACGAACAGGATTAAAAAGGGATAGTTTTACGATTTTCCCATTTGATCTTGGCTCCGTAAAAGACATTTTAAATATAACCATAAAAACAGAAACAGTTCCAAAACTCATTAAATATTTTTCTAGTAAACAACAAAACCATTCCAAAGAACCCTTATGCGACTTAGCAATATTACAGCAATGTAAAAATGACCGTCTGTGTGTGTATGTTCTTTATGCATTGCTACACCATTTATCCGATCGTAATGAGAATCAATGGGAGACAATTATAGTAAAAACAATTGAAATCGGTCACAAAATGAACGGAACGGATACGGGAGAGCGAACGGAAACGGGAATTGGAAAAAAGCGGAAACGGCAACAAGAAAGAAAACGGTAACTGAAAAAACTGAGGGCGAAAGAGCGAGCGGGAAAGGGAAAGCGACCAAGAACGGAAAAACGACCGGGAGCGGGAAAGCGACCAGGAACGAGAGAGCAAGCGGGAACGGGAAAGCGACCAAGAGTGGGAAAGCGACCGGGAACGGAAAAACGACCGGGAACGGGAATGCGACCCGGGGGCGGGAAAGCAAGCGGAGAAAGAAACAGGAGCAAGAGAGAAAAACGATAAAAAAAATCTCTAAAATACCCTGGCAATGCCGGAAACCCAGCTTGTGTACTATATATAATATGCTGTTTCTATGCCACCGGAGTGCGCAATTCATTGCAGAAAATGCTTATTTTATCCAATCTTCTCAACTTGTTCTGCATTTTATTTTGAAACATTAAGTCAATTGTTAAAAATCTATTTTAATAATGAATCGCATTAAAGAGGAAACCGTCAAATTTTTAGAAAATGTTTCAATGCGTGGAATTTCAAAAATTATGAAGTAAAAAAAAATGTTTTCTAAATTCATGTGGCTAGTTGTTACTGTATCATGTGCAGGATTTATAATGTATCAGTTGACGACTTTCTTTGAAAAATATTTGTCATATCCGTACAAAACTTCTTATGGAGAACAAAATATACCAAATGTTTTCCCTGCAATGACAATTGGGAATTTACAGCCGGAATTATCTGATATTGACTATGATCAATTTCTAACCAAAAAAGAATTCCAGGAAAAAATATTAAACCTTACAGAGCTGTTTAATGCAAGTGACATCGAGACAGTTGTGCAAATGAAAATATCTCAGTTCAAAGCTACAGCGGCTCAAATTGATTATTTAGCTTCTCTCCCCAGGGATGGAGCTATGCAGAATCGCACCATTCCTTTTCTCATGAATTATACACTGTTCGACGAAAGAAGAAAAATTATAAAAAAAAATGAATGCAAATTGGAAGAAGTTTCAACTTGGTGTCACACATTCTATAGATGTTACAAATTTCAGCTTTCTAAAACTTGTAACGTTACAGTTGACTCTCTGACAATGATCTTTTATACAAACACTTTAAATACTCTACAAGATGATTCTGACAGCTCTGAGAAGGTTTTGAAAACTGATGGAATCAAAGTTTCAGTCGGACCACCGGATGTTTTTAGTTATATTTTTAAAGGAATTGATCTTAGCCCTGGGACCAACACGCTTGTTGACATGAATATGAACATAAAGACTATCTTAGATGAACCGTATTCCCAAGATGGTTGTGAAAAAACAAAACTAATTGAAGGATCAATTGAGGACATTCAATACACTTCTCAAACATGTTTTTATTATTGTTTTCAAAAACAAATTGCTGAAATGTGCGGATGCTTAACTCTACACATATTTAAATATCCTGAATTGAAAGATTTCAACACTTGTGGTAATACCTCCATGACGTCGAAATTCAGCAATTTTAATAAAACTACAGAAATGCAACTTATTATAAAAGCAGTAGGAGAATCAAAATGCTATTCAAAAACATGGGTTGAAAAAGTATTAGGTGTTTGTGATGTGACCTGCAAAAATTCTTGTGAAGAAATATTTTATGATTTAACAGTTCATACCCTTCCCGATTGGCCGCATACTTCTCAGCACAAATATTTTTTTGAAAAGTTTGTAAAAAATAAGTTGATTCCAGGATCAAAAATTTACAATCACTTCAAGGATTTTGTTGTGGCAATTGATGAATTCAACAACGGAACTATGACTCAAGATCAGTTGAGTGATTTTTTTAAGAAATCAGGTGCAATACGATCACATTTTTTGCAGGTTACGTTCAGCTTTATTAAACAGAAACCTATGACAATTATTGATACATCTGTTTACACTTGGGATTCAATGCTCAGCTTAGTTGGTGGATGCCTCAGTTTATGGTTGGGGGTTACTTTGATGACAGCCGTGAAATTCATTGAATTTCTAATGTGTTTGTTAGAAGTTATTAAAGATTGCATGTTTCCATCAAAGACAAATTTTGCATGCAAAGTTCCTGTTGAATGATTTTAAGATTTTTACGTAATTTTTTAAATTATTTACTCAGACAATATTTTTGGATGCTATTTGAATTGTAAAGGTTTGCTGTTTTTCATCGCAGTAGTGCACCGTATTTTAATGCATTTAATAATTTTAAACGTAACTTTCGTTCGTTTTTTAAACTATTTCTACAATTTCATTTAGATAACATAAATTATGTTATTTGTGTGTCAATTATGTTGCATAAAAATATCCGATTTATGCATTATTCTTTGTTTTATCAATATTTATTCCCTGCTTAAGTTGCACTAAAATGAGCGGAGAGAGAGAGCAAACGGAAACGGTAACTGCAGAATGAGCGGGAACAAAAAAGCAATCGGGAACGGAAAAGCAAACAAAAGCGAAAGAACAACTGGGAAAAGAAAAGCGACCGGGAACGGGAAGGCAAGCGGGAGTGGGAAGACGACCGGGAGCGGGGAAACGACCGAGAGCATTGCTACACCATTCATCCAATGGTATGCAATTTTTACACAACATTGAAAGTCATTAGAGGACGGTTTTTGTGGAAAAAAAATAAAATCGGTCACGAAATGAGTGAGTGGGAGCTGGAACAGAAAAGCGAAAGAGCGAGCAGGAAAGAGAAAGCGACCGGGAGTGATAAAACAAACGGGAGCGAGAGAAAAACCCCGAGCAACGCCGGGAACCCCACTAGTATATATATAATAGATCTCGGTTATTTAAACTGGCAAACTCAAATTATGATCCACGACAGAAAGTACTTAGGTGCTACAGACATTTCAGTTTTAAAACACCTTGTGGAAAGGACTATTAACTATTATAAAAAAAAATTTTAAACTGATTTTATTGCACAGTAATATTACGTAACATTTGAATTCGGCAATTCGGCCTTTTATCAAATTCATCGTTCGGCCTTTTATCAAAATCAGCGTTCGGCAATTCGGCTTTTTATCAAATTCAGCGTTCGGCAATTCGACCCAAAATGCCAAATTGGGGCATTCGGCAATTCGGCCTTCGGCAAATCGGGGCGACACTCCTTAAGCCCTGTACACATCGACAATAAAACCCAACCCGACAACACCAAAAAAAAAAAATCAGATCAAATCGGTTGGTGTGAAATAGTCAAGCACAAACCCAACGCGACAAGCACGTTGAAGTCGCGTGTATTTTACATTTAGACATTAACGGCTATATCACATCGACAAACTCCGATTGTACCGTACGTGTCAGATTTGATCGAAGCGTGTCAGATCACGTTTGTCAATGTGTACAGGGCTTTCCAGTGTTTCACTAGACCACACCAAACTGAACCTGACTTTACCAGATCACACCTGATTTTACCGGATCACACCATATCGTGAGTTACTGTGAATTCCAGTGAGGTACAATTAGGAACATTTAGTCCGATAAAGTTTGGTGATGCTAGGTGAAGTCCGGTGAGGCACTGTGAAGTTTCGTGAAAAACCTGGAAAGTACGGCGAAGTCCGGTAAAGTCCGATAGGGTGTGGTGAGGTCTGATGCGGTCGGGTCCCGTGAGGTCCGGAGAGGTATTTCAGCCTTCACTTTGTAACCTGAACTTTTTCTCATAATTTTTTTAAATAGCTCATTCATAGTTCATTTCCCACACGAGATTCGGAAGTTAACAGTAAATAATCAATCAATCAATCAAACTGAATTTATATAGCGCTATTTACGTGGTGTTCAATAGCGCTCGGTCATGAACTTATTAAACAGACGTGTTTTAAGTCCACGATGGAAAGCTGTGAGAGAAGTAGAGTTAGTAAGAGAAGAAGGAAGGAAGTTCCAGAGATAGGGACCAGAGTAGGAGAAAGAGCGTTTAGCAAAAGAATGCTTAATAGTGAAGACGCGAAAGTGACTAAGAGAAGAAGAACGAAGACCAGACTTAGGAGGGATATGTATTAAATTAGATAAGTAGAGAGAAGAAAGACAATGTTTTGTTTTATACATTAATAAACAGATTTTAAAAATCACCCTATATCTGAGAGGAAGCCAATGGAGAAGAACAAGAGATGGAGAGATGTGAGAGGAGTAGGAGGTGCGAGAAACTAAGCGCGCAGCCGAGTTGAAGGCTTTAGAGAGAGGATAAAGGGTAGTGTCAGGAAGACCATAATATAGTGAATTGCAGTAGTCAATTCGAGACAGAACAACAGAAGAGACTAGAAATTGTAGAGAAGAGTCATCCAGAAATGGACGAAGCTGATTAATACGGCGAATATGGAAGTAACAAGATTTAGTAACAAATGTAATTTGAGGGGTTAGAGACAAGTTGGAGTCAAAGAGAAAACCTAAGCTACAAATCAAAAGAGCAGGAGAAATGGAAAGAGAAGATGGTGGTGCCAAAACCAAAGGAAGAGGATTTAGAGATTTAGAGGACTTATTGAAATAGATAAGTTCAAACTTGTCAGGATTAAGTTTGAGACACATAGAAGAACTCCAAGATATAATAGATTGAAGGCAGGCAGTTATTTGATTAAAAACAGACTCAAGAGAAGAGTTAGAGAAAGTAGAATAGACATAAGAGTCATCAGCGTACATTTGACTATTGAGAGAGTGAGAAGATATATTATGAGGAAGTTCAGAAGTATAGAGAATAAACAGTAAAAGACCAAGAATAGACCCTTGCGGCACACCATAGCTCAAAGATACAGGAGTAGATTTAGAAGATTCAATAGAAACATAGGAATATCTACCATACACAACTTTTTCCATAATTTTAGAGATAAAGGATAGGTTAGAGACAGGCTTATAGCTAGATAGAGAAGAAGGATCAAGAGAGGCATTTTTAATAGTAGGAATAATAAAAGAGGACTTAAGAACAGAGGAAAACACAGTTGTAGATTAAGAGAGACTACTTAAATCAAGTTAAATTAGATAAAGAACAGAAGAAAGCTCTTTAAAGATAGTAGTAGGAATAAGATCCAAAGAGCAAGTTGAAGAAGACATAGAGTTAATAAGTTTAGTAAGAGTTATATCTTTATTATTCTAATTAAATGATAATAATTATAATCTAACTATTGTGGTTGCTAAACACTTATTAGATCTTTGTTAATTATTAATGAATTTATATAAGCTTTTGTTTTTATGAAATGACTAAGTAGGAAATAGAATAAAACTTATATATATATATATATATATATATATATATATATATATATATATATATATATATATATATATATATATATATATATATATATATATATATATATATATATATATATATATATATATATATATAACATCTCCCCCTCTTTATAGAAAATCAATTAGGTGCTCATATTTTACCTTGATTTTTACAACGTTTTTATTAGCTCACTTTTTATTATTATTAAATGTAAATTTATAATGCGCTTTTTTAAAAAGTCACAAAAGCGCGTCGCGTCAAATCATAAATTTAGGAATAAAGTTCGGTCTTAAGCAGCTTCCTGAAACCGCCGAGGTCCAAAGCTGGATTCCTCAGGTCAGCAGATAGGCTGTTCCAAACAACTGGACCAGCAGTAGAGAATCCGCGCCTGCCGAGAGTCGTTGTCTTTGACGATGGAACGAACAAGTCGCCAGCCGCGCCGATCGAAGGTGGGACCGACCAGCAAGCGTTGAGATCGGTACACACAATTGCTGCAGGTAGACCGGAGCCGTGTGGTGGAGTCACTTGTATACCATCAGACCCAACTTGAACTGAATTCTCTGCGGGAAAGGAAGCCAGTGAAGTTGCGTCCGCATGAGATCTGATACGGGAGACCAGGCGGGCAGCTGAAGAACAAGACGAGCGGCTGCTCGGAGAATGGATTGGAGCCTGTTGATTTGAAACTGTCTAAGTCCGGCCATGACACCATTACAGTAATCAAGCCGGCTGTGCACGAGTGCTCTGATGAGTGAATGGGCGGAGTCCGTGGTGAGGCTACGGCGGACGACGCGCAGTTGACGGAGATGATAGAAGCATGAACGAGTAAGATGAGAGATGTGTGCTTCCATAGACAAGCTACTGTCGACCATCACGCCAAGATTACGAACATAAGTGGAGGGCCTGACTGAGACACCAGCGATGACCAGATCCCCCTTCGGACAGAAGCTGAGTCGACCAGGCGAGCCCAACCAGATCACTTCGGTCTTAGAAGGATTGAGTTGCAAGCGATTGCTCGCCATCCAAGTGCCAATCTCGCTGATACATGCAGACATCCTAGGGACCAGATCGGAACACGACGCTGGCGGGGAGTGATCGTAAATCTGCAGGTCGTCAGCATAAGAATGGACAGAAAACCGATGTTTCGTGGCAATATGTAGGACGTCCGCTGAATAGAGAAGAAACAACAGCGGGCCCAGAACGGATCCCTTAGGTAGTTGTCTTTTGTTTGTATGAGATTTTGTCGTCCGCGAGTTCGATAAGATGGTTTTTATTGCCAGCTAGCAAAAAAAGTTATAAGATTTTAAATTCAACGGGCTAAGGTTTGCACCTTGCGAAAAAACTGAAAAAAACTGAAATGTTTATAAAATTTACCCATCAAAAACGAAAAAGTAGAAAATAATTTTCTATTTATTAGTCTGGCAGCAGCTGTATTAAAATATTGTCCCGTGGGATGCAAAATGATACAAATATGTGTTAGGTGTGAATCTCTTTGTTAGATATTCTATATTTATAAAAATTATGGTGTAATTATGAAATACCTGGCAGTGTTTAGATATTCAAGATGGCCGCCAAATCATATTTTTTCAATTTTCTCAGGAACTATATATAACAGCGATGCGTTTTTAATGTCTAAGATATAATTTTCGGGATCAGAGAATCAAAAAAACATATTTACAACACTGTGTAACAATCACGTGACCTTGATATTCAAGATGACGGCCAAGATTGTCAAAATGACTAGCAAATCATATGTTTTATAATTTTTCAAAATCCTGTTTTGAAAGAAAATTCATTGAGTACATAATTATTTACATTATCATTTATGCATTTTAATAATAACCACATTGCAAGGTTATTTAACTGATATGGTAACAAGGCTATAGTGACTTTTGTAGAGAAACCCGATTGTAATGATGCCTTTTAAGCACCCTTCAGTGTAAAATTAAATATTGATGTTCAAACTGATATGTGTCGTCTCAAAGAAATCGGAGAAGAACACATGTTTATGTTCATGAAGGAACGAATTCAGATCAACGATGTTAAATTCTGGTCACCAATGAAGAAAATAAAACTAAAAACTTGCAGTTCAGTTTGTAAAAAAGTGAAAGTGCCCTTGCAAGATAAGGTGATAGAAATGAAAGCAGATATGTTATTTTTTTTTCAAGAATATTGATTGCTTCGATATCTAGACCGGACATTGATCTCAAGGCCAGCCTTAGCAAATATGAATTAACAGTACTTTCTCGTTCTCTGTTTACCCAAGATAGACACATGCATCAGTGCCTTTCCAAGAGCAAGTTGATGGAAATTTTGGAAAAACTACCAAGTGAACGTTTTGAAAGTAACAATGACTTGACCACGGAAACATTAACAGATCCTTCAATTCAACCACAGACTCTGAAGAAAGTTGCAATTGTGGATGGCATCGTGGAGCTACATTGTATGGGTAAACCAGTGCATTTAAAGACATGACAAGAATTATCAGGGTATTTCTGTCACTGGATGGACAAAAAATTCAAAACGTATGATGAAGTTCATTTGGGGTTTGACTCATATATTACGGGTTCATTAAAAACTGCAACAAGAGAATATCGTCAGAAAAAATCAGATCCGGTTCAATTTAAGATCATTGCATCAACCATGATAAGTAAAGTGACCATGGCCAAATTTTTGGCACATGAGAAAACCAAAGATGATTTGTCAGATTTTCTTGCTCACGAATTTGTAATTTTTGGTATGAAAAACAACAGGAACTTTGTGGTTAGTTGGCAGAACAAAGCTCGTGCAAGTCATTTGGATGTCTCCTGTTTAGCAAACACACAAGAAGAAGCCGACGCCAAAATAATTCTACATGCGGTGCACCTTGCTGGAATAGAAGCAAAAACTTTACACATTTTCTCTCCAGACACTGACGTCATGGCCCGTGCAATACGAAGATTTCCACTTTTGCCATCGGATTCTGGACTATTCATTGGCATTGGTTTAATTTGACACTATGTCAGTTTTGAACCAATTTACAAAGCATTGGAACCTCTCAAGGTATCAGCACTACCAGGATTACACTCCTTATCAGGAGCAGATGCCACTGGATCTTTTTCAGGTAAAGGTAAACTGACCTGGTGGGAAGCTTTCAATTCAACAAGCAATGTTGTTCTCCAAGCCTTATCAGAACTTGGCACTTCAGCAAATGTATCACAATCAGTGCTGCATGAACTCGAAAAACTCGAATGTCAAGTATATGTGCCTAACAGTAAAATGACAGACATTGGAGATGTTAGATTTGTTAGATGGTGGTTATTTACAAAAAACAACATCAAGGCGAAGGTCTTCCACCAACAAAGAGTTTGCTGCATCCAGCAATTTTAAGGGCAAACTTGCAAGCTAGGCAATGGAATCAAGACATTTGCTAACATCCACAACTTCCCTCACCTTCACTTCTAGGATGGAAACAAGTCGGTGATCAATATATGCCTGTGGGATGCACAGAGCCTTGTGCCCTCATGCTATCCTCAATCTGTGTTCAACGTAGATGTGCACCACCAAGTGGCTGCAAATCAAACAAACTGAAGTGTACAAAATGTGCACATGTAGTGGAAATCTGGATCTATGCTATAACGTTGATTGTTTTGATTCTGATACTGAATCAGAAAACGAGATTGAATTGAGTACAAGTGATGAAGACGTTGACAATGCTTAATTTTTTTAGAAGTTCTCAATTACGATCTAAAACAATTATACTTTTTTTTATTTGGATGATATTCTCTTAGGCACATAATTTTTTTACAGAAAAGATTAGAAATTAATAATTATTATTTAAATATAACTTGTAATTTTGTGAATATAATTACATAATTCATTTAAAGTGATAATAGCTCAGTTTAGCAAAATATAATAAATTTGTTATCACAGGTACTATTGATAAATTTAGATAACATTTGTTTTTGTTAAAAATTTGGACTTTAATGTCAGTTCAGCAGCAATATCGACTCTGAAATATATTTAATATTTCATGGATATTGTCTTATTAAAATTGTATTTCCTCGGTGAACATAAATATAATTTTATATATTTCAATCGCGTGAATTATGACGTTTAAACATAAATGACAACAGTGACTATCTTGGCCGTCATCTTTAATATTAAGGTCACGTGATTGTTGAACAATGTTAAGATAATGTAAACGTAGAGGAATATGCTTTCTAGCGATTCGTAACGTTAAAGTCGAAGTTATTTTTAACACAATATTTCTCGAATTTATTTTAACTTAATTATTCTTCCTTGAATATAATCTTTTAACTGGACTCAAATAAAACTGAATTTTCTCACTTTGTAGAACTTCGCACGGTTCTAACAAATCTTTTGTTAATTCCAATTTCTCTCTGCAGCACGTCTCTTTAAACTTTTATTTTCTTCTTGAACACTCAACTTTAAAACACACTGTCTCAATTCTCAAAACTCATGCACAAAATAATATTTACATTCTTACCAATAAAAATCCGGAAAAAGATATATATATATATATATATATATATATATATATATATATATATATATATATATATATATATATATATATATATATATATATATATATATATATATATATATATATATATATATATATATATATATATATATATATATATATATATATATAAATTTTCTAGATAAAAAAAAAATACACACGCACACACGTACGCACATACATATATATAAAATATATATATATACCTATATATATATATATACACACATACATATATATATATGACTTATTGTTTTGACATATCCAATCATAATAAAATGCACACATAATAAAATAAAATAAACAAATACTATGAAAATACGTAAGATGAATTATCTTCATCTTACATATCCCCCCTCTTCGAAAAAAGAAACGCGTCAGTGTTTCTTGATTACATCGTCACTCTCTTTACGACTAAGAAAGTCAGCACCGATGTTCTCCTTGCCTTTGAAATAGTTTTTTTTCAACTTATTCTCAATCTCCATCTCTCTGCGTGCTGTGTCAACAGGGCGGGCATCTCCGAAGATTGCCGAATTCAACTTTCCAACTTTCCCCACCCCTCCATGTTGGCCTCTAGGCAGAAGATTGAGCCTTGGTCTTTCTTTTGGCGGATTCAAAGCTTGAACTTTTGCCTCAACTTTATTTCCTACCTTTGAAATGGCAGACGTGTTTCTTTCCTTGCTTTTATACAGCTCCGAGTTAGCCGACGATTTTCTAAAATTTACCTGATCATTCCTCTGAGTGCTGTCGTAGTTGGAAACGGATTTCTGTGGTTTCCGACCAAAGCGTTTTCCTGCCGCCATTGCATCAAAACCTCTTACCCCTTCAACGTTTCCCAGCACGAGATCGCAAAGTAGGTTTTTCATGCAGACCACCTCTCTAGTTCCTCTGAACCAGTCTGTTTTGATTTTTACCACTGCTGTTGGAGCTACCCGAACTGTGCCGTCGATCAAAACACAGGGTCTTGTTCTTCCGGTCATCTGACGCGGGTGCACTAATGATTCCTTTACTATTATGGAAGTACAGCCAGTGTCCCTCAAAACTTTTACCGGTTTTCTGTTCACAAACCCTCTGGTTAATTTAAATTTTTCTCCTGAGTGCAAACAACCATCCGCAATGACAGGAAAAACGCATCCACACTTCAATTCCACCTCATCCATTTTTCCTTCCATCACCATGGCAGCGCATGCATTCACAACGCCGGAATCCTTGCATGGTGCTGGCATAGTCGTCTCTTTCTGTGTTTGGCAAAATACAGGATTACTAGGGCTACTCTGCCGACACTCTCTTGCCATGTGCCCCGTTTGATGACAGTTGTAGCAACGAGGTTCAACCATTTTGGCGTCACTGACCGACTGACCCCTGTTCCAACCCATCCTGCTATTGCTGTCCAATTTTGCCAACCTCTTCTCTGGATGGGCTTGGCTGTACTTGTTTACCCAAAGGCACAGCTCATTGACATCTTTGCTCTCTTTCTCCAACAAGTACTCGACCATTCCCGCCGGGCACTTTCCGAAAAACTGCTCTTCCAGAAACAAAAACAACAGATTTTGTTTGCCCGCGAGATCTATCCAGCGCCTCAGGTGGCTATCTAGCCGCACTAGATAATGTTCCCAGGTCTCCTCCGTTTCAGGCATTGACTCTCGAAACATTATGCGATAGTCTTCCGCTGACTTCCCAAAACGACGAAGGAGTGCCTCCTTTGCCGTCCTGTAGTCCTGCATCTGACTATCGCTAAGTTGGCCAAACACTTCCAAAGTCTTCGCACTAAGCAACGACCCTAGAAGCATTCCCCAATCCTTCTGAGGGTGACCATTGGCTTTTGCCAATGACTCAAATCTCAGCAAAAATGCGTCGATGTCATCACCTTCAGAAAACTTTGGATAAGGAATCTTAGTAGCCTCCGCCGACGGTTTTGGCTCTATTTTTTTTGGCCCTCCAATTCCAACTTTTTTAGTTCTAACTCGTGCTGCCTCTGTCTCTCCCGCTCTTCATGTTCCCGTTCCCGTTCTCGCTCTTCCCGTTCTTGTTTTTTTTCTTCACGTTCTTCTAATCTCCTAACTCTTTCTTCATCCTTTAACTCTTTGACATAATTCCTTAAATTTTCTCCGGAATAGCCTAGGGCCTGTCCCATCGCAATGAATTTCTCGTCAGACATATTTCACAAAAGAAAAAAAAATTCGGTCACTTGTGATCAAACAACTTCAGAAAAATATATTTACGTATGAAAATGCGTAAATACGTCGAGGTCACCAATGTAAACGTAGAGGAATATGCTTTCTAGCGATTCGTAACGTTAAAGTCGAAGTTATTTTTAACACAATATTTCTCGAATTTATTTTAAGTTAATTATTCTTCCTTGAATATAATCTTTTAACTGGACTCAAATAAAACTGAATTATCTCACTTTGTAGAATTTCGCACGGTCCTAACAAATCTTTTGTTAATTCCAATTTCTCTCTGCAGCACGTCTCTTTAAACTTTTATTTTCTTCTTGAACACTCAACTTTAAAACACACTGTCTCAATTCTCAAAACTCATGCACAAAATAATATTTACATTCTTACCAATAAAAATCCGGAAAAAGATATATATATATATATATATATATATATATATAAATTTCTAGATAAAAAAAAAATACACACGCACACACGTACACACATACATATATATAAAATATATATATATACCTATATATATATATATACACACATACATATATATATATGACTTATTGTTTTGACATATCCATTCATAATAAAATGCACACATAATAAAATAAAATAAACAAATACTATGAAAATACGTAAGATGAATCATCTTCATCTTACAGATAATTTTTCTAAATTCTATGATCCCGAAAGCCATTTCGTAAATACCAAAAACACATTTCTATGACGTATGGTTCCCGAGAAAATGAAAAAAATACGACTTAGTGGCTATCCTGGCCGCCATCTTGAATATTGAGGTTACGTGATTGTTAAACAGTGTTGTAAAAAAAATTGTGGATTCTCTAACCTCGAAAACCATATCTTAGACACCAAAAACGCATCGCTGACATATAGTTTCTGAAGAAATTGAACAAATATGACTTGGCGGCCATCTTGAATATTAAGATCACGTGATTGTTACACAGTGTTGTAAATATGTTTTTTGGATTCACTGACTCCGAAAACCATATCTTAGACACCAAAAACGCATCGCTGTGACATATAGTTCCTAAGGAAATTGAACAAATATGATTTGGCGGCCATCATGAATATCTAAAAACTGCCAGGGGTTTCAAAATTACATCATGATTTTTCTTAATATAGAATATCTAACAAAAAAATTGACACCTCACTCATATTTGTATCATTTCGCATCCCACGGGAATACTAGTTGCTGCCAGACTATATATAAAAAATAAATGTTTGTGTGTGAGTCTGTGTGTGAGTCTGTCCTTTATAGAAATCTGAACCGATGGAGCGACTTTGATGAAACTTAGCAAAAAGGTAGTTTTCATACAGAAGAAGAAAGATAAAAAAATTGAACTCCCTACTCCGATCCCTCAGCTCAGTGGGGCCAAAAAACCATTCTAAGCCAAAAGTGCTTATGTACGACTATCAAAGGTAATTGCGTATTAAAATTCAAATTAGGTTTACGTAATACGGCTCTGAAAACTGTACTAATATTTTTTATTTTGCCTCAAACTTCCCCCCCCCACCTTTAAAAGTTGTCTAGATCCGCGAGTGGGTGCATTTTTGTACTTAAAAGCTTTTTCTTTACCCTTCAAAACTTTTAGTTGCTCTTTTGTGGTTTCTTTAGTCCAAAGAACTTGCAACGCTTGATTCAGGGACAAGTCATAATTTAAACAAGGGCCATATTTGTTAAGTTTTCTAGGAAAACGTATACATCAGGGGGCCGGAAAGAAAAAGAGCTCAACAACAGTTCTACGAAAAAGTTATTCGTAATTATTGACATTCACAAGAAAATCATTTCAATTTATTCCATTGGAAACAAGAGGTAAGTCGTGAGGGTGACCATGACCTAGTGCACTGAGTGACACCAACACCAGTGAAGCTACTGTCAACTGGCTTGAAATAAAAAATTGACGTCAATAAGTGGCTGACAATTGAGGTTTTATAAAGCGAAAATGGTTTATTAGGCTACAATTGGTACAAAAAGTATCTAATAAACATTCATTCCGTTTGACGGTTCTGGGTAGCGTCATCAATATAAAAGTATTGCATTGTATTGGGCTGTCATGGCTGCTAAGTAGTGCTTTAGAGTCAAAAATTTGTAACAATTATCCAGAGACCGTGATTTGGCGAGTTTATAAATATAATTTCCTAAAATATAATTGATTCGCACTTTAACATTTTAATCAAATTCAATGTAAACAGTTCAAACATATAAGTATCATTCAACTAATATTTTGCTATTGAAACCTTGGTCAGGTTGAAAAATCTTGCAAATTATGTTGCATTTTTTCTTATTGCCCGAGATTAGCCAAGAATAAATTGCTATGCGATTTGAAATTTATTAAATCAAAGTTAATAAAAAATGAACATTTTCATATTCAAATGTTTCTTTTATATAGCGATAATGGTGCATTAAAATATCAAAACCAAATATTACAAACTCGCATTGATTCGATCAAAATTATTTTAAACATTGAAACTCAAAATGCGAAAAATTATATGTTTTAGAAGTTGTAGTTTTATAACTTATTCTATGGACAGTACCATTTGAAAATGTATTAAATTTTAACAAAATTCCTCTACTCAATAAAGTACTGAAGAGAAAAAAAAAGCTCAACAACAGTTCAACAAAATACTTATCCGTAATTATTGACATTTACAGAAAAACAAAGCTACTAGAAAATCATTTCAATTTATGCTATTGGAAACAAAAATAAAAAGTATGTCAGAGCAATAAACCTTAACAAAAAAAACAGCAAAAACATGCTATAAACTCACAGACATTTTATAAACTCACAGACATGCTCTAAATTCACCGAAGTTACCACTCGTCATCTTTAGCAGTTTATTATATTACTTGACTAAGAATAACACGTATTGTAGAAATTTTATTATTATTATATCTTACTGTTATTGGTTTTTATTTATTTAATTCAAAAGTTATTTGCTAGGTTTCAACTTTTTAAAATGTTTATCAGTTGATCAACAAATTATATAAGCTAATAAAAACAGGAAAACACTGAAATAAGTGTAATTTGATCAGTTAGTTAAAAAAATGTAAAAATTTATTGTCAATTTTTAATGTTGGTTTTTGAATGCAAATAATTAAAAAAAAATTTTTTTTACTCTTTTAATCCGAAAGCAAAATAAACGCACTCCACAACTTTAGACTATGAAATTCAGAGACTTTGAAACTCATAAACTAATCGTATTTAAAAACCTTAATTTTAGTACTGTCTTGTTTAATATATAAAAATGAAAAAATATCAGCATTGGGTTTAATTTTTCCAATTTTGTTAGAATTAAGAAAATATAATATTTAGCTAAGTTGAAAAAAAACCACCATCTGTTAAATGAATTGTTAGAAAGCTTAATACAAATAAAAAAAATTGCAAAAATGATTGAGTGAGAATAAAACGAAATGGAAAAAGCGAGTAAACAAATTTGATGAAAGAAAAAAAGAAAAGGAATATTTTTAAAAATATTGTATCGTATTGGAGTAATGCGCTGCTGTGCAGTGAGGAACGGTCAAATGAAGTTAACTGTTAAAAAAATTTAAAACTTGGTTGATCAGTCAGCTCGGTTAACAGTAAAAAATATTCAACGCAATGCTTGCTGGTTAATAAATTAAAGAAGCTGCTCGTGGTTTGAAAGTCAAACAAAAAGTATTGGCTTGAATCGTCAATTTAAAAAAATCTGATTGTGCGATAAAAGTTTGAAAATTGCTGCGTGTTTTTAAGCAATTTCAAGGGCGTATACGCGTACACATGATTGGCAAAAGGAGGGAGTCCAAAAAGGAGCAAGAAGAAAATATTTTCATTATTGTGTCAGATTTATAAGTTTTGATATAAAAGTTTGCTCATAATTTAGTCATTTAAAACTGAATTTTTGTAACCGTTTTCAACAGAGTAAAATAAGTAGGTAGTTGAGTTTTATGACCTTCTTTAGAGTCAAGTTTTATGCAATATCTTAAAGGCATGATCAGATCCACTGCCAAAAAACATATCTGTCACCAATAATCATAATTCCTAACATGTTTCTGATAAGAAATGATAATTCATTTTAAAATTAAAACGTTAATCTCAGACAACAACAGATGATAAAAATCAATTCACGGTTGGTTTTAAGTAGCTTCCCAACAATTTTAAAAAATTCATTTTAAATTCACTGCCGATCTCGCTTCTCCTCTAAACTCATGGCCATGCAAAGTTAATTTAATTTCAATCTTTTGATTTTTTAAGTTGTAATAATACACAGAACTTGTGAAAAATGTTGTTTTACTTGTTTTGTATTGTTATCAGTGTTGGGGACGTTACTCTGAAAATGCTACTAGTTACAGTTACAAGTTACAGATTTTCAAATGTAACTAGTTATAGTTACAAGTTACTAAATAGCGTAACTAGTTACTTTGCAGTTACTTTTATTGTGAGACGTGTTTGCCCAGTATTGCCATCATGGCCATTAACACCGCATTTGCTAGTTGCTAACATTGTAAAAGAGGTCGTTGGCCTGTTCCTTCATCTAATAAGTGGCACCCAAAATTGATGTACTTTAACTTAAAAAAACACAAAAAGTTGTTTAGCACACTAAATCCAATTTATTGCAAAAATCACTAAAAAATAAAATTCAAATTGCCTTATTGGCTTTTAAAAGAAGCTGTTCTTCAAACTTGTCATCATTAAAGCGATTTCGTCAAGGAGTGAAACTCTGACCACCCATGCTGAAAAGTCTTTCAACTGGTGCACTTGACTGTAGGGCAGAATCATATTTTAAAAACAGTTTTTTACAATGGGATATTGGTGGAGATGTGAGCTATTATACAGGTTGGATTCATTGACAATCAATAAATAACCACACTTTTCTAACAATTTACCAAGTTATTGGCTAGTAATTCGTTTCAAATAATTCATTTTTGCGGTGTTTTAATGATGCAACCGCACTGTTCTGCGCATTATCGCTCTCTCGTAAATACGCTTAAAATAATGAGCAAAAACTTTTCAAATTAAGATGCCATAATATTCATCAAATAATCAACCTATTTAGCTGAAAAAAATTAAGAAACGCTTGTCGCGATTTAATTCCGGTCATCTATGTGAAAATTTGTTGATCAACCGGTCTAAGCGTTCAATAAAAAAAAGGATTAATAAGACCAAAATAGCTAATAGTATGGGTTGCTATACCATAGAAACAAAAACTTGATTTAAAATTTAACTTTAAACGGTGAAAATATATTTTTTTTAAATATAATTTAAAAATGTAACGGATAAAACGTTACAGTTACTAAAAAAAGTAACTAAGTTACGTTACTTCGTTACTTACTCCAAAAGTAACGCGTTACGTTACTAGTTGCCGAAAATTGTAACGCGTTACTCCCCAACACTGATTGTCATGTAGTGTACTATATCTAATATGCTGTTAATATATCACGGGAGTGTGCAATTCAATGCAGAAAACTCTTATTTAATCAAACCTTCTCAATTTGTTCTACTTTTTTTTGAAACACTAAGTCACTTGTTAAATATCTACTTTAATAATGAATCGCATTAAAGAGGAAACCGTCAAATTTTTAGAAAATGTTTCAATGCGTGGAATTTCAAAAATTATGAAGTCAAAAAAAATGTTTTCTAAATTTATGTGGTTTGCTGTTACTGTATCATGTGCAGGATTCATAATATATCAGTTGACGACTTTCTTTGAAAAATATTTGTCATATCCGTACAAAACTTCTTATGGAGAACAAAATATACCAAATGTTTTCCCTGCAATGACAATTGGGAGTTTACAGCCGGAATTATCTGATATTGACTATGATCAATTTCTAACCAAAAAGGAATTCCAGGAAAAAATATTAAACCTTACAGAACTGTTTAATGAAAGTTACATCGAGAACACTTTCCAAATGACAATTTCTCAGTTCAAAGCAATAGCAGCTCAAATTGATTATTTGACTTCTCTTCCTAAAGATGGAGCTATGCAGAATCGCACCATTCATTTTCTAATGAATTATACACTATACGACGAAAGAAAATCAATTATAAAAAAAAATGAATGCAAATTGGAAGAAGTTTCAACTTGGTGTCAAACTTTCTATAAATGTTACAAATTTCAGCTTGCCAAAACTTGTAACGTTACAATTGATTCTCTGACAATGATCTTTTATACAAATACTTTGAATACTCTACAAGATGATTCTGACAGCTCTGAGAAAATTTTGAAAACTGATGGAATCAAAGTTTCAGTCGGACCACCTGATGTTTTTAGTAATCTTTTTAAAGGAATTGATCTTAGCCCTGGAACCAATACGCTTGTTGACATGAATATGAATATTAAAACTATCTTAGATGAACCGTATTCCCAAGGTGGTTGTGAAGATACTAAACTAATCAAAGGATCAATTGAGGACATTCAATACACTTCTAAATCATGTTTTTATTATTGTTTTCAAAAACAAATTGCTGACATGTGCGGATGCTTAACTTTACACTTATTTAAATACTCTGAAACAGACGATTTCAACACTTGTGGTAATACCTCCATGACGTCGACATTCAACAATTTTAATAAAACTACAGAAATGAAACTAATTATAAAAGCAGTAAAGGAAATAAATTGTTTTTTAAAAACATGGGGTGAAAAAGTGTTAGGCGTTTGTGATGTGAACTGCAAAAATCCTTGTAAAGAAACATTTTATGATTTAACAGTTCATACCCTCCATAATTGGCCACAAATTTCTCAGCACAAATATTTTTTCGAAAAGTTCGTAAAAAATAAGTTGATTCCAGAATCAAAAATTTACAATCAGTTCAAGAATTATTTTATTTCAATTGATAAATTCAACAACGGAACTATGACTCAAGATGAGTTGAATGATTTCTTTAAGAAATCAGATGCAATAAGATCCAATTTTTTACAGGTTACCTTTAGCTTTGTTAAAGAGAAACCTTTGACAATAATCGATACACCTGTTTATACTTGGGATTCAATGCTCAGCTTAGTTGGTGGATGTCTCAGTTTATGGTTGGGAGTTACTTTGATGACAGCTGTGGAATTCATTGAATTTCTTATGTGTTTGTTAGAAGTTATTAAAGATTGCATGTTTCCATCAAAGACAAATTTTGTATGCAAAGTTCCTGTTGAATGATTTTAAGATTTTCACTTAATTTTTTTAAATTAATTACTCAGACAATATTTTTGGATGCTATTTTAATTGTAAAGGCTTGTTGTTACCCAACGTAGTAGTGCATTTTATTTTAATGCATTTAATAATTTTAAACGTAACAAACGTTCGTTTTTTAAGCTATTTCTACATTTTCATTTAGATAACATAAATTATGTTACATTAAATAACGTCCGATTTATGCATTAATCTTTGTTTTATCAATATTTATTTGTTGCTTAATTTGCAGTAAAATAAGTAAACTTCAAAGATGCACTTAATCTTATTTCAACTTCTTCGTTTACACTAACTGCAGTTAATAAAAATGCTTAAAAACAAAAAAAGTGTTAATGTACAATTTTTTATATCGGTGAATATGTATAATTTTTATACAACAGTTGGAACCATTTATTTTAGATGATTCTCCAAAAACCTTGGGATAATTTTATAGTTTGATTTTGTTTACAACTATTTTTACAAACTTTTATTTAGGTTACAATCTCTGTTTGTGTGTGTGTTTGTGTATGTGTGTGTGTGTCTTTCTCT
Source organism: Erpobdella octoculata (assembly GCA_963978895.1). Classification (NCBI taxonomy): domain Eukaryota; kingdom Metazoa; phylum Annelida; class Clitellata; order Hirudinida; family Erpobdellidae; genus Erpobdella; species Erpobdella octoculata. The sequence continues at coordinate 9,672,894 of OZ022241.1, read as the reverse complement.
GTACGCAAATCTTGCAAGTAAAATTTACCCAGCTTTTTGACTAGCTAGGAAGCTGAAACGTTTAGCATAGCTTCATATTGGATGACAATATATGATTCAATTAAAAAAAACTTAATTTGAACATCTTTTGTATTTCTAAATCGAGTGTATTTGATATCAAAGTTTGTGTTGAAAATCTCGTTTTTCCTTTACTTGTTTTATTAAATTTATTCTCTATGACAGAGAGTAAAGACGGTGATTCATTGAAAAGACTCCACAACACACACAATTTAGTGTTCTTGAGATTAGTAAGTTCTTCACAGACGTTGATTTGTTTCCATCTCGCTCGCATTCCAGATGGCAAATTTGAAACTTGTTTGATGACAGTTAGTTATTGAAAGTAATTGAACGTGATATTGATATAATAAACTTTACCAAACCAAGCCAGAATAATGCCAACTATATTGATCTGAAAGTTTGCTTGTAGAGGTTGTAAATGTTTTGCATTATTTATAACAAGTGTTTGCTTGTAGAAGTTGTAACTGTTTGGCTTTATTTATATCTAGTGTTGAAAATTTCTGGAAACTTTCCGACAACGTCAAGAAATTTTTGTCGGGAAAATTTCCACCAGTGAAAAATTGTAGAAATTTTCAATAACTTATTTCAATAAAATTTATTTTAATTAAATAGTTTTAAAATATTAAAAAATATCAGCAATAATGCACTTGAAAAAAAGTATTGGATTCATGTTTCTGGGTTGCAACTGGGGCTATTAACAATTTGCTTTAACATATTTCTGATGTCGTCACTTGGGCAGATAGGAACATAAAGGCACTGAAGTTTATTTGTAGTAAAGTAGGGCAAGTATTTTGGAAATTGGGTAATTAATTTAGCAAAGAGGATAAATATATATTCAACATGCAATGAAAATGTACACTAATGTTGGATGATTTGAACCTGTGAAACCTGCTGTGAAAAGGTGTACATGGTTTACAAAACAAATAAAGTATTATAAATAAACTTTTTTTATGTAAGATTGATCAAAAATAATAAAAAATATTATTTTGCAGCTACATGCATCTTTTAAAAACATATTCAAACTCAATTTACCTCGCAATCTAAATTTTACATCGCTATTTATATCTTGTTAACCAATTTAACCCTTGTGATCCCGGTGGACAGGATTTAAACCTATATAAACACATTCTAACTTCATGCCACATTTTTTAAGATCAGACCAGCAGCTCAGATGTGAATAAACAACACATACACACATTGCCCGTTATATATTCTTGTAAAATCACGGATTTGACGACCAACTTCCTAATGATAAACCTGAACGGATTCAGAACATTTATTAGGGACATTAATTATTTTTATTAATAGACCAGAAGGTATAAATAGCCTTAACAAAGCTTTCATTTATTATTTTCCAATAAACTGCAAAACCATTCTATTGAGCCCGCTATACGATTTGGTGATATCGTAACATTAGGGATCAGAAGTGGAATGCAAGAATGGTTTTGAAAGCATTGGATGAACTCTCGAGACTCGAGTTGAGGCGGGAACTTAAAAAACGAGAGCTCAGTGATAAAGGAAGAAAGTCTGAGCTCGTGGACCGCCTCGGACGTCATTGGAGGACAATGGGTTTGACCCAGAAGAGTATGAGTTCGAAACAGGAAATGAATTAATGAAGGCTCTGAACAAAATGGCGGAAGAATGCAGAGAAATAAAAAAATTTCTTGAACTCCTCAATGGTGACACAAACAATTGCGGAAACAAAAAAGACGGTCAAGATGAACCATGCAAGAATGTACAAGATGAACCATGCAAGAATGTACAAGACGAACCATGCAAGAATGTACAAGATGAACCATGCAAGAATGTACAAGATGAACCATGCAAGAATGTACAAGATGAACCATGCAAGAATGTACAAGATGAACCATGCAAGAATGTACAAGATGAACCATGCAAGAATGTACAATATGAACCATGCAAGAATGTACAATATGAACCATACAAGAATGTACAAGATGAACCATGCAAAGATAGTCATGATGATGAGCCTGTCAAAGACGGTCATGATGATGTACCTGTCAAAGACGGTCATGATAATTAACCTTGCAAAGATGCTCAAGATGAACCATGCAAAGATGGTGGCAATGATACAGTCGGTTTGGACGTCGACAACAAAACTAAAGAAGATAAAAAGAATGTTGAAAACGAAATACAAAACGATGAGGATGAAAGTGACGATGGGACGTGTTGGTCTAGTGGTATAGATACCGGCTTTGAGAGTCGTAGGACACGGCTTCGATTCCCGGTCCAGGCATGTAATTTCCTTGAGCAAGAAACTAACTCACATGTGCTCACGTCAACTCAGCCTTATCTATGGTTAACTCATGTCTATGTAAATAGCGTGTTCTTCGAAGTTTCCGATTTTAAAGAAACTTTCGTAAGCGCCTCTGACTTTATCTGGCGCTATATAAATAAATTCATTCAAATGATCTACTTTTTTTTCATTCAAATGATTATAATAATGGCAATAACAGCGATGGCATTTACCCATACAGCGACGGTTCTGAAACGGAAGCCTCCATAACAGACGACGGCACCGAATATTCAGGGTCAGATTTTAGTGACGAATCTGACTTGGATGAAGCAACCAAGGATTTAGAAACGGACAAAACTCCAATGGAGAAATACGTCAAAGTTAACTTGACAAAAAAAGAAGACACTGATTTGAGAGACGATGGCGATAAATTGAAGAAAGATCCACTGGACGATACGAAAGTTGACACCGACAAAAGAGCCGAGTGGGAATGTGAAAAGAAAACGTTCGATTGTAGCTTGGAAGAAAACAAAGATGACGGCGATGAACTTCTCCAAAACAACAATAGCAATGCAGCCAGCAAAAACTCTGAAAAAGATAAGCCAAGAACAGAGAACGGTACCGAGGATTCTGAATCAGATGAATCTACAGAGGATTCTAGATCAGATAGACTAAGAGTCGTTGTAAAATCAAATAACAGTTTGATGAAGGATTTATTGAATTTATGGAATGTGTTTTCGAAAAACCTTTTGAAGAGTTTCTTGAGAAAGATCTAAAAGATGTGAAAGAAGAAAAAAAACAGACAGTTCCGATAAACCGTGCAAAGATGTTCAGGACGAGGCATGCAAAAAAGGCTGTGATGAACCGTGCAGATATGGCGACGATAAGCCAAAGAAAGACTCTGTTGATGAGCCAAAGAAGGAATGGAATAAACTGCATCAAACGGTCAAGAGACTGGACCATGCATATTGTTTGCCAATTGCGGTCAAAGCCACGAGTAAAGATCAAGGTATTTTGGTGTTCGTGGCCGAGTCGCATTTCTCAAAAGCGACTATGCTGTTCGGGATGAACAGAATTAAGTAGGGGGTAATCTTGTAAAATCACTGACTTGACGACCAACTTCCTAATGATAAACCTTAACGGATTCAGAACATTTATTAAGGACATTAATTATTTTTATTAATAGACCAGAAGGTATAAATAGCCTAGAGATGGGAATCGAACCCTAATTTAAGAGTTCGGGTTCGGTTCGGTAGTGGCTATAGTTCGGGTTCGGTTCGGTTCGCTAGTGGTTACAGTTCGGGTTCGGTTCGGTAGTGCTTACAGTTCGAGTTCGGTTCGGTTCGCTAGTTGTTAAAGTTCGGGTTCGGTTCGGGATAGCTATTGCTCAAGCTAGATTCGATGATAATTGCATTAAAAAATAGTCAAAGTTCATTAATTCAAGACATTTAAACAAATCAAGGTTCCATATTGTATTTAAAAAAAAATTTACATTTTTAATGTTTCTGTACTCATTCGAGCTTTTCGCTCACTCATAGTCATGTTGCTGACATATGTTGAGTTATCAACTGTTTAATAATAATAATAATAATAATAATAATAATAATAATAATAATAATAATAATAATAATAATAATAATAATAATAATAATAATAATAATAATAATAATAATAATAATAATAATAATAATAATAATAATAATAATAATAATAATAATAATAATAATAATAATAATAAGCGTGCTTTTCCTTCTGTAACAAACGTTTCCAGCTTTTGCTTGCTCCGTTCAGAACCGTTTGCTAACTTTTTGGTATTTGCCATATTATCTAGGTTATTCTATATAATAATTACAACAAACAACAAATCAGGTAATTCAAGCAACACGACCGCACGGTGTAATAAGCTACGCGAGAAATAAAGTTAACAACATAACAACAAAGATGTGCATAAGCTTCCATAAGACAAACAATAACACCGATATTAAAGAGTAATTAAATACAGAAAACAAAATAACAATTTTTATTTCAAAAATATTTCATAGTCATAATTTAAATTTTAAAAAATAGGTTCGATGAATTTAGAATGGGTTCGTTCGGGTTCGGTTCGTTCCGAGCGAAACAGAGTTCGGGTTCGGTTCGGTTCGGTCAACAACTAAGTTCGAGTTCGGTTCGGTAAAAGTAGGGTTCGAGTTCGGTGTGTTCGGTTCGGGTTCGGTTCGATTCCCATCTCTAAAATAGCCTTAACAAAGCCTTCATTTATTATTTTCCAATAAGCTGCAAAACCATTCTATTGAGCCCGGTATACGATTTGGTGATATCTTAACAATATATATATATATATATATATATATATATATATATATATATATATATATATATATATATATATATATATATATATATATATATATATATATATATATATATATATATATATATATATATATATATATATATATATATTGCAATTAAAATAATATATATATATATATATATATATTGCAATTAAAATAATATATATATATATATATATATATATATATATATATATATATATATATATATATATATATATATATATATATATATATATATATATATATATATATATATATATATATATATATATATATATATATATATATATATATATATATATATATATATATATATATATATATATATATATATATATATATATATATATATATATATATATATATATATATATATATATAAAGGTGTCCCAGAAATTTTTTTTCGAATTTCAAAACGCATATTCTTTAATCGCTGGAGGAACATTCATTTTTATGTGTGCCTAACAAATCGCTTACTGAGTTAATAAATTAAAGAAGCTGATAGTGGATAAAATTAATAAAAAATTTATATTGGATTTACATTGTCGATTTTGCAAAAATAGGGCAATTCGTTAGTATTGAATTCATGTACTAATTTTTATTACTTTCGAGTAGAAAATCTCTAGTTTAACAATTATTTTGAATAATACCTTTCTAAAATCTAACGTAACTTCTAATCATTTTTTAGAGTGAACAACATAAAAGGGCTGTAAATATATCACGGAAGCGCGCAATATCTAGCAGCAAACGTCTTCGCTTGATTTGAATTATTTGGCAACAGATAATTTGTAAATTCTCTATTATAATAATGAGTCGTATTAAGGAGGAAACCGTCAAATTTTTAGAAAATGTTTCAATGCGTGGAATTTCAAAAATCATGAAAGCAAAACGAATGTTTTCTAAATTCATGTGGTTTGCTGTTACTGTATCATGTGCAGGATTTATAATATATCAGTTGATGACTTTATTTGAAAAATATTTGTCATATCCGTATAAAACTTCCTATGGAGAACAAAATATACCAAATGTTTTCCCTGCAATAATAGCTGGCAGTTTACAACCGGAATTATCTGGAATTGACTATGATCAATTTTTAACCAAAAAGGAATTCCAGAAAAAAATATTTAACCTTACAGAGTTGTTTAATAAAACGTATATTGAAACAGAGTCTCAAATGACAATTTCTCAGTTTAAAGCAACAGCAGCTCAATTTGATTATTTGGCTTCTCTTCCTAAAGATGGGGCACTTCAAAATCGCACCATTCCTTTTATAATGAGTTATACACTGTTTGATAAAAGAAGATCGATTATAAAAAATAAAGAATGCAGATTGGAAGAAATATCAACTTGGACTCCGACATTTTATAAATGTTACAGATTCCAGCTAAGCAAAACATGTAACGTTTCAGTTGATTCTCTAACAATGATATTTTATACAAATACTTTGAATACTCTACAAGATGATCTTGATACTTATAATAACGTTTTGAAAACCGATGGAATCAAAGTTTCAGTTGGAGCGCCGGATATTTTCAATGACCTTTCTAAAGGAGTTGATCTCAGCCCTGGAACCAATACGCTTGTTGACATGGAAATGAACATTAAGACAATATTGGATGTTCCATATACTCAAGCTGGTTGTGAAAAAAATAAACTAATTAAAGCATATCTTGAAGACGTTCGATACAACCCGGATACATGTTTTTATTCCTGTTTCCAAAAACAAATCGCTGAAATGTGTCAATGCGTGAATCTGCATATATTCAAATATCAGGACGTAGAAGATTTCCGTACTTGTGGTAATACTTCCTTGACTTCGAAATTCAACAATTTTAATAAAACCACAGAAATGCAACTAATTATGAAAGCAGTAGGAGAATTAAATTGTTTTTCAAAAACATGGGCTGAAAAGGTGTTAGGTGTTTGTGATGTAAACTGCAAAAATCCCTGTGAAGATATATTTTACGATTTATCAGTTCATACCCTCCATGATTGGCCGCATACTTCTCAGCACAAATATTTTTTTGAAAAATTTGTGAAAAATAAGTTAGTTCCAGGAACAAAAATTTACAATCACTTCAAAGATTATATTATGGTAATAGATGAATTCAACAATGGAAATATCACTCAGGATGAGTTAAACGATTTTTTTAAGAAAGCGGATGCAATAAGATCTAATTTTTTACAGGTATCGTTTACTTTTCTCAAGCAAAAACCTTTGACAATAATCGATACACCTGTTTACACTTGGGATTCAATGCTTAGTATGGTTGGTGGATGTCTCAGTTTATGGTTGGGGGTTACTTTGATGACAGCCGTGGAATTCATTGAATTTCTTATGTGTTTGTTGGAAGTTATTAAAGGTTACTTGTTTCCATCAAAAAAAAATTTAGTTTCCAAAATTTCTGCTGGATGAATTATCTAATTTCAACTTTGTTGTCTTTTTGCACAAAACGTTTTTCCGTTGTTATGTGTAGTGTAACATTTTGCAGTTACTTGCTGTATCAGTGCACCTTATGTTGTTACATTCTTGTGAATGCAACTAATTCTTTAACATTTGAAACATTTTGATAACAATACAATTTATAACGCACCATATGTCAATTGTTTGTATGGAATATACATAAAATTGATTCACAGGTAAAAAATTCTAAAAGTTTGCACAGAATATTTACTCACTCATAAAATACTAGGTTTTGTGTATGAGCTGTGTTGCATGATAATTTTCGATTTTTTCGTTTACTATCTGGGTCACCCAGAGTTAACCGGGTTTTCAGAGGTTTTATTCTATTGTTGCCTCTTTCCCGCAATTTTATTTTTTTTGCTTTCTTTTTTTTTCTATAAATATATCTTTCCCTTTTTTATTTCTTTTCTCTATTATTCGTTCTGACACTCATTTTCTCTCTTTTTCTTTTTTTTCTTTTTTGTTCTATTTCTTAGTTATAAGCAAATATATTAATTTTTTTAATTTTTAATTTGAAAATATAAGTTTCCACAACAACAACAAAATCTTGGAAAATGAAACAAAATTGTTCTTTTATTTAATTTTTTTGGACATCCCAGCATATAAATGGCGTCGGCAGTAACACTTAATGATTCTTTATTGTTTGTGTGTATCTCAAACCATTCTGGGTATCAAATATTATACCATGCCAAGTTTCATGCAGATCTTTTCATTGGTTCTGAAGTTATTAAAAAAGAAACACACGATCTTTGCGCTCTATATATTAGATGTTTGCAATATCAATATTTATATTCAGCTTAAGTAGCTCTTATGTAGGTAAACTTTGAAAATGCATTTGATTTTACCCCAGTTTTTCTGTATACACTAACTGCACTGAATATTTTTAAGATAATTTTTATTGTACCTTTTTATCTTTTATCAGTGAATATGTCAGTTTCTTATTTTTAAAATATTTTCCAGATACTTCTTGCTGATATTCCTATTTTTCTGAACATTTTTTTTTATTTCTCAAGTTTTAAGAATTTGTAATAAAAAATATTCAGAAAATTTATTTTTAGAATGAGCAAATTATAATAAATAAGTTTTTTTATGATTGTTTTGATAATAAAGTAAACAAATAGAGCAATTTATATAGTTTATTTGTTGGCAACTTAACTGTGGAATATTTTTAAATGACAAACTACATCGAGTATCAAAATTTTATTAATTTTTGTTATAAATCAAACTTTAATGATAGATTTACTACCTAGTTTCATGTTGTTTTGTGCATTTGTATTGATCAAGCCCCACAATAGAGTTATATGTAAAAAAATCAAACATATCTGAGTGACAATGCATCACGCAAATAAATAACTTTCTCTGACAAACAAGTTTTCTGTTTAACTCTATGAAAAGAGAGCACGTGTTCTCCATTTGTCGAGTTTTGGAAACAAAAAGTTTATTTTTGTTTTCATTCTTTTCAGATCAATAAATGTTAAATTTCAATTATTAGTTTCATTTTAACTAAATTTATTTTATTTGAAAATAATATTTTTAATTTTTTTTTAAAGTGGTAAAAATATGAACACTTATTTTAATGATTGGTTTTTTCTACTGCCATATCTATCCGTTGTATTTGTTTTTTTTCTATTATTAAGAAAAAAATTGTACAGTGTTTTAATTTAGCAAAATTCACAGTACAAAAACTAAAATTGAATAATAATAATATATAAAAACATGGAAATTGTTACAAAAAAAGATTGAAATCGTTTCGGATAAGATTAAATATTATTTTTGTAGGTGGCTTAAGTCTAAGCTGAAAATGTCAAAATTCTAAGTAGTCTAAAAGTTGGTAAAAAATCAATTCAACATTTTGACAACAGAGACAGAGTAGTCCAGTTAAATAAAAGCGTGTAATAAAAAAGAAGCTGGCCGTGTTGACATTGCAACACAATAAAAATTAAAAGAGAAAAAGAGAAAAAAAGAAAAAAATGAAAGAATAAATAAAAAAGTGAGCGAAAAATGAGAAAAACAACATGGACACACTAAGTAACCCAAAATCCCAATTTAATCGGTAAATAAATAGTTCAATTTAAATTTTTTAGTTTTTAGTGTTACTGAACTAAATAAATTCAAGATATCTTACAATGGGTCGCTTATAGAAAATGTTATTAAAATTAAGAATAACTAAAAATGAAACTTTCGGGCCTTTTCTGTCCAATTCCTGGATCCGCAACTGATAACGCTAATGAAATGTAGGCCTGTGGTGTAGGGTATTTTCACTTTCACCATTAAACAGCTAATAATAGCTCATCTTTCTGTGACGAAAGCACCCACCCATGTCCCATGGCAAAAACGGTTTCATTACGGACACTATATTTTGTTTCAACACACATTTTCAAACACGCCCAATCTTCAGCTGACAACCCAACCACCCAACACAATCAAAATTTGCACAAAAAGCAATAAAACAAATAAAGATTTTTTCGAAACATTGAGCTCAAACTTTCCTTATTTCATTACTCTCAAACTATGAAGAATTGTAAACAATTAACTTTTAGCAGCAGCAACAATAACTTTCAAAGACTAGTCACTCAATCTATGTGTTTTTCTCTTACTTTCAGGTATGAAAATAAAAATGAATAACAAATAACTTGTCACAACGTTGTTTTAATATAAAGAAGTATAACTTAAGAACTACATTGATTAAATTGCTGAGAAGAAACGTCTGCATCTTATGAGCCGTAAGCTGGCGAAAATAACTATTGAGTAATACGTTACATTGAAATTGACTTAAAAATAATGAAAAATAAAATTTTTTAAGAAAACACGAGTTAATAAATTACTCGTTGCGATCGTTGGAGTGTAAAAGAAAACGCCCACGCTTTTGTGTTTATAATTTATTTTGAACTTTTTAGATCATTTAAGAATAGCGTGTCTTAATTTTTTTAAATTGATATTTGTTTTCTAGTTTTTTAATTTTTTTCTTATTTTTAGGAATCTTTAGGTTTTAAAATTTTAATTATAATAATTTATTAATAATACTTTTATTAGTATTTAATTAATAACTAAGTAGAGATAGCCCGTTAAAAATGACGAATTTTTAAAATCTCATTATATATTATTTTGCATTTTTTTCTTTGGGACTTTATCGTACAATTGCTTAATAACTTTTATTACACGGCCGCCGCGTTTCGCAAAATTGCTAACAGACATGCATACATACCGATATAGGAAATTATGTATGTAGATAATATTGACTGGCTTTAAAAATGTGTCCTGTCATCCAGCAATTGCAATGAAAACCTTTTTCAGCAAAGTATTTCCGTATACTAATTTGAACAGTTTGAAGTGTAAATATTAAATTTTTAAATTAATTTTGTTAAGGTATCCAGAATACGACTAAATTTCAAATTTCACTAAATTTCACTAGATTTCACCGTGTCTCATCAGATTTACCCGTGCCTTACAAGACTTTGCCGTGCCTTACAGTGTTTCACTAGACCACACAGATCTGAACCTGACTTTACCAGATCACACCTGCTTTTTCGGATCACACCGTATCGTGAATTACTGTGAATTCCGGTGAGGTACAATTGAGAACATTTAGGTGCGACAAAATTTGATGATGCTAGGTTCGGTGAGGCACTGTAAAATCTGGTGAAAAACCAGGGAAGTTCGGCGAAGACACGTAAAGTGGGGTGTGGTGAGGTCTGATGCGGTGGGGTCCCGTGAAGTCCGGAAAGGTATATCAGCCTACACTTTGAAACCTGAACTCTTTCTCATAATTTTATTTTTTTTTAAATAGCTCATAATTCAACACCCACTCGAGATTCGTAAGCTAAAAAATGCATCATAGATCTCGATCAGTAAATAAGCTTCAGTTTCGTCATTTTACGGCTTAAGGTAATTTAGTCGAACGCACAGATCAGTTCATAGAAAGCCAATAATAAATTTTCAAACATACATGACGAGAATCTTAAAATTCTAGGTGATTTGCATTAGATTGAAAAATCAAAACTTCATATCTATGCTCGCGTTTAAATTCAAATTGTTAAGAAATCAGGAAACTTCAAATGTAGAAAGCTTAACGAAAAATCAAATCCGCGACTCAATACAAAAATTAAACTGAGTTGATGAGGTGGGAACGAGGCGGTCAAGTTCTTGAAAAAAAAACCAGTGCGGGAAAAATGCTACGTTTTCAGTGGTAGGTTACTCAAACCACAAATAACGTCAGTCAACATCGTGGGGTTGTGAAAATCTTATGACCTCCAACTGATGCTCGTCAAACATCAATCAGTGCAGTAAAATCTTCACGTTTTTATAGTCTTCTTTGAGATGCAATGAGCGAGGCAGGGAAAAAAAGATAAAATGTTTTTATTATAAAACAGTAGAACCTTAAGGTTCTTGCAGGAATTGTTAATATAAGAGCATTCTCTTTTTATGTGATGCCATTTACATCTAAAAATCCTATCACATTGTTGCAGAAGCAGTGTGGTGGAAGTTCAGTTTGATTCATAAAATAATTTGATAAAAACTTGTTGCTGTTTTCTCTGGCTTGTTACATGTACATTTTCTTTTGAAAGATTCTAATTTTGAGCTTGGATGTTAACATTTTAGCCTTAGATCTCATGAGTCCACGACTTTTAATAAAATCAATTAAGCAATATTGATTAGTAAAATATGGCTTTTTGCCCGCAACAGTCCCTTTAAAATCAGCTTTTTTATCTCAGTCTGATTAGCTGTTTTAATTAGAAGACATCTGATTTTAGTGCTGGTTATTGGAAACTCTGAGCTGTGTAGTCTTTTTGAAGAAGAAATGTCAGGATACACAACTGGTTTTGTATTTTTAACAGATTGGCGTTTTAAAAGGTCCATTAACCATATTTTACTTTGATCTTTACTTGTCATTCCAAACCATGCGTCGGACCTACACATTTTTAAAAATGTCTCCAATATAGAAGTCAATATTGAAAATCTCGTCCCTTAGAATAGCAGAAAGTTTCTTAGCAAAAATAATAGTAATTAATAAACAAGAGAACTGTGAAAAACTTCGTTTATTAAAAATCTTTTATAAGTTTGAAATAGAAAGATACCAATTTAAAGCAAATATTTATTATGAAGATATAAATCTATAATATACTAGAGATAGCCCGTCAAAAATGACGGAAGTTTTAAAATACGGCGCCCGTTATTATAAAAATAGTCAACAAAAACAAAATGACATTTGATAACCATAAAAAAATTCTATATATAAGCAAATCAAAAATTTTTGCGGCCATGGAAGCGAAACAAACTGCGCTGTTGTATGATCGAATATGTTGTCGAAAAATGTGTCTATCTGGATTGGACGTGTCTGACATGAGGCTTTTAAGAAAATCGGGATATCCAAGTGTATTACCGTGAATGTCAATTGGTTTGGCAACATTACTTTGTTTTTTCGACAACATGAAGTAAATAGTCCATCTGATGGTTGCTCTGCAGCAAAATTTCTTGATCGACATGAAGTACATAAAACATCAAATTCACCACAATCATGTTGAACGAATTGAGTTTCGTTGAAGTTAATTGCTTCGTTACGAACTGCCTCACTCACACGATTTCATGCTAAAAGTTGGGAGATCGCATTAGCAGCTCGATGTAGCTGCAATTCATTGGGAGACATTTGTTCAACTCGATGGCGTTGCGAGGCAACATTGGTTTCTCGATGTAGTTGCAATTCATTGGGAGACATTTGCAAAACTCGATGGCGTTCCTTGGCAGCATTGGTTTCTCGATGTAACTGCAATTCATGGGGAGACATTTGCTCAATTCGATGACGTTGTGAGGCAGCAATGGAAGTGTGAAAAGCTTCTAGATGTTGAGGAGTAAGTCGATAGACATAACGTTGTTGTGATGCGGCATGAAAAGCATGACAAATTTGCAATTCCTCAACAGACATTTGTGTAATGCGTTGTTGATGAGCTTCTGCATCTAAAACTCGAATTTTTGCTTTTGATTGTGGAGTTTGTCTTGCGCGATATCTCTGTTGCCTTTCTTTAGCTAGACGCCGTTTTCTCGACACAGGATCTTCGTCGTCATTCATATTAAGGGACATTTTGTTTAAAAAAATATACTTTGTTTTTCAATTTTTTTTTTTATAATAGTTTAAAGTCCTTTACACCAGGTGTTTTAAATATACATACATACACATACACACACACACACACACACATATATATATATATATATATATATATATATATATATATATATATATTTATATATATATATACATATGTATATATATGTATATATATATATATATAAACATGGAATACAGTATTTTAAATATTATATAAATTAAAAGATTATTTTTAGTGTAAGATTGATATCTGCAATTATGAAAATAACATCTGATAATCAATAATTTCAATAAAAATGGTATAAAAACAATACTCCGTTATAAATAAAAAATACTAATATATAGGAATTATCAAATCGACTTAAAAAAAACTTTAGATTTAGTCCGGTAAAAAGTTTGAAAATCGCATCAATAGCTTAAAATTTATTCATGATTATATCTTTTTATATGAAAAGCCTTGGATTAATTTGTATTTTATTGTGGTTGAAATATTTTTTTTTTTTAATATTTGGAACATATGAAATTTTGAACGAATTTGAAACTGTTTATTATTATTCGGTACGTTGGATAAAAATTGTTTTGAAAAGTGGATTGAAACGTTGGAAGCGAATAAAGATATTCAAAGGTTAGACAATATAGTCTTTAATCTGTATCCGTTGTTAACAGCTTGTAAAAACCTTATTTAAATAAGATTTCGGAGCGAGTTTGGTAGCCTATAACAGGTGGGCGATAAGTTGACCGGCTGAGCTGAAACTTGTAGGAACATGTAATACATTTTTTATACACCCACTTTTAACGACCCGTTTTTCTACGTCACCAATTTATTGGCTAGAGATAGGTTGGCGAGATTCGCCTGCGCGTCTCAGCCGTGCTACTGCCTAAGCTATGGTTATGCTTACATTCGTGGTTATGAACTTGCAGGCCACTTGTTAGGAATCACGTAAATGTAATTGTATTTACAAATAACCTGATATAATCCACGGATTTTACGAATTACCGATGTTGTTTACCTATGGTATATCTATTACCACTCACGTTTAACTTCGTACAATTTCGATTCAAAATTACTAACTTTCCAAGTATACCTTGAATAAATTATTTAGTTTGCCGTAAAGAACAGAACATTAGCTACCATTTTATTTAAAAATTTCAAATCATGAATAAATTTAAAGGTAAAACATTACATTTGATCGGACTAATTGATAGGAATGCGAGAAGTGGTTAAAAGTTGACTTCAAAATTTGTTGTCTTTCAATGAAATAATGAGGCAGTGACGCATAGAATTTTTAGCAACGCGTTCACAATATTTTTTGGGGCTTCTAGAGTGAATATCTCAAAATTAATGTTTGGTCCTAACGAGTATATGGACCCAATTTCAGATCGATTGGATGCGGGAAATGGGTTTGTGTTCAATTAGACAGACAGAAAGGTGAAGTTAATATGAAGGATTAAAAACAAATTGAGTGGATTAATATTCATGTTTTCATAAACAAATCGCTAGAATGTGTCAATCCATCTTCCTTTTTCAACGTTGACACCAATGGTTGATAAGCATATACATACAGTATAGACATTGTTTGTAATATATATATATATATATATATATATATATATATATATGGGCGATGCGTTGCAATGCAGTGGAGTGTGGTGTGACTATTGGTTAACTGTTTTTAAAGCGACTTTTAATAACTGCTTGAACACCCACTTTTATTGGGCACCTGGAAAGACGCTTGTTGGTTTAATAAATAAAAAATTAAAACAGCTGCTAGTAGATAAAATTAACAAACAATATTAAAAATGCGTCTTCGAATTTTTAAAAATATTAGAATTCGCTGAATATTTAAAAAAAAAAACTTTTTTTTCAGGTCGAACAATATTATTTTAGAAAACTATTTTAAATTATGGATTTCAAAAAATCAATTAAACGCACTATTAAACTTAGCTTCAAATCATTATAAAATTTATAATATATAAATTTCGACTGCTAAATTTGTTTTAACAATCTATTTTAATAATGAGTCGTATTAAGGAGGAAACCGTCAAATTTTTTGAAAATGTTTCAATGCGTGGAATTTCAAAAATCATGAAGTCAAAAAGAATGTTTTCTAAATTCATGTGGTTTGCTGTTACTGTATCATGTGCAGGATTTATAATATGGCAGTTGATGACTTTATTTGAAAAATATTTGTCATATCCGTACAAAACTTCCTATGGAGAACAAAATATACCAAATGTTTTTCCTGCAATATTAGCTGGCATTTTACAACCGGAATTATCAGAAATTGACTATGATCACTTTTTAACAGGTAAAGAATATCAAAAAAAAATATTAAACCTTACAGAGTTGTTTAATGAAACGTATATTGAGACAATGTCCCAAATGACAATTTCTCAGTTCAAAGCAATAGTCGTTAAAACTGATTATTTGTCTTCTCTTCCTAGAGATGGGGCACTGAAGAATCGAACCATTCCTTTTTTAATGAGTTATAGACTGTTTGATAAAAGAAACGCAATTATAGAAAATAAAGAATGCACATTGGAAGAAGTTTCGATTTGGTGTCAAACGTTTTATAGATGTTACAGATTCCAGCTTGCCAAAACATGTAACGTTTCAGTTGACTCTCTGACAATGATATTTTATACAAATACTTTGAATACTCTACAAGATGATATGGATAGTTATAACAAAATTTTTAAAACCGATGGAATCAAAGTTTCAGTTGGAGCACCGGATGTTTTCAATGACCTTTCTAAAGGAGTTGATCTCAGCACTGGAACCAATACGCTTGTTAACATGGAAATGAACATTAAGACAATATTGGACGTTCCATATACTCAAGGTGGTTGTGAAAAAACTAAACTCATTGAAGGATCAATCGAAGACATTCAATACACACCTCAGGCATGTTTTTATTACTGCTTTCAAAAACAGATATCAGAAATGTGTCAATGCATGAATTTACACATATTCAAGTACCAAGAAGTCGATGATATCAACACTTGTGGCAATACCTCATTGACGTCAAAATTTAAAAGTTTCAATACAACGACAGAAATTCAACTAATTATAAAAGCAGCAAAGGAATTAAATTGTTTTTCAAAAACATGGGGTGAAAAAGTGTTAGGCGTTTGTGATGTGAACTGCAAAAATCCCTGCGAAGAAACATTTTATGATTTATCAGTTCATACCCTCCACGATTGGCCACATATTTCTCAGCACAAATATTTTTTTGAAAAGTTTGTAAAAAATAAATTAGTTCCAGAAACAAAAATTTACAATTACTTCAAAAATTATTTTATTTCAATTGATAAATTCAACAACGGAACTATGACTCAAGATGAGTTAAATGATTTTTTTAAGAAATCAGATGCAATAAGATCAAATTTTTTGCAGGTTACCTTTAGTTTTAAAAAAACAGAAACCTTTGACAATAATCGATACACCTGTTTATACTTGGGATTCAATGCTTAGTTTGGTTGGTGGATGTCTCAGTTTATGGCTGGGGGTTACTTTGATGACAGCCGTGGAATTCATTGAATTTCTAATGTGTTTGTTGGAAGTTATTAAAGATTGCATGTTTCCATCAAAGACAAATTTTGTATCCAAAATTCCTGTTGGATGATTTTAAGATTTTCACTTACTTTGAGTTACTTTGATGACAGCTATGGAATTTATTGAATATCTTATATGCTTGTTGTAAGTTATTAAAGATTCTATGTTATCATCAAAAAATAATTTTTCATCAAAAATTTCTACTTGACGATTTCAAATTTTGTGCAGCTGTTTTCAGTGGACTCACAACAATCATTTTTTAGTTATTATTCGAAGTTTAAAATTTTAATGTCTCTTCGTATCAGTGCACCATTTTTTTGTTACATTCAATAATAATTACTTGTAAATGCAACTAAATTTAATAAGTTTTAATAATTTATCTAATTGTTTGCACAGATTGTTTACACTCAATCATAATTCACTGTATTTTTGTATGAGCTGGGTAGCATAAAATCTTGGATTTATGTTTTTACCTTCACATGTTATCAATATTCATACACTGAATTAACTCAATATTTTATTTCTTTGTCGTTTTAAAAACCTGAATACAAATATAATTTGTATTTTTGCAATTATGTGTGTTTTTATAATACAGCTAGAAATTCTCATTTATAATATTCTCCCAAATTTAAATCATCATTCTTTTTAGATCATCATTTTTTCAGTTTAATTTCCTTTAGAGATAATATTTTAAATTATAAGTTTTTCAAAATTTGTATTTCGAAGTAATTTGAAAATGTAATTATAAGTTTGTAAAACTATAATAAATTGGAGGAATTCAGGATAGTTTTGAAATCAGAATAAAAAAAATCAGTTAACTAATCGCTGAACTACAAAACATCAAGATTAATCCATTTTTTTCTTTATTCAGCTTATTATTTGGCATCTTAACTGTAAAATATGTTTTAATTACAAACTATTTTGAGTAACAAAATATTGTTCCTTTTTTGTTTCATATCATCTTTTTATTGATAGATTAAGTAAAGCTACCTAGTTTTATCTCTTTTTGTACATTTTTATTGATAGATTAAGTACATGTACCAAATTGAATGTGGTTTTGTGCATTTGTATTGATAGATTAAGTACATCTGTACATCTACCGTGTTTATGTGGTTTTGTGCATTTGTATCGATCAAACCACACAATAGAGTTACAAAAAAATCAAATATGTCTGAGCAAGTATCCATTCTGCAAATAAATAACTATATAACTCTAACAATGAAGCTTTGGTTTAATTATTGAGAACACGTGTTCTCTTTTCGTCAGTTTGGGAAAAGCAAGTTTGTTTGTTTTCATCTATTTTTGATCAATAAATATTGGCTTAACGTAACGTAACGTAACGTAACGTAACGTAACGCAACACAACATAATATAACTTAACATAACATAACATAACATAACATAACATAACATAACATAACGTTTATTATAGTGGTTTAGAAGACTACGCCTTTAGACAACCACTTCTAATTAAAATACATAAACTAATAAAAACTTGTATAAAAATCAGTATCCATGCCTGGATAACGCTACTTTGAAATCTGTGGTAGACTCAGATGATACAGGGTCATCGTCCAAGTTATTCCAGGTATTTATCACTCTAGAACTAAAGAAAGCTTTTTTATAGTTTTTTCTTGTTTTATTTAAAGAACTTAAATCTGTGTCCTCTCGTGGTTTAAATAGGTAGCTGTTCAAAAAACATTGCTAGTGTAAATCTACCTTTTTTGTTATTGTTTTGTAGGACTCGATCAAGTCATCCCTACTTTTCCTTTTCTTTAAAGTTGTTGAGTCACATTGTTTTAATCTTTCTTCGTAAAGTAACTGGCTTAAGAGTTTAATCAACTTTGTAGCCCTCTTTTGTACCTTCTCCAACACTACGATATCTTTTTTTAAAACAGGGCTGCAAGCTTGTACACAATATTCTAGATGCGGTCTTACTAAACATTTGTATAGCCTAATTATTATTTCTTGGTTTCGAGTTATTATTGTTTTTTTAACCAATCCTAAAATCCCATTGGATCGCTCTGCTGCTTTTGCACACTGTCTTGATGGTTTGCCGCTATTGTGTAGTATTACTCCAAAATCTCTTTCCTCTTCAAATGCCTTCAACACAATTCCTCCCATTTCATACTGAATCTTTTGATTTCTATTACCCATGTGCATCGTTGAGCATTTCTCTACGTTGAACATCATTTTGCAAGATCTTTTCTTAATATGTCGGCATCTAGCTCACACTCTATTATCATGGATAACTTTGTATCATCAGCAAATGTTGATACTTTTAAACAAGTCCCGATATCAAGGTCATTGATGAACAGAACAAACAATAAAGGTCCCAAAACGGATCCTTACGGTACACCACTTTTTATGCTTTTCCACCCCGAGTATTTTCCTTTAATTTCCACTTTTTGTCTTCTGTCAGCTAGCCATTTTTTGACGATCTATCCTCAAATTTTACCTCCTATTCCAGCAGCTTCTATTTTTTTCATCAACCGTGTATGTGGTGCTTTGTCGAAAGCTTTAGCAAAATCTAAAGAGACTATGTCTACAAGGAATCCTTCGTCTAAGTGGGTATAAACTTTTTCAAAACAATCTAGAAGTCTAGCAAATTTGTTAAACATGATCGCCATTGCACAAATCTATGTTGACTATTAATCAGTATGCTGTGGTCTCTAATATGCTTCATTACTTCAAGCTGAATGTTTTTTCTATGACTTTGCAAATAATGCACTTACTGGCCGATAGTTACTTGCCTCCGATCTGCTGCCTTTTTGAAGAGTGGTACTATGATTGCATCTTTCCAATCTCAAGGAATTTATCCAGTACTCAAAGACCTGTTCAAACATTGCTAAAACATTGTTTTTTTTCTGTTCTTACTTTTCGTAAAAATATGGAATGTAATGCATCAATACCTGGAGCAGACTTTCTCAGATGTGGCAAACTGATTTTGAATTTATAGCCAAAAGTGATGAGGCACGTAAATTAATATAAAGTGTGAAATCATCACATCCTGTAACTTAGTCGATTGAGAATAAACATGAAACTGTTTAGCTGACAGTGCGATATAAAAATAATCCAGCATCTTACTAATAAAAAATTTTCTTAAACAATAGCATGAAAATGAATTTATTTTTTATGATAGTTTATAGTCCTTTGCACCAAGTGTTTTAAGACTGAATTGGCTGTAGGTAGGAAATACATAAGTACTTCCTGTCGTTGATCATATTTGATCTTTTCAACTATCCCTCCTCCTTTATCCAGGCTTGGGACTGGCTCGCAATTAGGGAGGCGGAGTTCATGAGAATGAAAAAGGTATTATGTATAACTTCCGGAAGATCCAATGATAACTTTGTTACGACATGCATTTTAGTTTTAATCGGTTTTGGACGACTATTTGTATTCTATTAAATTTTGGTTAGCTAAAATGTTATTAGTTTAATTATTATATCTTGTTTAGAATTATTTAGTTTAGATTTAATTTAGTTTAGACATGACATTCAAATTAAATTTTGTTATATAGTAAATGTTCTGGAAACTAGAAAATTTGTTTTTTTTTATAAAAATAACAATGGATAATTATTAGCATTCAAGGTCAACCAGTTGGTTTTCTTCAACTAAGTACGCATATTTAAAAATTTTTCCATCCTGTTGCGTTTGCCATTTTTAGAATAACGTTGTCATCAATCAACACACTGAGAAATTTCTTTGCTTGCGAGATAGGAGCCAATATCACATCTTTTGCAATATCACATGTTGACTGATTTTTTGGCACCAAAATTAAATTGAAGTAAAGTTGTTATCGTATAGGAATGAGATGATATCTTTAATTTATTAAGATGGTAAATTCCCTATCAAGAGCCAGTTGTTGGCTGTTGATTAATTCCGTTTGGCTTATTTGGATAAAAGCAGGGAGAAATTGGTTAATGGTGAGTGCACTGTCATTAACTGTGGTTGACTCGATGGCCGGTGTCACGACTCCCGCCTTTGCGAAAGCCGAAAATGCAGGAGAAACTTCGGTGAAAACAACTGGGATGTTTCAAGACCCAAGCCAAATATTTTCTAGTTAACAATCAGTTAGTTTTATATCAAAAAATGTCTAAAACACGGATTATTATCAAATATCAACACGTCAGAGTAATACAGGTTCGAGTTCTGACGAAGTAGGCGCAATTCTTCTCGATTCGAATTTCAAGCCTCCTTATAAAGGAACCGCAGGCCTGCGCGCGAATATTCAAATCTGACAGCCTAATTGGTTGCAACAACAAAACGTTTAGTTTTATCTTTTATTTTGGCTAGTTCTAGGGTAAATCGTACCACAAATTATTGGTGGCTGGACAAAATATCATCGGACAAAATGTCTTGAAAAAAATGTCATAAAGACAAAATTTCGTTGCACAAAATGTCGTAGAAAAAATATTGAGGAAAAATCGCCGCGAACAAAATGTTGCGGACAAAATGTCGCGGACAAAATGTCGCGGACAAAATGTCGCGGACAAAATGTCGTGGACAAAATGTCGCGGACAAAATGTCGCGGACAAAATGTCGTAGAAAAAATATTGAGGAAAAATCGCCGCGAACAAAATGTTGCGGACAAAATGTCGCGGACAAAATGTCGCGGACAAAATGTCGCGGACAAAATGTCGCGGACAAAATGTCGTGGACAAAATGTTGCGAAAAAAATTTCGTGAGGACAAAATGTCGTTGGGTCAAAATTTTGGAAGAACAAAATGTTGTGGTAAAATTTTTGAAAACATGTTGCAGGAGCATCATGTTGTCAAAGCAATTTGTAATAGAAAAGTTGAGTGGTAAAAGCAATAATAAATCAGTGGTTTTGAAATTATGACTAATCACAGCAAAACAAATGGTCACTGTGCTGGCTAAATGAGAAACAGTCAATAACAAGCTCTAAGATTTACGTGTTTCCATTCATGCACAAAAACCCCCTTTACTAAACTGTTCATTTAGGCTGTCAAAATCAGCTAGCTTGTCAGATAATGCCCTCGTGCCATAAAATGGACATGCATAGTCTTAAGTTTATTACAATTCATGTGTGATTTTAGTTTTAAAACAGCTACCGTAACCAGTCTTAATTTTTGGGCAGCCTAGCTACTGCTAAGAGTTTTAAACGTTCTTAGACGTTCAAATCTGCTTTTTCGGATAATTTATTTTTACATATATATTAATAGACATTTTAAACCTTTTATTAATTATTAACACAAAAAAATCTTCATT
Source organism: Erpobdella octoculata (assembly GCA_963978895.1). Lineage (NCBI taxonomy): Eukaryota > Metazoa > Annelida > Clitellata > Hirudinida > Erpobdellidae > Erpobdella > Erpobdella octoculata. Next base: position 9,650,868 of record OZ022241.1, on the reverse strand, counting down.
TACAACAACCATAAAAACAAATTTTGGGGTATTTTATAGCAACTTCTTGTACAAAACTCACTAAATTTTAAATTTGTGTTTATTTACTTTAAAAAAAACATAAGCAACAAGTTAGTTTTTGTCTGTTTCATAGATCCTAATAATTTGTCATCACTATTGTCTCGTTATTGACCTAAATTTTATTTAGTGAGAAAAAATAAAAAAAAATTAAATTTCTTGTATTAACTTCACGCGGATCTAGCTTGCTTGAATGTTTGCAAGCCTTGAAAGTTAAATTTAATTAATTTCCCGTCACCTAATCGAGCAAAATTTGAAATATAGGCTTACTCTTTATGACAATGCATTCTATTAAAACTTAAAAACTTTTTATTTTATTGTTTTTTAATTAAAAGTAATAGTTATTTATGATTTATAACAAAAATTAATCAAACCCAGTTATATGGATGTTTGCAAATATAAATTCAAAAAATTGTTGTTTTAAAATATTACTTTTTGTCTACGACATTTTGTCTACGACATTTTGTCTACGACATTTTGTCTACGACATTTTGTCTACGACATTTTGTCTACGACATTTTGTCTACGACATTTTGTCTACGACATTTTGTCTACGACATTTTGTCTACGACATTTTGTCTACGACATTTTGTCTACGACATTTTGTCTACGACATTTTGTCTACGACATTTTGTCTACGACATTTTGTCTACGACATTTTGTCTACGACATTTTGTCTACGACATTTTGTCTACGACATTTTGTCTACGACATTTTGTCTACGACATTTTGTCTACGACATTTTGTCTACGACATTTTGTCTACGACATTTTGTCTACGACATTTTGTATACGACATTTTGTTCACGACATTTTGTCTACGACATTTTGTCCACGACATTTTGTACACGACATTTTGTCTGCGACATTTTGTCCGCGACATTTTGTCCACGACATTTTGTCCACGACATTTTGTCCACGACATTTTGTCCACGACCACTGACGTATTTAAAAGGGCGGTCATCCTGTCATCCCACCTTTGCCGGCGACGTAATTTTTTCATTATAGAAAACTGCCCAGCAGTACTTCAAAAGAGCGTAATTCTTGTCAATTATTGACACATGTACAACAGAGCTAACAAAAAATTCAATTAGTGCATTTCTACAAGTTTATTTCAACAAAGGTTTTTCTTTAGAAATATTGAAAGGATTGGTAAATTGTACTATAAGTTTTTGCCCGGAAATGGATTGATCTTTTTGGAAACGGAGTACCTGAGATGGTAATGGTATTGGGATCATATCAGGAAGGGAAGCACCACCCGATAACGTAATAGTTGCGCTCAAATCGGCTGTGGAAATAGGTACACGCCCACTTAACTATGAACAATTTTTATCGTATTAGTCTTTGTGACTAAAACATTATCGGGAAGATACAGATAACTTGAACTGTCAATACCTTTTCCGAACTTAGCAATCGTAGCTAATGGCAACTTAGCTGCCCCGGGCTGCCCGACCAACAAAAGCTTCTTGAATCAACTGCTCAGTGACGCCACTATTATAAAAATATGAACAACGTCAAAATTATTTATCAGTACCACTGCGGAAAATTTTTTTTATATAAGTACCACTTACATAAAATTGCTTTTTAGTACTAATTAAGTTTGAATAAATTTACCTTAATGTTAAAACTTTGGGTTTGTATATACAAAACTCCAAGTTTAGCTTTTAATTTGTAAAACTCCAGGTTCTGGTGTGAATTAATTTTTTATAACGTCGGGTTAGGGTTCGAGCTATAATTTGTAAAAGTATAGGTTTTATTTTTTTAAATTCATGTTTGGGTGTGACAAAGAACTGGATGACTGTGACATACCTTTAAAAAATTTCAATGTTTTTCTGATGGAAACAGTTAATTATATTTTGTAGTGGCGAATCACATAAATCTATTTTAAGCATTTTCAAATACAGGTCATCTGTTCGTCAGGTTTATATTATATTTATGTGCTTATTGCAACATGCTGGAAATATATCACTGAAGTGTGCAGGCAATCTGCGATTAATACATATTTAAACTTGTGTTTGTATGTCAACGGGGATCCCATCGTCTTCAGGAAAGCCGATTTATTTGGCTTAAAATTACTTGTAAAACTGAAAAATTTTATAATGAGTCGTATTAAAGAAGAAACCGTCAATTTTTTAGGAAATGTTTCAATTCGTGGAATTTCAAAAATCATGAAAGCAAAACGATTGTTTTCTAAATTCCTGTGGTTTGCTGTTACTGTATCATGTGCAGGATTTGTAATGTGGCAGTTGATGACTTTATATGACAAATATTTTTCGTATCCGTATAAAACTTCTTATGGAGAACAAAATGTGCCGAATACTTTTCCAGCAATTATAGCTTGCACTTTACAGCCAGAGTTATCTGAAATTGACTATGATAAATTTTTAACAAAAAAAGAATATCAGAAGAAAATGTCAAACCTTACAGAATTGCTTAATGAAACGTATATTGAAAAAATCTCCGAAATGCCAATTTCTCAGTTCAAAAGTATAGCGGTTCAAACTGATTATTTGTTTTCTCTTCCTAGAGATGGGGCACTGAAGAATCGCACCATTCCTTTTTTAATGAGATATCAAATGTTCAAAGCCAGAGAATCACTAATACTAAGTAATAGTTGCCGGCTAAATGAAATTGCTGTTTGGGCTCCAGGCTACTACAGATGTTACAGATACCAGCTTCCCAAATCATGTAACATTACAGTTGATTCTCTGACAATGATATTTTATACAAACACTTTGAATACTTTTCAAGATGATATTTACAACCCTTACAAGATTTTCCGAACTAATGGAATAAAAGTAGCTGTTGGAGAACCCGGTTTTTTCACAGATATGTCTAAAGGAATTGATCTCAGCACTGGAACCAACACACTTATTGGTATGATGATGGAAATCAAGACTATTTTGGATGTGCCGTACTCTCAAGGTGGTTGTGAAAAAACTGAGTTTATAAAAGAATCTGCCCTTGACATTCGCTACAGCCCTCAAGCATGTTTATACTACTGCATGCAGAAAAAGCTATCAGAAATGTGCCAATGCGTGAATCTACACCTATTAGAGTTCCTGAAAGAGTTTAACACTTGTGGCAATACGTCATTGACCTCAAAAGTAGACGACTCTGATACAACGGCAGAACTTCAAAACCTCACCAAAGCAGTAATGCAGATAATTTGTGTTTCAAAAACTTTAAATATAACTCTGCTAGAAACTTGCGAAACAAAGTGTATTAGTTCTTGTAAAGATACCTTTTATGATTTATCAGTTCATACCCTTCCCGATTGGCCACATATTTCTCAGCACAAATATTTTTTCGAAAATTTTGTAAAAACTAATTTGGTTCCAGGAACAAAGATTTACAATTACTTCAAAAATTATCTTATTTCAATTGATGAATTCAACAATAATAATATTACTCAAGATGAGTTGAATGATTTTTTCAAAAAATCAGATGGAATAAGATCAAATTTTTTGCAGGTTACGTTTAGCTTTACTCAATCAAGACCTTTAACAGTTACTGATACAGCTGTTTTCACTTGGGATTCAATTGTTAGTATGGTTGGTGGATGTCTCAGTTTATGGCTGGGAGTTACTTTGATGACAGCCGTGGAGTTCATTGAGTTTCTTATGTGTTTGTTAGAAGTTATTAAAGATTGCATGTTTCCATCAAAGACAAATTTTGTAAAAACGTCTACTTGATGACATATATATATATATATATATTTATAAATATATATATATATATATATATATATATATATATATATATATATATATATATATATATATATATATATATATATATATATACAATAGATACAAAAACATATTTAGATGTTGATTTTATTTTAAACTAACTAAGCAGATGCACAATACTTTAACACTTTAATTGTTCTGTTAACGTTTTGCAAAATTTTTAACATCTTCAGAATACTTAATGTCTTTAAAAAGAGCATATATACCTTCTCATTGAAGTCAGTTTTATGCAATCAGTGTTTTTTAATAATGCTAAAACGTTGTTGTAGAGAGTGAACAACCAAAAGTATTTTACTTTATTCTAGCTTCTCTGTACACTGTAGCGGCACCTTCGTAAAGATTTTAAACAAACTGTTTTTGTCCTAGAACTTTTACTTTTTATTTCAACTTTGAGATAAACTTTCAATAAAATTAAAAAAAAACTATAAAGTTTTTTATACTACCTCCATCCCAGGCAGTGTGCGTGATATGATACGAAAAATTGGTTTGTATGTATGGAAATAATGGAAATATGCATAGGTACCTTTCGGCAGAAAATAAACTTAGCTATAAATATAATATTTTTTAGTAACTGGTGAAGAGAATCTTAAAAAAAACTACAATAGCATTTAATCAAATTATGTTAGGTTTATAGCAAATGTGTTTACATCGCCTCAATAATAACAATTTTGACATTTTTGATCAAAAACCAGTCATTTAAAAAGGTTTTTTCGATTTTAAAATTTTGATTAATTTTTTTTATTTTTAACTAAAAATAGATTGCACATTTTTAGATGATCGTAAGTCTATAGAATATCAAAACATTGATAGCACTTTTTTAAATACTTAACATGTAAAGTGTGTGTGGATTTAAAATATAGAAAAATTTGAATCAAAATAGAATACAAAGGTTTTTTATAATAAGTTTTAAAATTTAAAAATTAAATATCGTTTTTTAATAAATTAAAAATTAATGGTTTGTTTCACTATAAAAAGTTTTTAATTTAAAAAAATAAAGGTTTAATTGATTTTGTTTTAAAATTTACTCAAATTTTGTCTAATCAATAATAATATGTAAAGTCCGCAGCATTCTATAAATTTTTTAAATTTCAACTTGATTGGATGACAAGAAGTTATTTTATAATTTGCTCCAAATCAATAAATCTAGCAGAAGTTTGAAATCTCTGACATCAATTATTGACATGTGAATACTAAAATTAAAGCTACGTAATAAATATCTCTGCAACGTTATTGGGAGATAAAACTTTTGAAGACACTGTCGTCGAAACTGAAATGGCTGAAAAAGCAGGTTTTGAAAACGTTTTGCTTGAGAAACGATTTCGTTACCTGAAAATTTTTTATGAAAAAAGCAAAAAAACAAATTGAAAGTTAGATTTTTTGCTGAGAAAACTTCAACTTTTTCTGTTTGATATTAGTCTACAAAGATTTCAATAGAATTGAAGATCTCAATTTTTATCTTATGAAATAAAAATCTCGGGAAATTCGGCAGAAAATCTGGACAACTTATTGTGCAGCTGATTAAGAATTAATGAATTACATCGATTACAACAGCATTTAATTAAAGCATTTTGTAACTATTTCACACATGATTTGAGAACAGCATATAAATTTGTGAATTTTTTTTTACAAAAACGAGCAACAAAATATTTCAATTTTGGTTATGTTGTCCATTGAAAAAAAATTTCATCAACCGATAAATTACAATAATATAATCGAATACTTTGATGATAGTCTTTCCAAAAATTGTTTTGAACAATGACAATATGCTTGAGAATAGACACATTTTTAGCGTTTTTTTCTGAGGTAGTGGCCCAATAGGCTCTATTTAGGGGACCTGCCACATATAAACACGGCCCTGGTAAACAGAATACTGTTATTTCATGGAAAAATCTGTTTCAACAAATAACAGCATTACAAATTAACGCATAAAAGCTGACTTCTTTGTACACTGATGAATAAAGTGATTTCTACAAAAAAAAACTTTTGTCCGTGGAAATGAACTCGTTCCTTTTGTACTTGCAAATACATATATGCTATTTTCACGTTAAGTATTGAATTTTCTAGTTGGGTTATCCCGCATTGTCCGGGTTTTTTAGAAGCTCTTCTATTGCTGTTTTTTTTGCTTTCATCTATCTTTTTTTCTCTCTATCTTTCTCTCTACTTTTTTCTATCTTTTTTTGACATCTTTCACCTTTCTCTCTCTAACTCTTTTTTTTTTCTCTCTCTCTCTCTCTCGTCTTCTTTACACTTTCTATTTCTCCTTATTTTTTTCTAGCTCTCGTTTTTTCTTACGCTTTTGTATTTTATTCTTCCAAACTATTTCTCTATTTTTTCTCTTCTTCTTTTCTTTATATTTTTGGTTTTTTTCTATTTTTGTTTGACTGTTTTCACCCTTTTTGTCGTTCTTTTAATTATTTTTTCTTTTTTTTTCTTTCTCTCTTTTTTTCTATATCTCTCTATCTATCTCTATATATTTTGTTGTTTTTTATCTTTCTTTTTCATTCTAATCTCTTTCTATGTAAACTGTTTTTCTTTTACCTTCCTCTTTCTTTTTCTTTTTTTTAGATTAAACACTTTTTATAAAAAGTTGTATATTTATTATTTTTTAAATTTTGTGAAAAATACAAGAACAAAATTTATTTTGAAAAAGCGATGAAGTTTTTTCTTTCTTACTTTCATTGGTTAAAATTTTTGTTAATTTTTTCAAAAATTGCATTATTTCTTGGAAATTAAATTAAATAAAATAAATAAAAGTGAACTTTTAAACAAATAAAAAAAATGGGTCAGTTCATTTTCTGTTTAAGAAGTTCTAATCTTACCCTAGTTCTAACGCGCCTCATGGCTAAATTTTGTTTAGATTGCTCCAGCGGTTCAGATTTGATAAGCGAACACACACACATTGCCTTTTTATGTAAATTGATTGTCGGCTTGCGGTGAAATGCGTATGTTTAGAATTTGTCACTAAAACATCGCGGTCATTAACAATACCATTAATGCATAAAACGATCAAAAAACATAATAAATGTGCCAAAAGACAAAAGAAGTAGAGTAGATTGATTTGTTTTTCCAAGCAATACAAATAAATTTATTCTATGGCGGGTGGACAAAGAAAATTTTACGTGGGTGCATGCTCCACTACCTATTTCGTATTTTGGGACAAAAAGTAATAAAATTAAAATAAAATAAAATAATAGCTGCAAGTTGTTTATTGAAATTGCTGATTTCATCTGTTAACTTGAAAAACAGAGTTCAGTTGCAGTAATTGTAACTTAATTGTGACCTTAAAATACGCGGACTCACGCCATGTTCAGATAGAAAATATGGCACCATATTCTTAGTAAATATTTATTTTGCTCATCTGTGTTATAAACACAAAACATTGTTGAAATGAAATGCAATAAAAAGTTTGTTAAAATAAATAAAAATGCTCTGCTATTACGAAACCTCGTTCACAATTGTTATTACCTGCACCCTATTGGAGGTCATTTTCGAGACCCCTTTCACCTGCATTTGGTCTTTTTCAACATTTTCTGCATGCGCACTGTACCTACGATATTTTTGCTTTAAGTAAATCTTAACAGTACAAAATTAAGCATTTACTAATCTAAGTTTTAACATCAAATTATTGATTTTTTCGCATATAAGGTAACTAGTTTTTAATCTTTCTACTTGTGGACAACAATTGACATTATTTATTATTTATTATTTATTTATTATTATGTTGTCAACACGAGTTAAATAACTCCTTGCCGAATTACAAACAAAAAAAACCACACGAACAGAACCGAAAAAAAAAGAAAACTGTCAACACCACCAATGAATGAATCAATTCAAACGTAATCAGAAAACCAGCACGACATCACATGCAAACCGAAAACATAGTGTCAATTAAACAGAAAACCTATCTAAAACCCAACACGACCTCACAAGCAAACCAAAAACATTGCAAAATGTCACACAATTAGAGGCAGGTCAAAAACTAAACATAAAACACATCTAAAAACCCCGTCTTCACAACTCATAAACCTTTTCACCCCAAAAAGCATCTAATAATATCCTAAAAGTATATTTATCTCCAGCTGACACGACCGACTGTGGCAATCTATTCCACTCCTGAATAACTCTATTACCAAAGAAATACTTCCTGCAGTCTTTGTGTGCACCTGATGTCACCAGCTTTCTATCGTGGCCTCTGGTTCTTTCATACGTACAGAAGGTCAGGGACGGACAAACCAAGCTCCTTAGATCTCCAGCCAACAAGCAAATTATTCAAATTTAAAATAGCTCATCATCCATGAATATATTACTATTAAATACAGTGGTACTCCCCACGAACGACCCTCCTTTATATTTTTTTATTCCAAAAATAACAATTTTCTTAAAAATTGGTAGTCTTAAGAGTCAATCATTTTTAAATTATAGTAGCCCACGTCACTAACTCACTCACTCACTCACTCACTGATTCTGTCACTCTTACGCAATTAGTCGTATAGACCAAGGATATCTTGTTATATCAAGATATCCTTGTATAGACGATATGGATGTGCACGTAAGAATTTATTGCGCTCAGGCGTGTAATAAAAGTTAGTATCTAATTGTACCTATATACACTAGATTAGGATTTCTTCAATAAGAAAGTTTTTTCTAAATTATTCTCACATTTTCAAATAAATTTTTTTGATAAAAATATTGTTTTATTTATTTTCTTGGGCTTGGGCAGTATTGAGTTAAATTTTTTCAAATCATTTAAATCATCTTAAATCAAATTTATTTACTCAAGAGTGATTTTAAAATAAAAATCATTTGTACGCATCGAAATATGATTTCAAAACATTAAAATCACAATTTCAATGATTTTAAATTATAAATTAAAATAATTTAAACTTTTAATTAGTTTGCATACAATTTATTACTGACGCTGATTTTTTTCAAAGTCTCCCAATAGCCGTGAATGAAATAATGGTGGTTTTATAGCGCGTAAACAATCTGGTAGACTTTGAGGTGTTCCAAAGAGCTGTCTGAGAGATAAAACATTAGCAAATAAAACATTTTTGCTGTTGGAAATTAAGTATTGAGGTTATAATTTGGGTTGATCCCATATGAAAAATATTATTGTAGTTTTATATTTAGATTTCAGTCAAGTGCACATTATTGCACATTTGAATGAATTATGTTTTACTTCAATCTTGTTATACATGTATGTGAATAGAATTGCTGGGTTTTAAAAAAGCTGAAGCTTGACCAATAACCCTGCCCATGAGATTTCATTGCCTGCAAAAACAGGCAAGTGGTTAGCATAGTATCCAGTATCTGAGTACAATTTTGCGAATCATCTGGTGCGACACATCTACCCAACTTTTAAGAAGGTTGTGAGAAAGCTGTTAATATTGTTTGTCAAGCACAAAACTTCCTTCCTCAGAAATCTCAACAAATTCTCATAAAAACAGTAACCAAACAAACTTTCGATGTTTTGTTTACATTATGAATACCGGAATTTCTTTAAACCTCGAAAACAAAGAGCAGTAAAACAGATCGATTAATGGTTTTGAAGTTCGGATAAAAATGAAAAATAAGAAAAACATTTTTTTTTAATTTTTAATTTATGCAAAATCATAAAGATTTCCGAATGATTTTATAATTTAACTAGCGGGGTACCCTGCGTTGACGGAGTTTTTAGAAGTTTTTCTATCGTTTTTCTCTTTTGCTCCCGTTTCCTTCCCCGCTTGCTCTTCCGCTACCGGTCGATTCCCCGTTTCCGCTTGCTCTTCAAAAAACCTTCTTTGACTGCCTATTTATATATATATATATATACACGCTTTTCTAATGCACTGAAAAGAAGAAAATAAAATATTAAGAAAACCTTTTAAAATACCACGTTTTTATGAACTGAAAAGAAAAAAATAATTTTTTTCTTGGCTGTGTGAGAAATGTCTTGATGGAGACATGCATCAATTGTGGACATTCGTTCAACAAACAAGCCATAAGTTTTTACAACTTTAAACGTGGGGCGCCATTTATATTCAAAAAAGCGTTCTATCCTGTTTAAAAAAACAGATGGTTAGTTTGAGTGAAAGGCGCCCCACGTTTTAAGTTTTAAAAATTTTTAATATTTTTTATTATTAGCTCACTTTCTTGTCTGCTTGTTTGTTTGTCTGTCCCCGATATTATATATATATATATATATATATATATATATATATATATATATATATATATAAAGAAAAAACAGAGTAAATAAAATGTAATGTTTATTTAAAACTGTTTTTGAATAAAGTAAAATAAAATAAACGTGATCCGGTAACGTTCTAAAAACCACTATTATATTTTCAGATTGATTGGAGAACATTTCAGTGAATTGTTGAATAAAACCAATTAAAACTTTAATTCTTTTAATTACAATTTTTATGTAGAGAAACGAACTTCAAACTTTCAGTTTATTTAAAAATATGCGACATTTAATTTTTAAATTGAAAAGTTTTAATAAAAAATGTGTTTATTCCGTATTGATTCGAAAGTTTCTTAAATTTTCAATCTTCACATACTTCACATATTAAGTATTTAGAAGACTGTGGTAAATGTTTTTATATTTTATAGACTTACTATCATCAAAAAATATTTTGCAAAACATTTTTAGTCGCCAAATTAAAAAATTATAAGAAATTTTTAAAAACAAAGTTTTGTACGGTTTCTTGTTATATAAATTGAGGGAAAGTATTTCTAAAAATATTTCGAAATAACAGTTTAAAATACCAAATACATCAAAGTAAGTAATCAAAATAAAATTACAAGTACGTCAACAAAATTGTAATTTAAATACAAGTACAAAATACTTGTATTTAAAGTATTGCCCAGCACTTGTGATATACTTTATAGACTAAAGTTTTCATTACAATCGCTGGGTGGCAGTCCAAAAAACTAAAAGTAGAAAATAATAATTTAAAAAATTAAAGACGCGCTTCAATGAAATGTTCTAAAAAGTGAAGAATTAATTGTAAATGTAACTTTTCTTTTGCACTCATACTTGAGTATACGGCACAGGCCGATTTTTCGTAGCCCGGCCGTTTCATAAGCCAAAATTTCATGCCTGGTCTGTTTTTACAAACTTTTATTTAGGGTACAATATCTGTTTGCGTGTGTTTGTGTTTGTGTGTGGCTTTCTCTGTACGCAAATTTGGCAAGTAAAATTTAACCAGCTTTTTGACTAGCTAGAAAGCTGAAACTTCCAGCATAGCTTTATATTGGATGACAATACATGATTCAATTAAACAAAAAATTTAATTTGAACATTTTTCGTATTTCTAAATCGAGTTTATTTGAAATTAAAGTTTGTGTTAAAAAACTCGTTTTTTTCGTTTACTTGTTACAAGCCTAAAATGCCTATATACTTGGAAAATATCTCTGCCCGGCTTCACTTCAGGCCTGTCTGAAGACTCTAAAATCACGGCCCGGCCCGTGCAGTATACTCTAACTCATACGATCACAATGATTGCGCCCATTTTTACGCTTTTTAGAACATTTCATTAAAGCGAGTCTTTAATTTCTTAAATTATTATTTATTTAACCCATTAACGGTTACGGTTGCGAAAACGCAACATAAACTTTAGCATTTCCGTATGGTAGTGACCATTAATGGGCTTATTGAAATCTTTAAATTTCTCAATTAACCAATAAACGCCCAAAAAATATCACCTTAATTTAAAACCAATGATATAAGCCAAACAAACACTATACACGTAATAAATCAAAAATTAATCTTCGGTTAAAAGTTGTAGAATATAATCATTGTAATCAATAGTGTTGGTCTCCATGTTGAGTGCTACGGAGAACATTTCATCAACTTCATCGTGCGTAAAAGGCTCTCCTTATTGGTTAGTAAAAAACAAATCAATAACAAATATTATCTCAACTAATTCAAGTAAACAATAAAATCAAACGTTTTTATTCTTAGAAACCAAAATAGACATTATTTTTTTTTACAAAAACAACAGAAAACTATAATTCATTCAAATGTTCATTTCTGACCAAGGTCTACGTTTTATTATAAATTTAATTTATGCAAAACTTGAAAATTTCACAAACCTTCTTCCATAAAAAGTTTCTGCATTTTTTCTGCTGTAATAAAGCCCTGGTTTTCAGAATCGATAATTTTGAAAGCAGTCAACAATGCCAGTTTTGAAGCCGGTCTAAATCTGTCGAAGAATGCAAAATAATGTAAACATATTTAAATTATTGGCATATTTAAATTAAATTAACTTTAAACAAATAAATTACATACTTATTTTCCAGTAAAACTTTAACCATGAAAGTAACAAATTTGTCTTGTTTTACATAACCAGGTGAATCTTCGTCTTCAAGCTGAAATTATAATGTGCCAAAGTTAAAGATAAAACTGATTCTAATTGTATATACTCAGAAGTACATACATCTCTATAAATTTCGAGCAAGTCGGCTTCACTTGGATAACATCCCAACGATCGAATGATAGTTCCAATTTCTCTAAAAAAACATCGTAATTGATTCTTAAAGTTTATCAGATTTAAATAATTAATTGTTTAAAATCATCGTCAACGGTGTGCACCTTATGTCGACTTTCTGAGTGGATTCGACGTCGAACGTTTGAAAAGCATCGGTGATGCGCTTTTTTATTTCGAATAACTTTATATCTAAAACAAAACGCAATCATTCATCAATTAAAACTAAATATATATTTAAGCTTTTAATTAAATAAATATATATATATACACCGGAATTCTCGCTAAACTTTCCCTCCATGATTTATTTACCAAACGGTTGCTTAGCAACAAAATGTACATGCCAAAAGGAAAATAACTTGCCGACTCAAATTTATACTAAACATTAAATGCAATCAAAAACTAGTTTTAAAATTATTTATTTAATTTTTTAAATATTACATAAACAACTGTGTATAAACTATACAAAATCGAAAAATTAATGTTATTCAAGTTTAGTTTATGTGATACTAGGAGTGCCCGTAGCGGCTTCGCTCGCATGAAATTAGAGAATTTGAACCGTGCATACATAGTAGAGTACTGCACGGATCAATTTTTTAGGTCTCGGATCGGCCCGTCGACAACTTGGCCCAGCCCGTTTCAAAAACAGAAATTCCTGGCCCGGCACGGCCCGTCTAATATGGGCCCGGCCAGTTTTACAGGCCTAGAAGTTCTATATACTTGATGAAAAACTTCGGACGGTCCCACCTTGACTTCAGGTTTAGCTCGGCCCGTCTGAACACCCTAAAATCACTCAAATGTCTATATACTTGGTTAAAAATCTCGGCCCATCCCACCCTGATTTAAGGTTTGGGCAGGGCCGTATGAAGACCCTAAAATAACGGCTTGGCCCGTCCATCCTGTGATAAACTGAACTCATCTACTTTTAACCGGCACAAAACCTCAAAATACTAATTTTCACATCTGTAGCACTTACAGTTTTTGAGTAGCAGTTATTTTAAAATCAAATAACCCTTTTTCCACTTCACATTTGAGGTCCTGAAAACCAAATTTTTAAAAAATGGTAAAACACGTATATCATTATTTTTAGAGTAGAAACCAAATACTAATTTTTACTCCTGTAGCATCTACAGTTTTCGAGTAGCAGTTACATTAAAAACCAAATAACCTTATTTTCCACCCCAGATTTGAGGTCCTGGAAACCAAATTTAAAAAAAAATGGTAAAACACGTATATCTTTACTTTTAGAATAGAAACTAAATACTAATTTTACATCTGTGGTATTTACAGTTTTTGAGTAGCAGTTACTTTAAAAAACAAATAACCCTATTTTCAAGCTTTTTCAACAAGTAGGGTAAACTCGAAATCATGATCTTCCTTCAAGTTAAGCCTCCAAACCCCTGTGCCGTGGTTAACTACAACCCGAACGCCTTCAATTGGGGGCAAGGGTTTAAAAGACCCCAAAACCATAGGGACTCAATTTGAAATGAAGATTTATATTATCATTGCTATTCTACTTCCATGTTGTCCCTAATCAACCATTTTAGAAATTAAGGTGTGGTTACCTTCATTCCTCCTGTAAATGACAGTTAAGCAATAATCATGTGATCTTTGACTAAGGACCCCACTAATGTTTTTTTGAGGCCACCAACACCATAGCCCAGACACTGTCATAACCAGTTACATATATTAATTCCTACAGCTACAGTCAAAGTTTTATACTCTAGATTTTTGACATTAATTTACGTCAAATTATAGTTTCGTTTTTATTTTCAACTTTTAAACAAAAACACAAAGATGAATTAAAAATATATCTCTATTGCATTAATACATGGCCATTTCATAAAGCCGAAATCGAAGCGGCCCGATAGCAATAAAACGGAACAGAAAATTAATTTCGTGTGTTTGTCTGAGTGCGTGTGTGTGTGAGCGTCCGGGTGTGTGTGTGTGCGTGCGTGCGTGTGTATTTGTGCTTGTGTGTGTGTATGTGTGTTTGTGCTTGTGTGTGTGTGTGTTTGTGCTTGTGTGTGTGTGGGCGCACTGATGGGAAATCTTTTCACTCTTGGTGTTCGGAAGATCTCATTGTTTTGGTTGTTTTGGTGGTTGTCACAGTAGAGAACGTCTGTAAATTTATTGAAAACAATTTATAAGCAAGTTGCAGTTAAATCTAAGAAATATAGAGTTCATTTTAAACAAGTTTCAATCACGTTTTAAAAAGTTTCAGTCATTAATAATAATAATAATAGAGCCGGGCCTTGATATTAAGATTATCAAAACGGAATGCGCAGAGCCAAAGCTATTGTGCCAAGCCTTGAAATTTTGTGTTGGTAAAAATGGACCGGGACTAAAAATTTTTGCCTATAAAACGGACCAAGCCGAGTCGCCAACGGGCCGTGAAAAATCAGTCATTCCAGTCATTGATTGTTTATGTTGTAGCCATACATAAATTGTTTTAACTTAATATCATAAATATTTTAAATGTATAAATCAGTGGTATAGCGTAGCGAGCAGCTTGCCCTTGGCGGCACTTTTGAAAAAGCAAGAGGTGCGGTTTGCCACGGGCGGTACTTTTGAAGGAGCAGCAGAAGCTGGGTGAAAATAATAATTTAGGTTTTACCTTTTCGGTCATCGACTTGTTAAGGAGAAAAGTGGATTACGAATTAAAATTTTTATCTGAAAAAAATAATTGTTTACATCAAAAAAGCTAACCGAAACATCGTCGGGAGTGGTGACAGATGCTACAGCTCTTGACCTCAGCTGTTCAATCACCTTCTCAGCCACGTTTGAGCGTGTTTCCGCCTCTTCCAAGTCACTCTGCATCTTGCGGTATTTCGCCAAATTGATTTCCGACAGTTGTTCCTTTTTGAAATTAAAATAAAACTTCCAGTAATTGAAAATTTAAAAAAAAATATTTCAAGCAAAATGATTGTGAAATTAGTTCTTACAGCATCGTCAAGCTGTTTCTTGTATCCTTTGATTTTGACTTGCATTTTCTCGATCAGGTCGTTCAGTCTCGTCTGCGCCAGCTGCTGCTCCTCAGAATGGAGATCTAACTCTTGCAGTTTTCTTTCTTGCTTTCTTGCCGTTTTGTCTTTTTCGAGATTTCTTTGTCTTTCTGTTTCGAGTTCTGCTTCGAGGTCTTGAACTCTCTGTTCGAGACGAGCCCAGGCCGCTTTGCCTCCTGAGACGGCCATCTGCTCAGTTGCATCCAGTCGTGCCTTTGAACAATTGTGCCAAGTCATGTCATGTTATGCTATGTTATGGTAATTGGTCTCTTAGTAAAAAAAATCTTATCTTTTAGTACTTATGTTTACAAGAAAAATGTTTGACACTGATATTTTCATGCGGACAAGCTGTCACACATACCTGAAGATCTTTAATTTGAAGTTCTAAAAGTCTTTTCATTTTGTCCAGGTCTCCACTTCTGGCTTGTTCTCTTTTCAGTTCCTCGCTAAGCTGGTTGAAATCGGATCCTGCCTTCTTTAAAGCTTCATCGAGACGTTTTAAATTCAACTGATGGTCTTCATTTTCTGACTAAAAATTCAATCAATGTTTTTTTTCTAACTGTTATTAAAACATTCTGCTTTACTCAGTTAATTATTCAGTTTTTTAAGGTTAGAGAGAAAAGTTAGTTAACTCCACCAGACACTCAACCTGAGCAATGCGAATAAACTTCTTGCTTACGGGAACTACTTGGGCTTTTCACGCACCGCTTATTTAATTTTATTTAAATGTTGAAAAATAACTTAATTCAAACAATAATAAAGAAAAAAACCCTGCTTTGCTGGAAGCTACTTTCAAATTTCTTTTTGAGATTCAAAAGGTTGGTGCAATTTGCGGTCAGCTCGTTGATTTTGGCAGCAGAATCTTTCACTTCACCTTCCAGCATTCTTCTGTTTCTGTCCAGAGAATCAGTTTGTAATCTCAGAACATCAACTTCATCTTTGAGAGAGTCAGTCTTTTGAACTTGAATCTGCAATTCTTCTTCTGCTTTCTTTCTTAACTGTTCTTCGTCTTCAAACAAGGCCTAAGTTATAAATTATGAAGATTTTTTTTTAATTTGTATTAAATGGGATGCGGAAAGTTTGCTCCCAGCTTTTTGCCCCCATTTTTTTCTTTCAATTTTGTATCACTGAAAAGTTTGTCCTCAGTTTCTCCATCCAGGTTTTTCTCTCGCCTTCAGCTTTTTGACCATAAAAAGTTTTTTCCCGGATTTTGCCCCTTAAAAGTTAGACCCAGGTTTTTCGCGACTGATTTATATTTTCATGTCATGTGTCAACAGCTTGCGACCCCGAGAATGTTAGCCTCTGGAAATTTGTGTTCCCAGTTTTCAGTTCTGGACTATTTGTTCTTAGAAAAGTCATCCCAAGCTTTACGTTTCAGGGAAAAGTTTAACCGGTAAAACTGTTTGCCCCTGAATAATTTTTATTTCAGAAATATTTGTTTTCTATAAAATTTCAAATAGGTATCTTGCAAACTGTTGTTTTTTGTTAAATTTTTTTCCTGTTTCTCTTTCAATAAATATTTACGATCAATAATTTGTTCAGGAGAAAAAACCGGGGCGAAAAGCCCTGGGCAAAAAATCGAGAAACAAAATAAAGAGAGAAAACTTTTTTAAGACAAAAACTGGGAACGAAAAGCCGGAGACACAAAAACTGGTGGTGAAAAACCTATATATTCTTATAATATTATATTATCTATATAATATCATGTCATTCCTATAATATCATGCCATTCCTATAATATCATGCCATTCCTATAATATCATGTCATCAATGTATTATCTTGTCATCAATAGAATATTATGTTATCATTATAATATCATGTAATCTCTATAATATCATTTCATTGATATAATAGCATTTCATCTATATAAGATCATGTCATCTATACAATATCCTGTCATCACTATTTCAGCATGCCATCCGTATAAAATCAAGATTTTCATATAACCGAACAACTGATATTTTAAACGCACAAAACGATTAAAAAATCTGATAGTACATTAGAACAAAATATTAAAATTAGCATCAACAGATTCATGTTAACATGAAAAAGTCCCCCCAATGGAGCGTATACAAAAGAGCAGATCTACCACTTTAGAAGAAAAAACCAGAAAAAAACTTTATTTTAACACCATTTCCACCATACTATCCAAATAATCAAAGAACAAAGTTTTTTTTTCAACACTACTTAGTGTTTTAAAGCAAAAAAAGAAAACAATTTACCTGTAGATCAACAAGTTGCTGTTGATACTTCTTATGAATTTTATCAGTGTCACCTCTAGATTTGTTCATCTTGTCTATTGTCAATGAAAGGTCGCTGATCTTCTGTTCGAGTTCCTTTTTAGCTCTGAGAGCGTCGAGTTTGTTTTTGGTTTCACTTTCTAATGCTGTTTGAATGTTTGCTATTATTTTGTTTTGAGACTTCCTGCAAAGTTTTTTTTTTACAAATTTCAACTTCTGAGAAATCAGTTTTTGTTGAATGATTAGAAATATGCGCTTTACGAGTACTTTGAATGAGAGCCACTGAAATTAGTACCGACCTCATTGCATCCAGTTCTTCTTCTTTATCAGACAGTCGTCTATCAACCTCACCTCTTGCCACGGCTACATCCTGCTGGGCTCTCAACGTTTTGGAAGCTTCTTTCTGAATTGCCAAATCTTTTTCATTGATAATATTGTTCAACTCTTGTTTTTCCAAATCTATTTTCTTAATATTCTTTTCCAAGTCGGAAACTTTGCTGGCTGAATGCTCAAGTTGCTGTTGCAGATCAGCAATCTCGACTGAAATATTTTTAAAGACAAACATAATTTAAATTGCTTGTTATTCTCTAATAATAATTATCTACTGAATAATTTTTATTTGTTTTAAAGTATATATTTATTTTAGTTTTTTTTCTGTTAAGAATCATCACCTTGCAAATTCTTATTCTCTCTCTTCATTCTTTCTCCCAGCTCCTTAGCTTCGTCCAGCTGGTGACCAATCTTGGTGACTTGCTCGACGCTGTTCTTTGATTCTTTGTTGGCTTCTTCGAGTTCTTTGTGCGCGTCTTCCACTTTCGCTTTCCATTCTTCGATGGTTTTTTCAGACTGCTTGTTGCGTTTGTCTTGGATCGTTATTTCAGTGACGAGCTAAAAAAATAATAATTAAATAGTTAGACCAATCAACAGCAGTGTAAAATTCATGTGTGAATAAAAAATTGAGATAATTTATTGATACTAATTAATAGAAAAAAAAATATAGCTTGGAATGACGATCGACACATAGATGAACGAGTGGATGGACAGAAAGATGAATGATATGGATAAAAGCATGCATTGATGGATGGGATTGAAATGAAATGAGATGTCAATAGTTAGACATCTAGGACACGGATTGATGAAAAAAGCGTATATGGATGAATGGGATTGATGAAAGGAAACGTATATAGATAGATGGGATTGATGAAAGGAAATATGTATGGATTGTTGGTAGCATGCATGGGCTGAAAGAACATGATTCGACAATTAAATTGGCTCACTTTTTCAATTTCTTCTTTTAAAGCTTCGTTAATAGCCATGGACTGATTCCTCAGTTTATCAAGTGCAACCATCTTTTCAATTGTGGCATCAACTTTTGCTTCTGACTCCTGCAACTTCTGAATGAATTTTTTCTTTAATTCTTCCACGTCTTCAGGCCTTATCATTCCTTAGAAACAATAGTATACTAATAGAAATAACAATTTTTTAGTATAAATTATTTTATTACTATTTACCTATGCTGGTACAGAGGTGGACATTGGCTCATTTTTGGCAACCCAACCCAACCCACCTGAAAAGTTAAATATCTAACCCAACCCACTAAAACCCACCCAATCCACTAAAAAATTTATTTAAAAAAAAAGTTTAAATTTTAATTCAACCCAACCCAGCCATCCTACGCATGTTTCAAAAAAATAGGAACCCAACCCAACTCATGTATGTCTACCTTTGTACTGGTGCACTGTACAGATCAGCTGTTTTTGAAATTTTATTTTTATTTTAATTGTGTAATTTTAATAAATGAACTAATATTTCATTCCACGCTTATGTTATGTGTTTTAACCTATACAACACAACAACATACAAACTAAAAACATGTGTTTGAATTACATGTAATAATTATTCTCATACAAACGTTGCTTCTATGAAAGCTATGAATGTTAGTCGCATGGCGTGGCGTATATATGCAAAATGAAAAACTTGAATTAAAGCCGTACTTTTGAAACAATTTTCAAATAGTTTTTTTTTCAGTTTTGATCATTGAGAAAAGAAAATATACAGTTTGAAACAAAAGGCTAGCATAGAATATTTAATGTATTTAAAAAAATAATTAATTATTTTAAATTGATTGGACAACAAACTATTTTTAAATCCCTCATATTAACTTCACAGCCGGCCTTGATTGCTTCCTTTTTTGCAGACAAAAATTGGAAGTGAAAATTAACAAACTTTTCCGTCATCCAATTAAACTGAAACTCTAAATATTGACTTGTTTCTTATGCTGTTGCATTCTATTAAATTTAGGATATTTATAAAATAATATACTTGAAACTTACTTTAAAAAATATATTTTATTTATATTTAAAAAAAAAACAAAAATCCAAAACGACAAAGATTAGTGAAAAAAAATTTTCAAGTCTTAATTTGTCTCCCTGTAAAACTAGAAACAAAATACTTTTTAATCAGTTTTCAAATGATTGGTTTTGTTTCTCCGTGCTGCGTCGAAATTGGCTGAACAAAATTAAGTTCCTCAAAATTTGTTTTAAAATGTCTGAATTTTTCGAGAAAATAACATTTTTTATTGGCTACCCAGTTTTGTTATTATAACCTAAGAATAAATTTTAATTATCAAAAAAAAATAATGTAAAAATAATGCAAGAAATTTGAATTTTGAAATTGTTCATCTGTTTTTCAGCCATATTTAAACATGTTCAACAAAAATTTATCAATATAAAAAAATATATACATATACATATGTATATGCATATACTAAATTTTGTGAATAAATTACCTTCGTTGCTGTGACATTTCTGTTGCCAGACTGTAACTTCGGATGCTGCTTTGTTAAGCCTCTTTTGTAATTCTGCCTGTCTCTCTTTGTCGTCTTCACTTTCTTCCTTGAGTGCCTTCACTTCCTCGTGGAGTATCTTGTTTTCTTCAACCAGCTTGGCATTATTTTCTTCGCTCTCTCTGAGGCGAACCTGAAATAATAAAAGCAAGAAAACTTAAGAAAAGAAAGATTATTTAAGAACAAATAAATAAACACCAACAAAAAATTAGAGTGATAGGAAACTTTTATACTTCACTTAAGCAAAGATCGAGGAATTTTTTATTCTCTTTAACCTCAAACCAGTTTAAAAAAATTTACTTAAACAATTCTATAAAATAAACAAACCAACAAAGAATTCTACGGAAGTGTAAAATTTTGTATAAATAAACTTACATCTGTACATTTGTACAATGAAATGTACATCTGTTGTAGTACGGGCATACCTACTCTATACATGACTGAACAAGGTTAAAGTTTCACAAACTTTACATTGTGCTGAATTAGGCTACATAGACATACTTTCTATCATTTTGTTAGCCTAACCAGCAACCATAAAAAATATGTTTCAACAATAAATATTTTTTGTTTCAAAAATCATACAGAATCCTCTGAAAATTGATTTAAACTTGTTTTCTTATTCTGATTTTGATTAAATAAATTTAAAAACTACAAATTAAGCAAATTTTTAAACTCACTTTTGCGTCTTCCAGATCCTTTGCTGCAGTTTGTCTTGCACTTTTGGTGATAAGAAGTTCTTTATCGAGTTCTTCGATTTTCCTTCTGGAGTCAGAAGCATCGATCTGTGACTTGGATCTCTCTGACTGTGTTTCTCCGAGTTCTTTTTGAACAGAATTGAGTCTTACATTCAAGTCTTTCACCTGATCTTCTAAAGTTTTTATCAACTTCTCCGCTTGCAGCTGATTGAATTGGTATAAAAACAGGATAGGTAGGTTGAAACAATCAATACTATGATGAATTAATGAATTAATAATTATTTAGATAAATAATTAAATCAATAAAACAATATATCGTGCTGCTTATTAATTCATTTATAAATTATAAATACATATTTCAGTGTATGTATTGAATTGTTTTTTTTAATTAATTATTCATATTTATTATTAATTAACCTTGGCTGTTTTCTCTTCTTCTGCTTTCTGCTTCAACCCTTCAAACTCAACCTGAATTTGAAGCTTTTCTTTTTCACTCCTTTTAAATTGTATTAAAAATATATAAAATATTATAATAAAAAATATTCCTTAACACTTTAAATTTGTAATCTATATAATAAAATATATACTTTAACGTTTTAAATTTGTAATCTACTGACGTTTTAGAGCTCATGGGACTTATACAAAAATAATTAAACTAATTTATTCAGTAAATCGTAACCAGAGTTGGCAAAAAGCAAAGATTTAAAAAAATCATGATTTTTAATGAGATTTTTATGGTTTTTAATGAGATTTTTATGGTTTTTAATGAGATTTTTATGGATTTTAATAGTTGTATGGTTTTTTAAAGCAAAAAACCATTTTAAGCTAGACATGTTAAAGTATATTAATAATTAAAACTTAACGATTATGCAAACAAGTGAGCAGATATTACATATTATTGACCTCTGCTTGTTTCTATGGAGCTCATCAATCTGATCCATCAGCTGACCGACTGTTTCTTGGTGTTTTTTCTTAAAACTTACCAGCTGGGCCTCTCCCTGTGATTGGCTCTCTTCAAGGGCACGTGACATATTATGCAGCTGAACATCTTTCTTTTTGCTTTGGTCGATCTGTTGAAATATTTATATTTAATTTTTATTATGGTTGAACTATGAACTCTGGAAAAAACCGATGTTTGGGCAGCCGAAGCTTACCAATGAGTCGCAAATGGCCATGAATAAAATGAACTCTTTAAACTGCAAGTGTTGTTCTATGTTTTGAAATGTTTGGCGTCAGAAAAGATGAACAATTTGAAATATAAAAACGTTCACCTGTTTGTGAAGGGCATCTTGAGAGTCATCGAGTTTCTCTTTGAGAAGGCCGATTTCTTTTTGAAGATCGAGTCTTAATTTGTCTCCCTGTAATTAGAAACAAAGTAAACGGGAATGAACGAGTGATACTTATTTTAAAAAAATGTTATTTTTAGATGCAAGATGCTAGGTCTATCAACATAAAAATATTTCTTTATAAATCCTTTGAAGGCTTGTCAGTTATACTGAACTGTAGTAACAGTTGGTTGATAAAAAAAACTATCTTGTTATATTTTTTGAACGCGAGTTGTGCTGACCTTATCAACACTTAGTATGTCTGTCAGTATGTCTGGGTCTGTCCGTTTGTCTGGGTCTATCGGTCTGTAATGATTGAGATTTAGAACAGATTTTTCATCAAATTTAGTTTATTTTGTTTGGATTTTAAATTGAAAGTCTAAAATCTGGCAAATAAATGTATTTTAAGTTTTGCAGTACATTAACAATTCTGACGTTTAAAGTTCTGCTGTATGCTTACAATTACTACAAATATGTGATAACAGAGATGAGAAATTTATAGAACAAGTATTAGAAGATACGGGTGCATAGTAGTACATTTGTTTGTCACGTGATTGATTCGTTTTAAGCATCAAAAGTTATCCAACGACAAAAGTCGTCTTTTTTGGAGTAGGTAAAATCGCATGCAAGACACAATGCGGTGCTGGCGGTGTTGCTGATTTCGGATGCACATATGCGGGTCGCAGGTAAAAAAAAACTGCGAACCCATAAGCACGAGTCTTGGTTCAAAGTTCAAAAGCAGCATCTTAATGAATTTACAGCGCTTCTGCAGATTTTTTATTATAAAGAGCGCTATATGAAATAATATCTGTTCATTATCACACACACACACACACACACACATACCTAAAGAGCTACATACATGCATACACGTATTTTATTGGCATTTAATTATTATTTTTAATATTTCTACACTTTTACTGTATAAAATTGATCTAACACAAATACATAAAACTCTGGTTTGTCATAATTCTTAGACAAACATATAATATAATGGCTGATAAACAAGAATGTTCGTGTTATTAAAATAATATATAAATAGAACCTTTATGCGAGCCGACTTTTCACTATCCAACTCATTCTCCAGATCCCTTATCCTGGTCTGAAACGATATTCGTTAATGAAATAAAAACATAATACTCCAATTAATAAAATTTCAATACATAAACTACAATTAAAAACATTTAATATAAAAAATAAGATTAAAATAAAATAATATAAAATATTTTGATTTATAATTCTAATTGATAAGCAAAAATAATCTCACATCGTACAAAGCTTTCACCCCAGACGAACCCTTCTGCGAGGCGTCTGACAGGTAAGAGCTGCTGGTTGTGTAGGCCGACGATCCAGTAATGTAATCGGAGCTGCTGGGCATGTAAGCGTTTCTGGAAGAGTAAGAGGTCGAAAACGATGAAGGTCCGAGAGAATCGGAGAGGAAAGAGTAACTCGAAGGTTTATAGGACGATCCAGAAGAAATGGCTGCCATTCTTGCTGCTATTTCCTTGTCCAGATCGTCCTTATCGATTTTAACTGATGTGGTCAGTCTGGATGAAGGATTGGCATCCGACTCGAGCGAAATCTTTTTGTTCATTAATGTGGTCATTGTCACTGCTGATGATGGTTGAGTCGCATCTGTCGTAACTGCTGCATTGAAATCAAACAAGTTTTTCCTAACCGATTTTTTTTTAATTTTTGTTATTTTAAAAATTATTATAGCAATTTATAAATTTTCAATAAGCATCTAATTTCAACGTAGTAACCATTGACAACATTTCCATCTTCAACAACGTGACTTTTTACTTCAACTTCCATGGCAACTGCGTTGAAGGCCGTTCAAACTTCTTTCCATGAAATAACCATTGACAAAAGATTTTTTTTATCAAGCATTAACATCACGAGTATTTTATTTTTAGTTTTAAAACAAAAGAATAAAACAAATCAAATCTCTACATGTAAACTAACGGCTTGTGGCGACGAGTGAGTTCTGAGCTGAAGTAGCAGTTATCCGTAGCGAACGTCCACCACAAAACTTGAGCACTTACTTCTCGGCTCAAGAAGAGCTTCTGCCAATAATTCCGAGCGAGAGTGAAAGAAGGAAAAGTGTTTGGAAGTGGAGAAGAGAACGTAAGGAGTAAAAAAAGAAAAGGAGGAGAAGGAAAAGGAGGAGGAGGAGGAGGAGAGATGGAGAGGATGAAGCAACTGAGATGCAAACAAGGAGCATACGTGAAAATAAATATAGCAGCTCAGTGGAGGCGAAGAGATGTACATACTACATTACGATCTTCTTCTATCATGTGGGTTTCAAGAATTGTAAAGGCCTGGAACACATGCACACAAACACACACCGTTATTCTGGAGTTTATTTTTGTTATAAAAAAAAATTTTAAGCACAAACA
Organism: Erpobdella octoculata; assembly: GCA_963978895.1. Classification (NCBI taxonomy): domain Eukaryota; kingdom Metazoa; phylum Annelida; class Clitellata; order Hirudinida; family Erpobdellidae; genus Erpobdella; species Erpobdella octoculata. The sequence continues at coordinate 9,626,079 of OZ022241.1, read as the reverse complement.
TATATAGATAATTTATATATACTTACTTTTCGTAAATTTTCTTTACAGATATCATTTACTGAGTGAAAATATTTGCATCTAATAGACAAAAAGTTGCAGTAGAGCAGGGTATCATATAATAATCATTCTGCATCAAAATCAAACAGATGCCTGCATGCAGAAAAATGATCTTAATTTCATGATTGTGCGTATAATGTTCGATAAACAGCTCCGTACAGAAGAACGATATTCGAACCGCCGCTTCTATCGGCGCCTGAGAAGCGGGAAATTCTCCGAGCGATATTTTTAAGTGGAATTCTCTTGGAATGCTAATTTACAAGATTTATTTTTTATGCTCCTCTTTGTTGGCAGAAAAGTTTTTAACTGAAAAATAAATAAAAAGTATTTAATTAACAATATAATTTTTTGATGTTATTTCCCCTAACGACTGTACCATTTCCGACTCTCTTTTGGGACCATTTTCTCTGAAAAATTGGTTTTACTAAATGATCACATCAGATATACATGTACTAGAGTACTGCACGAGCCGATTCTTTGCGACTCGGTCCAGCCCGTCGATAATTTGGCCCGGCCCGTTTCATAAGCCAAAATTCCAGTCCCGGTCAGTCTAATTTGGGTCCGGCCCGTTTTTACAGGCCTAAAATTCCTATATATTTGACAAAAAATCTTGTCCGGCCCGTCTGAAGACCCTAAAGTCACGTCCCGGTATACTCTAATACGTACGACTCACCATAAAATTATATAATTCCTTAGGGCAGGCACAAGCAAGGCCACCGAAAGAAAACTTGGACTCCGGGAAAATAAACAACTATTAAAAATGTTCACGAACTTCTTTAAAACTTGTATTAATATACAAAGTATCTGATGACCGTAATTCATTTTCAAAAGTTTTTTAAGAAATACTTTTCACTCGTTTTCCCCAAAAAGTAGGACTCCTCAGGAATTATTTTTGGCTACCCTCTCTCGAATGCTGGCGCCAGTGTGTGACCTTCGACTCGAAAGCGGCTCTTTTATCTTATACGACTTGTTGTACACATTTAGGCCTGCAGGTTTATGTGGCAGCAGGACTTTTCATCTTTATGATTAAAGAGATAAATTTCTTTATTTTTTGCTGTCAAACATTTGATTGGAGCAATAATTTGTTTGCTTGAGTATTCATTCAAATGTTAAGTGTATAAAAAAACTTTTTCTCAAAACATAATAACATTATGAGTAGATAATGCTGTTTAGGCATATATTATAAAAATAAGAAGAGTCATCACATTGCATCAGATGCCGTGAAGAATTGGATAGCGCAATCATAAAACCCGCATAGCTTCTTCAATTTTTATTCAAGGTAATTTGATTCCTGTGCAATGTTTATATAAAAAAGAGACTACTAAAAGCAGTGTTTTCTATCACGGCAAGGGTTTTTCTTTCTTTTTTTATTCTCAAACTTGTTTGCATAACAAAACAAAGGATAGGCAGCAAGTGTTACAAGTTATAAAAACATGAAATGTATCTTTTGTTGATAACTGAAAAAATACTCAGAAATTTGAATCTGTCCGTTGCAGTTGAAGCAGCTTTCCTGAAGTTGTCGATATATTATATATTTAACTTTACGATGATTCTGTTAGAATTTTAAACATTTATATCTCATGCGCTTTTATGAAACTGCTGATTTTTAAGGATTGTTGGCAGTCTTCAGTCATCTCTAGGATAAAACTTGTGACTCTGTAGCATTGTTTACAGAATAACTTTCAAAAGCATCTAAAACTGCAAAAAACGTCACTTCTGCCTTGATCGCCAACATCATATTGATAGGCACTATGCACCTCCCTCCCCCCCACTACCGCATGGCATAAACGAAAAACCCTCAATGAAATGAACAGTCAAACTGTAACAAGTTTTAACGAATGCATTTTCATCACGAATCCATATTTAGTTGAACAGACAAACCCACCAAGAAACAACAGAAAACGAACAGTCAAATGCAGTGATTAATGGGAGCAAATAGCAGTCTCGGCAACGTTTTTGGCAATAAATCTCCACTTTTGAAAATCACTAAGAAATAGTATGGAAAACAAACACGTCGAAAACATAACAAAAACTCACTCCAAGGTAGATAAGACCCGATACCGGCAGAGCTGCTGTACAAATAAACAATTTTTTTTCAACAGAAATAAATTAATAATTAGTTGTTGATTAAAATGTTAAATATTTTTGAAGCTCATCAGCACTAATAAGCCCCTCACAAAAATTATAAAAATAATTACAACCCTCCTACAAATGAAGATCCACACATGAGAATAAGCAGGTTGAACATGTTCTGAAAAACCAACCGTTTGGAGCACCCTTACAAAGCCACGCCATTAAACGTAGAAGCCCACATAACGTCAAGCAATTAAATATGAACACTTATAGAAGCCGGAAGTAAATGCTAAATTGCAAAATAAACCCATATCTTAACCACTTTAATGTCACCAACCAACGGACCATCCATGGACTCCTATACAATAGCATATAGTATATAGGAGTCCATGGACCATCTAACCAGCAAATGAACGAAATCAAACAACTTTGATAACTTTCCCGCCATTAAATTACTTAATATGAGAAGAATAGACGAATCATGCATGAGATGAACAATCCAGTCATGGCCGGAAAAAAATGTTACAACAAATGTTTTGCGCTCTGCAATGCTTTCCCGACTTCAAATGCATCATTTTTAGCTACAACTCTTCAGTTAAGAATATATACATGTCATAATAGATAAGCATATATATTTAGAAAAATTTAATAAGTCTTCCCACAAAAAAAATAATCAACTTTAAAGAAGCACACCAAACAACAGTTACAAACATACGTTCATCATATAGCCAATCATCTGTCATCTACTTCAAGTTGAACTTCAAAAATTGAAAGATAATAATGAAAACAAAAATAAACAAAGTCGCCATCTTTATTCCAATCAAGGAAGAAGAATGAAGAACCACCATGTAGTCTCTCCTCGTGTTTTTCTGTGAGCATTTCAGATGCAGAACTTTGAACGTGTTAAGTGTGCGTAGAACAGAACGAGAGAAATATTGAATAAAATGATTTTAAAAATATTAATTGAAATCACAAGATGATACATTTAATACAAAACATTGGCCACACAAGAAAAGCAGACCGAAGATGTAAGCAATCAGAAGAAAAAAGTAGTGCATATTTGCGAGAATCCAAGTTTGGAATTCTATTAATGATCGGACATACAAAACGAGAATATCTTTTAAATGACACAATAACAATGAAGAAATGAAGAGAAATGAGTAATAAATGGAAGATTTTCAGATTAGATGTCCCAGCTGAAGAGATGATGTTTGATGATCATGTCACTGATTCCATCCTGGAGTGGTTTACTCATGTCTCTCTTTACTGGTAGCTCCCAGTCCTGGGACAGACTGAATGCAAACTGAGCCAGAATCCTTTTTAATAAGCAGTTATCAAAGTTTTATCAGTGGAGATTTTTTAAGTGAACGTTAATAATTGAAAAAAGATTAAACAAATTATGTTGCATTTTAACAATAAGTTAAACAGAAATATTTGAAATTATTTTTAAAAAACGAAAAACAAACCTCTACCGAAACTCAAAACAGCTCAAAACGACTTCCTACGAGCATAATAAAAATAACAAATAAACAAAAACAAAATAAAAAGTTGCAGTGAAAAATATGAACAAAAAATTGAAAGCAGAAAAAATTGTTCAGATGAAATTCAAATAAAATTAACTTTTAAGCAAGAAAAAACCAAAGAGATGCAAAGATGGCGAATCTCATTGTTACTGTAATATAAAAGTAGAATTATTAATCTCATTTAAGTTGTTAAATTGAATAAGAAAATGAAAAAAAACCGATTACCCCCAAAAAGATTCAAAAATTAAACTTAAAGATTGAAACAAATGTGAAGCACAATTTAGAATGCTTTGAAGCAACTACAGCAGCAGCAGCAGCAACTTAAGATGGATGGAATGCAACATGGAGAAATAAGAAAACAACAATATTTCTAATATCACAAGTAAAATGAAGCATTCAAAATCAACTTGAAATCTCAGGAATGAACACATGGACAAATTTCATCACAAAAAATTGGAAAATTGCAGTTTAAATGTTCATAGCACCATATGGGAGGTATTTAAATTCATCTGAGAAAACATAAAACCAGCAAATAAATACTACGACTAGTTATTAATATTTAAATTTCATTATCCGTTCTTAAAATTATTTTTTTACAAAATAATCCTATTATTAGAGAGATTCAAGGAGCTAATTCTGCACAAAACAAAAGTTCTACGTGATGGCAGAAAATCAAAATCTGGCTGAAAACAATCAAACAGAAGTCATTATTTGAATATATGAAATTGAAATAAGCCAAGGAAATATAATGTCACGAGTCCCAACTAAAGAGGTGATGTGTAAGCAGCATATCAGAGACATTCCACTTTAAATCTTCCACAATCTTTCCATCGTGCTGCGGAAGCTCCCAATCGGTGGATAAACTAAACGAAAACTGCGCTAACATCCTAAACCCAACAAAAAATTTAAAAAAAAACTAAATAAGTGAATGAAACGAAAACGCCACCAACACCGTAATAAACTATGAACAAAAATAAACAAAACTAAAAAAAAACAAAAGTAAATAAAATTATTATAAATCTTAGAAACCTAAGTTCGCATTTGATTTGAACCCATCCAGGACTTCTTATGAACGACCAGGGTTGGTACCACTTCTCCACTATTTCCACACATGAACACAACGTTTCGAGCCACAGATGCAAAACCTGCTCACTGAAAACAAATTTAAGTTAATCAATTATAAATAGACTATTTCACTATAATTAAAATTAAAAAAATTGATAAATAAATAATAACAATAAACAAATCTAATTTAAACAACTAATAAACTTAGAATTTCAGAATTTGAAAATAATTTAAAAAACATTTTACAAAAAAAATATTAAATTTTTTATTAAATATATTTGAAAAAAAAGTTAAATAGTGTAATAAAAATAGTTTTAAAAAAGAAAAGAATCGAGTACTTGAGTCCGCAACACATGAGGGATCGGAACTTGACATCCATCTGTGCATGAACGCTGTCATGTGTCGCATTCACCGAGTGAACTGCCTGGAAATGTCATTCGTACGTTTTATTAAAATATATTAAATGTTTTTCTGCATTTTATTAACCTTAAAAATATATTAATAAATTTGTGCATATGCATTGCAATAACAAACTAAGACAGAACAATCTCATCATCTTTGTGGTATAATAAAGTACATTTAATTTGTTATCCGAATGCATTTTTTCACATGTAAATAACTTAAATTTAATTTTAATTTTAATTTCAATTAACACGTGGCAAAATCCAATTAGTAATGAAAATAAATACACAAGTAATCTATACAAATAAGTAAAAATTAAATCACCCTGTATAAGATTTCCTCTGGTGTTAGAACTTTGCCATCCTCATCCAATCTTTGATCCAGATAAAAAAAAACAATAAATAATATACAAATATTAATAAAAAAAAATATATAAATAAAGAAATAATAAAACCAATAAAAGAATGATTAACAAATAATAGAAATATTATATAACAAATAACAAAAAATGTCATGTATTTAAAACCAAACAACCAATTTACAATAAAAATATAAATTCACCTGTAAGTCTTGCAAAGAACCAATCTTGAGTAGACGGAATTGAAATCTCTTTCAACTTCTTTTGTGGCAGCCTGCAAATAAAAATCTCGTTTATATTATACCGATTATGCGATTTAAAGTAACATCCAGGAGAAATGTTTTGAATTAAAAAATCAGAAGTATAAATAAACAATTTTGCCACACAGATTTCAGATAACAAATCAAACTGATAATTTCAGAATAATTCTAACATGGATGTTAATTATTTAATTAATTGATTAGTTAATTAAAATCTTATAATCATATTTTCATGATATATTTATACAATTAATAATAAATAATCTTTATTTAAAAAAGATAATTAGTTTAATTTAAATAGAAACTTTATTCTCAAATGGCATTTTACCTCATCAATGAAAAGCCATGGATGACAATGACCACCAAGAATTGACGGTCGTTTCAATCCGTGTTCAAAAACTGCTTTCAATGCAGGACACAAACTACAAGAAATAAAACACTCGTGGTTTGTAACTCAACAAATTAATCCATGAATAGCTTAATAAATTAAATTATACAATAAATAAACAAACAAACAAACAAACAAATAAATAAAACAATAAAACAATTAATAAATGTTTTCATGTGTATTTCAACTTACACTCCTCGAACGATGTCAGTGATGGTTTCAGTGACGGAATCATCTCCGGCTGATGAATAATTTTTACTTCTTTCGTCGAGAATTTCAACAAATTTAGCAGGAAACCAGCCACGTAAACCATTCAATTCACCAATCCAACAGTGGTCGTCTCGCTGGGAAATTATCTGAAAAATACAACATGATGAGAGGATTACAATTATATAAAATATATTATAAGTACTATTATATAATAAGATCAATCAATAAACTCATGTCTGCATTTTTGACTTTACCAATTACAAAAATTGCTAACCATGACCCTAAAACATACAAACACACACACACAAAATGCACAAACACATAAAAGAAATGCACAAAGACATACAAACAAAATTCATACCGTTATTATATCATTTTTCTTGAAACCCAGCTCATCGTCATCGTGTCTCTCAAAATCCAGTAATGCTTTTGCTCTCTTCCTTCTTTTCCTTGAAACATTCACAAAATTTTCCAAATCTTTGGCATGAGATTCCATTAAGTAATCAGCCTGCAGGCTCTAAAATAATAAAATAAATAACTTTAATTATAATTGTTTTAATTTATTGTTGTATTTATTAATATATGTATATTACACATACAACATCAACAAGAAAAACGATCATCACAAAAAATTCAATAAATGATAAACAAAGCTTGCTATAGAAAATTGAAGCCTCTTAAACCAAATTAAAACTTACGATTTTATTGTTTTTAGGATCTAGAGCTTGAAAATGTCTGGCCACTTGTAGTATGGCCTCCCTCAAATCAACCATGATTTCCGTCTGTCGGATGTTCTTTGTCTTCTCACATTCGAAATCATCTTCCATCCGATCTCCCCACAACACAAGAGAAATAAGAGATTTCGAATGCTTTAAATGCCTTTTAGTTAATTGCTGGAAATAAATTTAAATGATAACATTATAATTAACACTTTTGTTCTACCATTAAAATGAAACATGGCTCTAAATAATGTTAACATATTATCAATAAACAAATAAACATCTAAAATTATAACTTGTTTAGGAAGATTTCTGGCAGACTCCGGATTGATGAGACATCCTTGATCTGCCATCAGGTATGCCAAATGTTTCCTGCGCTGTGCATCGATACAGACGTCGGTCAGAGAACCAAAACCTTTAAAGGCCATCTGTGTTAATGTCGTAAATAAAAACTACATCAGTTATATTATTATTATAAAATCACAACATGATTTTATTATTAAAAACAAGAAATTAAATTTAATAAAAACAAGTACTATGTTAAAAATAATTAACAATTTAATTGTTTTGTATTCATGAAGTATAAATTCCTACATGAAAACATCTTCAAATACAAAAAAAAACAATATAATTGAGCAATAAATATTTTCTGGAAATAAATATGAATATGAATATAAATATAAATATAAATCATCAACATAAATAATTTTTAAATCATCGCATTTTCACGATGACGGACGTCTTTCTCATGTTAACTGCGAAATTGGGGAGAATAGTTCAACCTGGATGCCCTTCCTTCATTGGTGGTCCCATTCAAACAGCCTGAAACACGAAGGGTAAATCAAAGACTTAACCTTCCCTCCCCTTTTACAACCCACCTCAATGAGTTCATCAACGTCTTGCACATCTCCTGGAATGTCTGACAATACATTGAAGATCTGAGCAGAATTCTCAAGTTCTAATATTTCTTGTTCCTAGGTTTGAAGTTTTTAAATATGAAAATACAAAAATGATAAGGAGTATTAACATGATGCAATGATGACTAATAATCAGCTTTCAAGAAAAACTAAATAATGCTTAATTTAATTAAATAAAAATGTTATAACATAGCAGTCAAAAACAACAGGCATCTACAATTCTATTCATCGACTCCATCTTAAACTGAAATCTTTTATTATTTTCACTATCGATCAAGACTCTAACTTTGATTAGGAGTGTTGCTAAATAAAAGTTGTATTTTATTGTATTGCATCTTTGACTTATGAGAGCTTTCTGCAGCCATAATTTCTTAGCATTTTATAATGTCACAAGCAGTCTATGAAATCTCAACAGATCCTTTCTTGCAAGACAACTCAATATTTCCCAGCAACACAAACCTTTCCTCTAATTCGACTTCAGAATTCAATGTTACATTTATTGAATTTCAACTGAATAAATAATGAATATGTTTGAAGTAATGAAACACAATTAAAATCAACTACTGCTATTTGATAGCCTCATTTCTATTATCAACTGAATTCTCTGGCTCAAAGTAATCTTCCATTGTGCTTATCATATGCCATAATAAACAAACTTAAATAATAACAATAATTATAAATAATAATATAATTATAAATAATAATAATAATTATAAATAATAACAATTATAAATAATAATAAATATAAATAATAATAATATCATGACAAATAAAAAAAAACAACAACCAACCCGATGTTTGAGCATGGCAAGAGTAACAAGAAAGAGTACGATTGATCCTTCATAGAAGAGAACATCCCACACTTTTAACAACACTCTCATGTGAACAACACTTGCAAATACGGTGAGGAACCAGTGAAGGGTTATTAAAGATAATTCTGAAATTTGAAAGAAATTAAAACTCATTAAATTATGTGTATGATAATTAATTTCTTTAAAATTAAAACTCATTAAATTATGTGTATGATAATTAATTTCTTTAAAATTAAAACTCATTAAATTAATTGTATATTTAATTTCTTTAAAATTCAAACTCATTAAATTAAACCAATAAATACTTCATAATTATTCAAAGTAAAAAAGATGTTTGAAAGCATTTAAAAGTGTATTGCTCAATGTTGTAATTAAAGGTATGCAAATGAAAAGATATGCATGCAAATGAAATTGCCTCATTTGATGAGGAAAAGATATTTAAAAAAAAGTTATGACTTGATTCTTACCGATGTCATGGCTCTTTAACTTGTTGTCAATTTCTGGGAGGTATGTGACCACTAACTGCCTCAAAACCCTCTGATCTGCCTGAATGAATAAAATTGAATGAACGAAATGACAAATTTTATGGTTTGCCCTGTACTCAATTACACTGCGAATACCGAATATCACAAATTGAAACTGCTATGTGAAGATATTTGTATTGTTAAAATGAAGCAATTGACAGTAAACGAAGCAAAAACAATTTAATAACTTAAAAATAACCGGATGACAACTAAAAGATGAATAACACCTGAACTCCAAGAAGAGTGTTGGAGTAGTAAGATGCAGGTAAGATATCTTCAATGATGGTGCACATCATCCAGAATACATCCTCCTCTTCCATGAACAACAACAGAGATGCTGCTATCTGCATGAACCAAATATAAACATTCCTCAATTAACATACTTATTCAATTAGTTAAAGTAAGATTTGTCACTTAAAATTATTTTTTCATAAAGAAATTAGAAATTTCATTTCACATTACCCATTACCATAAAAAAAAAGAAAGATCTTTATTCGTTTGAACAGAGCAGTTTATGATTCATGGTTGAATTATTTATCGGACGAATAAATTCTCGGACGAATAAATTATCGGACGAATAAATTACCAGACGAATAAATTACCATGCCGGTTCCCTGACAGTATCCGATGTCAGGAAAGAGCCATGCAATTGCCCTCAGTACTCTTCTGAGCCTTGGTATCCCTGTACTGTTGATGTTGCAAAAACATGCATTGCTGGGCATAGTCCTGAGCAAGTCCTGAATTGTTCAAAAATCAAAATGTTGCACAAGAATTATGAAAATTAATTTTATAACAGCATATAATTTTATGAATATCATACTATTGACATAATGTCACAGAATCTTGATAAATATTGATGGGATTCTTAAGATTTGTATTTAATTTTTAAGAATATAAAAAAAAATATTTTTCAAGCACATATGCAATCAAGCCCACCAAGGGGCCATCCATATATTTCAGACCCCCTCCCCCCATGCATATAAAAATGCATAAAACCACCATAGAGTTGCCATTTTTCCGGCTGGGAGCACAGCAAATAAAGTCTGGTGCCGAAAACTTTCATATTTTCCTAAAAGGTAGTCAATTTCCTCTTAAAAAATGGTTGGTGACTGGAGAAGACATAGACCGGTGCCTTTTTTTTATTCTAAAAGAAGATGGTAGTCATATAGATAATTTGGCAGGTGTTTGTTTAAATCATATTTAAAATAAAATGGCAGAGCAGACTTTTACTGAATTATTACTACTGGCGCCCAAGAACAACATTAAACAACTTAAAATAAATCTAAAAAAATAAATATACATATTATTTAATTTTTTTCCTTATTTATTTATTAATTAAATAAATAATTAAAATAAATAAAAGAAAGATGCGAGTTCTCTCTCTCTCTCTATCTCTGTGACGTTGGTGACGGGTGTATTACCGCGTGAATTTAGCTTAAACGGCTTATAAATTTACTCAAGCAAAATAAATTCGCCTGTTTATAAATTTTGAAACTAAAATAATTTAATCAAAATAAAGATCAAATCATTAATCATATGAAAAATGATTGAATACTAAATTAAAATGAACGAAATTCTTAAAAAATTCCCATTATTTGTATCGAACGACGCTATTGGTTTCAAAGGTGACGCCATAGCCATTCTCAACCAATAGAAAACTGCAGCTCAACCAATCATCGTGTCTCATACAGTTTTCAGCAAAATAACTCCTTTTCTTTTCTTTGTTTCGCCATTTTATTCTCAATAGCCATTTTTATTCTCGAAGTTGTAAATTTTGTAAAATAAAAGAATAGTTAAAATAAGTGGTGAAACTAAAATAATTTAATCGAAATAAAGATAATAAAATAAAATAAAGTTAGTCTAGAAGTTTGTTAAAAATCGATTGAAAATTCATGCGATTGCAGTGCCATCTAACAGCGTGACAGAATCAGTGAGTGAGTGAGTGAGTGACGAGGGCTACTATATTATAGATATCGTTTTAATTATTGCGTACATATCACCATACACACACGTATTCAAATCATTCACTTGGGAAACACACCCCTTCTCCCCTTGGTGCGTATGTAATATATGGATGACACCCAATCAATACTTTTGTTCTTGAAGTAATAATGCAGAATCATTTGATATTCAAATGCTTCGTGAAGATTGAATGCTTCAGTTCTTTGGCTAAGATGAGAACATGAGCAAGTCATCCGCGGAATTATATTTGTACATGCTTTTATTAACTTTTACATGGCCGGATGTCCATGGCATGTCCGCGGACGTTTAGAAGCTTGGGAGATCATTTTAAAATTAACCAACTCCAAAAAAAATTTAAAGTTTAATTTAACAAAAATAACTATGCAAAAATTTAAGAAACAAAAAGTATTAAACAATAAACTAAAGAAGCACATGATAATGACTACAAAAATTTTCATCGTCATAGTAACTTCAAACATTTTTTGTTTACTGGGGTAATATTTTTACGATACAATGTTGCTATGAAATTTTTTAGCTATCTTAAAAGCATGTTTTTAATTTTTTTAAATTAACTTTCACTTGTTTTAATTAGCTCCATCAGAATGTGAGCACAGATCATCAATTTTGTACTTTTTGTACATATTCTAATTGCTGTTGAGCTTATTGAAAAATCAGTCATTTGGGACTTTGTAGCAATTCAGATGCCTGAAGATCAAAAGTATACTATATTTGTATTATCATCATTACATTGTTATGTTTTACAAATTAAAATATTTATCTTTCATAATTCTGTTTATCGTGTCATAAAGAAGCAAACCTTTTCAATTTGCTTAGAAGTCATCAGATGGTCGTTGGAGCTGGCTTTTACAACCATCTTGTAGTTAGTTTCAGACTTCATCTTCTTTTCCATGGCTCCTGAAGTTCTCATCCATATTTGAGGACGAATTGAATGGGGAATTCCTTGTCTGATCATCAACTTCAACTTTTCAGAGGTCGGAAGTCGATGCTCGATCTATGAAATGATCGAACCAAAACGATATGTACGCTTGCGTGTGTGTGTGTGTGTGCATGCTTGCCTGAGTGCGTGCAGTGCATGTTTCAATGATTAAATAAATGAGTCATTTATTGCTTTATTGACATGTTTCTTTCGTGTTAAAATAACAACAATAGTTATCTATGAAAAAACCTGACTTGTTCAGCAAGGAAAATACACAGCTGCAGTTTCATATTTTTGTTGATTAATAATATATAATATATATAATATATATATATAATATATATATAAGTGTAACTCCCTTAAGCAAGGCGTTCACTCGCATTTGCTAAAGGGGTAGGCGCCTATAAATGGCTGCCTTTGCAAGTACCCTCCCTTTCTCGCCTTGAGCAAGACTTGTCTTGATAAGGCGTATGCTAAATCTCAAAAAAAAAAAAAAAAAAAAATATGAATTATTAATAATAACAATAATGCAAAAACATCAAAGTAGTTCTACAAATCCATTCAAAGTGATTGCTCACATTGTCCCAAGTCAAATCCCCTATGCCATTGTTGTGTGAGAATTCCAGATAAGCAATCCACTTCATTCTATGCTGTGGATCTTCTATGAATCTTTGGCTCAACAACTTGTTAGAGTTTTCCTCTGGTCCATCTGAAAACAAAATGCTATTATATTCTATAATAGAAAATGCTATTATGCTCTATAATACAAAATGCTATTATGTTCTATAATACAAAATGCAATTATGTTCTATAATACAAAATGCTATTATGTTCTATAATTCAAATCAGATAATTTAATTTTTTAATTTTTTAATAGATTTCTCTAGAAACTTCTCTTTCACTCAATATTCCTTAAGTTTATAACTCATTGCTGTGGCTTAGTTTGACTAAATGAAAAACAAAAAAAAGAAAAAAAACGAATGTTTTTAAAATGTTTAATTTCACAATGCCTGTGGGTATGCAAGAACTGTTTTTGTAGATTTAGAGGTAGTCCGGAGCATTGAATCTTTGCACATAATCTCCAGCAAGCATTTTGTCAGAACGAATATCTTGTTCATAACAGATAACATCATATCAATCGCTGTTATAAAGAAATACAAAAATAGGATTTTTGGTGCAAAAGCTCTTGCATTTAAGAAACTTTATTCTTTTTTATGTGAGTAGAAAATTTGTGGCTTGCATTCAATTCAACATAACCAATTAAACTCTCCTGTATAAATGTATGTCAACTATGCATTGAGTTGTAACAATTTCTATGCCAAATGATGTTATTCAGAAGCATGAGTTATATTTTTTATGTCGGATAGAAAATGCGCTGATGGTTACGCAAGAAAAGCCTAAAAGGTTTTTTGCTCATAAAAAGTGAAATAATGAGTCAATTTTTTTTAATAGATAAAAACCTTTTCCTTAATGAGGACTATGTTGTGTCAAAATTTCATAGCAATTGGTGCAGCCGTTCTCAAGTTTAGCGATTAGCAATACATTTAGCGACTTATTTTTATTTATATAGATTGTATATATATATATATATATATATATATATATATATATATATATATATATATATATATATATATATATATATATATATATATATATATATATATATATAATATATATATATATATATATACATATATTACTACCTCATGCAATTATCATCAGACCTTACTTCACTACAGAAATGTGTTTGCATGCATACTCACAAGCTGTCTTCTATCATCCAGAACAGATAACTGCAATTAAGTACTCTACAACATCTTAAAATATCAAACTCTCTTCATCAAGGCTAACAAACCACGCAGCTAGAGTGGATCTCAATATTAAACACTAATCACCAACTGTCCATCAGTTATCTCATTGAATTAAAATGGTTACCAACTAATCTCATATTGCATTCCTCTTAAAAAATCCTTTATAACCTACAAAACTCCTATCCATCTCAACTCCTGCTCATCTTCACAAAAAATTAACATAAAAGATTGAACTTGAAACACCTGCCTTTCACACCTTCCCTTCTTGTAGAAAACAGTCTAAAACAACAGCAGTCATGCAGCCCCAGCCATATGGAACTCTCCTGCTGAAGTCAGACATTGTAGAACTCAATATTTTCAAATCCAAACTTAAAATTCATAATATTTTCAAATCTTTACATAAACATTTGATTGATTGAACCTTCTAATATTTTAGTCAAATCCTCTAATAAGTGTTATAATTACTATTATTATTAATTATTACTATTATTTATAATTTATAATTTCATCAAAATTATAAAGAAACCTCTGCCAACCTTCTTCTTCAACTTTGAATCCGAATTCATCAAATCTGTAATCCAGCCAATCGTCATTATCATCTTCTTGCTATGGGAAAAAAACACGGAAACATTTATGCAGCAGAAACTCAGGCAGCAGAAATTAAAGACATTCTTTTTATATGTAATTGTGGAGGAAACAAAATTGACTCCAAAAATATTCTATATTATAGTAGCACACATCACTCACTGATTCTGTCTACCCTTACGTAAGTAGTCGTATAATGGTGGTCAGAAGGCGTGTAATAAAAGTTATCATGCAATTGTACCTATATACACTCTCAGTCCTAGAGATCAAAAGATGTGGTGCTGCAATCATTATATAATATTTTTCGATTGCAACGCCACTTCTTTTGATCTCTAGGACTGTGAGTGTATATAGGTACAATGGCATAACTTATATTACATGCCTACGCACACTAATTTTATCAACTGAAGCCTGCTGACCACCGTTATACGACTACTTACGTTAGGGTAACAGAATCAGTGTAAGCAATTTCGCATAACACGGCAGTCGCAATAGTCTACAGTCAGCAGTAAGCAGTTGCTGAAATTAGTGCCCGCAAGCGTGAATTAAAAGTTATTATGCAATTGTACAATTTCAGTCCTAAAAATCAAAAAAGGTTGCAATCACAAAATAATTTATAATGGAATTTTAAAAAATTCGTCATTTTTGACGGGCTATCTCTAGTATAACATACTTGCAATCTAAGTAGAATATCTTGCGGCCACATAGAAGGCGTCAAACCAGAGAATGGACCCCCGGGTGAAGGGTTGACACCATCGTGAGGGACGGCGGATGATATGGCAAGTCCCTCCTCGGAATACAGTGCATTTCCACTAGACTGAATGTCATCCTCTTCATCATCAAAGAGAGTTTCAGCTGAATAATATTCATTTTCAGCTATTAGAATATTTAAGGTCATCAACAATCATTCATGGCACATCAGAACAGGGCTGTATTTGCTGCACTTGCTGGATTTTACATTATCATTATCTTAATATCTACATGATCATTTAAATATTGATATAAAATAATTAGGATTTATTTATTTATGTTTCTTTATTTATTTATTTATGTTACGATCACTATTTTGAATATTTGTTTAAAATGTCATTTGGTTTCAATTCATTGTAAATAAAAAATTTTTTATAATAAATTTAGTGGTATTTACTCAAAACCGAAAAACTTATTTTGATTATCTCGTTTTTTCCTTTACTTGCTTAAGCATCAAATGATCCCAATGCATCGCTCAAGCAACCAAACAAAATTCTTTAATAAAACATGTGTAAAAATTATTTGTATGTTGTATATTTGTGAAAAATACAAATACATAAAATTAATAAATTGATATAAAATACAATCACGTTTTGCTTTGGCTCATGTTAAACTGTAGCGCCTCCCCCTCCCCCATTCCACCTTACAATAAAAACTTTTTTATTTATATATACAATACGTAGATATCTTGATAAAGCTTTATGCAATTGTTTGATTACCATATGAAATTGTTTGTATAAGCGGATAGGTCTCAATGCATTTTCTTCAGAAAAACATAAAATTTAGCAAAGAGTAATCAGAGGTTTTCTCAATTAGTGGTTCATACCTCTTGTGCTAAGGTTTTTGGTGCCCGGGGACAAGGTCTAACAAATGCTCTCCTAGAAATTACCATCTGTAAACAATCCCTTTAAAAATAGCTGATGACAGGGGGTGGAGTCGCATTAAAGTCCCCTAGCTATTTTACCAAAACTTTTTCAAAATATCACGCAGTTTTGTCTTCAACAATAGCTGATAACTGGAGAGTAGTCGTAGGTACTTTTTCCAATAATCTTGGTGCACCTTTCAAATGGTGCCAGGATATGTGTTCCCCCTCCCCTAGCTACGCCTCTAGAAAAATGCTGATAAAGTAAAGATTTACAATGCATACATCTTTTGTGCAAATGCATGGTGCCCCCTCTGTTCTCAGAATTCTGTATCTGCCCCTATATAGCAATAATATTTAATCTAACTTATGTATAAAAGTCAAACATAACAAGTAAAGGGAAAAACGAGTTTTTTAACACAAACTTTGAGTTATTTGATACACTCGATCGATGTCTGTCTGTGTGTATGTGTGTATGTATACGAAAGATGTTCAAATTACGGTTTTTTTTGTTTTTTTTAATTGAATCATGTATTGTCATCCAATATAAAGATATGCTGAAAGTTTCAGCTTCCTAACTAGTCAAAAAGCTGGTTAAATTTTACTTGCAAGATTTGCGTACAGAGAAAGCCACACACACACACACACACAAACAGAGATTGTAACCTAAATAAAAGTTTGTAAAAACACAACAAACATTAATATTCATAAATCATTTTTAACAATAGGGTTAATAACATGTAGTTTGGTTCAAATTTAGATAATTATGTTGCACCTCTTGCAAGAATGTCAACTAGGGGCGCCAGGAAACCATTCTCCCATAAGTTTGAAATGGTCTCCTGTTTACTTTTAAGTGAATCCCATGATTTTGAAATGGGTTCCGTTTGATTTTGAAGTAAGTCCTACTTGACTTTAGTACCCTATGGATGTCATTTTGGATAAAAATATGAGGGACAAAAAATTTCATAATTGCAATAAAAAAGCCATAGTTAATAAATTTATTAAATCTATAAAAATTAAAAAAAGATGAAGTCTTTTAACAATTTTTGGAAAAGCATGCAAACGAATGACTATCCCTGTCACCAACCAATTTATGAAGAACAAAATAAAGTCTTCAGAAAATACACTAAGACTACCCCCTCCCCTCTCATCAGCTATTTTAGTAAGCAAAAGTTTAGTAATATTAGAATAAAATGTTGGAACGTGGGCCTTTGAACATCTTGTCCCAATGGTTTTGTTGAAATGAAGTCCTTGACTTTTGGTATTTAGTGGTGTAGAGATGGTAGCAAGTCTTGTAATGATTTTGTCCACTGGAATTCTTTCCAACTAGTTGTTTGTGTGTGACAAAGTGACAAGTACATTATATCAATACAGCCTGATTATTGTGGCAGAAAACTTCTTTGATTTAACGAATATGTTCAATTCACTGGTTCTGCTCAACTTATTTGATTGAACAAATAATGAAAAAAAGCTCGCTAGCAGTAGTTTACAAAGGCTATTGCCAGTGCTAGAACACTCACTGTCAATAGCCAATCCTTATTGACAGGGGCTTGTATATAGAGGTGGTAAACAGCCTTTTGTGCTATAACACAGTGCGCTCACTGTCAATAACGAATGGCTATATTAGCAATTAGCTGTGCTTAACGACTTAACCGCTCACTGTCAATAGCCAATCGCGTTATTTTAGTGCGCGCACTGTCAACAGATTCTACGACACACCTAGTAAGTATATAATATAGGTAGCAAAGTCTTGTCGTTAAATTTTGCAATAAATCATAATTAGACTAAACACTAAACTAATTAGACATTTTTTTTTTGAAGCAGGCGTTTCGGATTCATCAAAGAAGATTAATTAAAAAAAGCAGAGAAAAAATTACTAGCCTTTAACTCTTTTTGAGCTGTAGCCAGATGGATTTCCGAGTCCAAGAACAGACTTAGCAAAATCCATGAAGGGCCACCCGATATAGAAGTAAATAAATATGCTACCTAATAGTCCTAATAGGTACCTATGCTTATCTACATCTAATCAACAACATGTCAAATGAAAAAAAACAACCACCCACGCAAACAATGAAAACACTGAATAGGTAATAGCTCAGCTCAGTATTGTTAGTCAACTTATTAGACTATGTTTGATATTTTTATAATTTTTATTAAATAATAAATGACTGACAACTATTTGGCCTTACGGACGTCTATAAATGACGTCACACCTACGAGAGAGGAGAGAGCAGGTCACACAATTTGTGGCGATACGTGACGAGGGGGAGAGTTCATAATGGGTGAAATCACATTAAAATGAATGAGAGCATACAGTTTTAACTGTTTCAATCTACTCTGTGACTGAGTCACATTGAACTGTTGAGCATCACATACAGCCGAATCCAGCCTCAAACTTTGCCTCCCCATTTATAGTTGGCAGGGTCCACCACTGGCCAGCCCCGCAACTAGACGTCACGCTCTGGGGAGGGGGGCGAGCTATCTCTAAAGGGGGGCAAAATGAAAATGGCCAAATAACCACTAAAATTATATCGGGAGTTGAAAAGACAATGTAAATATTATATGTAAAACCAAGTTGCATCAGCAACACCCATATTGTTTATTATTTTTATGACTTCATTTTGGATTTGCTGGAATAGTTTATAAAAATAAAATGACAAAAAGTGCAATAAATAAAAATAATCAATATTTATCGTAAATCTTTGCATCACAGAATTAATTTTCTGTTTTGTTTTTTAATTTAAACACAATCTGTAATTTTATAATGGTACACTTCAAGCTTCTGTTCTGATATTTTAGGTCTTTGAGGATGTATAGGCCAACTAGTGGGCCCCCTGAAGTGGTTTAACATGTATGGATAAAATACTTCCGGATAGGCCCCTCTCCCGGTCATCAGTTTTTATACAGAAAAAATAAAAAAGTGGCTTTGAAAATATTTTGAAAAAGAAGCTCCGACTAACCCCCCGGTCATCAGTTTTTTGGAGGAAAAATTAAAGAAAGTCTTTAAAAAGTTTTAGATTTTTTTTTTAAATATAAGTGGGCCGTGAGAAGAAGTTGCATCCCAAGGTTTTGCTGAGATGTTTGCAGTGATGCGTTAATAAGATATCTGCATTGGATACAAAATACACTATATTGCAGGTGTGTTGATAGATACCCAACATTCCCAATTTTGTGAGTATTCCTGAATACGCTGCTTTAACCAGAATAACGGTTAACAGGCTTATAAAGTTCAAAAAGGTACATAACTTAGAATTTTTCAGTAAAGGGGGAGGGCGAAATACGCTGCCTTATCTAGCTAAACACTACATAACAGGTTTATAAAGCTCAAAAATGTACATGTCTTAGAATTTTTCAGGGGGGGGGGCGAAATTCGCTGCCTTATCGAGCTGTGAACTTGTATACAGGTTCGAAAAAATAGGTAGGTACGTATCTTAGAATTTGGGGGGGGCGAAATCTGCTGCCTTATCCAGTTATGAACTTTTATAACGGTTGCAGGCTTAAGTTCAAAACATTACATGTCTTAGAATTTTTCAGGAGGGGGACGAAATCCGTTGCCTTATCCAGTTATGAGCTTGTATAACGGTTAACAGGTTTATAAAGTTCGAAAAAGTAAGTACATATCTTAGAATTGGGGGGGGGGGGGCAAAATACTCTTATCCAGCTATTTACTTGTGTAACGGTTAACAGGTTTATAAATTTCAAAAAACTACATATCAAAATTTTCCAGGGGGGGCGAAATATCTTATAGGGGGGATTTGCCCCCCCCCCCCGTAGTTGCGGGGCTGCCACTGGCAGTATAGACTTTTATAAACCTTGTGTTGTTTATAAATATGGTGATGCGTGGCAAACAAAGATGGTTTTAATAACTGGAACGTGAATTATTGAGTGTCGTCATGTGGGTGTATGGGCGTAGATTTTGGGGGAGTGATGGGCCCAGCTGCCTTCTTCCATAACACCGTCAGGTCCAACAAAAAAAGTTGAAAACAAGAGAACCGTAAAAACCTTCGTTTTTCAAAAATCCTTTATAATTTTGTAATTCGCAGCAACTAATCGTTTGCCATTTACTTTTTGATCATAATAAGTCTATAAAATCAAAAAACATTGATCAGTCTTCTTGATATGTGAAGCATGTGAGGATTGAAAATATAAAATTCCAATCAATATGATAAAAACAAAATTTTTATTAAAGATTTTTAAATTAAAAAATAAATATTGCTTTCTTTAAATAAAATAATAATTGATGGTTCATTTCGCTATAGAAAATTTTTAATTTTTTAAAAATTTATTCAATTTTAATATATATCTCATTTAAATTTGGTTCAATCATTCTAAAAATTCAACAGAATGTAAAGTCCGCGACGATTAAACCCATTAAATTTCAACTTGATGGAATAATGGGAAGTTAATTTTTTCAAGTGTGAAAGGGTCCCAAGCACATATATATATATATATATATATATATATATATATATATATATATATATATATATATATATATATATATATATATATATATATATATATATCAAATCAAATTTATTTAGGTAACGCCAATGTCGTAAACGAATATATGTGGTCCCAACTCTCAATATATTAAATAATTTAAAAAATAGTTTTTCAACCATTGTTGTTGCCATTAATTACTGCTTTACTGATGTAGAATATACATTTAGAAGGTTAAGATACCATCTCGTCATCAACACTGCTTAAAAAGACCACAAAAAGTAAACTAGAAGCTTAATTTCAAAGCATATGAAACCTATGCAATCAATGTTCAGTATTTGAAATAACTTTCAAACAATAGGTATAAATATAAGATATTGCAGTCGTCAAAATAGTATACAAACAGTAACAAAATTGATTAAAGACAAAAAAATGTTCACGGTCAACAAAATATACGCCCTTGAGAATATTAGGTATTTATAACTTAAAAAAACTAAACTTTATGTGAATAAATATCACAGGTTTAAAAAAATGCTATCACAATAATGATGGAAGATCTTGCCTTACAAATTCAATAACAATAACAACAAAAATAATAATGATGATTATAATAATAATAAACATAGAAAATACTCAAAATGATCATTAAAACAATGCAGAATCCACTGTTTACAAGTTTACATCGACTTTAACGTATTAACGGTGGTGTACAATTCATCCCGTTTGATGGTAGATGGTGCAACGATTTCAGGTGATAAGTTTTCATCTCCAGTGAGGCTCTTGAAGGATTCACAGACTTGAATGTATTTATGTATCAACAGTCCCACTGGATGTGGCTGTTTAAATAATTTAAAAACATTATTCTATTATCATTTTAAATTTTAAAAAATGTTAAATTTCAAAGAAATCCACTGTAGAATAAAATTTGAAAAAGTAATAAAGATAAGATAGAAATTGAAAATAAAATTAAATGTAGTTTGATATTATTGAAATCTTACATTGCTAGTATGTAGCTGTATGGTGACATTATTGAGCAGATTTCCATATTTAAGATCGATGCCTGTAGGCTTTGGTGACCCCTCGTGAACCCGGGCACTGAGAACGCTCTGCAGCGGAATTTCCCACAAAGTATCCTAATAAAATAAACAAATTTTTTTATTTTCATACAAAATTTAAACTAATAAACATTTCTCTTACAAAAATAAAATAATAATAGTCTACATGATATGCAAAGTTAGATGCATTAATAATAAAATAATGCATAAACACTACCAAAATTTAATCCATTTATAACTAAAAAAAATTAAGATGTACAAGTTAAACAAGTAAATTAAAAACGAATTTTTAAAACCCAATGCTTTTATATGTAATTAAAACACAAATTTTGCAATCAATTTTTTCTTATATTACTCTTTTATTTTATATTAAATTCGCAATATACAAAAAGAATATCGATCAGTGCGCTTGAACTCATGACCTCGAGCTTCTTAGGCAGAGACTTATCCACCAAGCCACTGTAGCTTGATTTAATTTTCATGATGTTCTGCTAGTCACGAATATAAATTATTATATTTCTTCCCATATAAAAATGAAATTAATTAAAATTAACTAAATTAATTGACTTATTGTAAAACTAATAATTGAATATTGCATTGTCTTCTATTTTGAGCATGTATGCAAAATTTGAAAAAAATCTGTCATCAGGAAGTGACTCAAAAATTGATTGCAAGATTTGAAACAGACAGAGAAACAGAAAGACAAACAGAGACGACGAGTAGATAAAAGCATTGGGAAAAAAGAGCACAAATGATTTTTTCAAGTTTTATTTCTTGTTCCATAAGCACTGTAAATGATTGACAGTGATTGATGGTAACAAGTTTCATTATTACAAACACAAATCTCTACAATACAAATTATAAATGAAAATGAATGAAAAACAAACCATATTCTTTTCTGATAAGAATGTTAATCCTCGTCTGTTGACTGCTAAAAGAGATTTACCCCGAAACCTTGAATTTGATGTCGACTGCAAATTGAAACAAGTTAATTATTTACATTATGTACATTATCAATTTATCAAACATCAAAACTTCCATAATAAAAACGACATTTTAAACATAAAGCCAACAAACATTGATAAGGAAGAACGTTGATCCAAAAAGCGGCAGCCTTGAAAGAGCAACTGTTAGCGAAACAAAAAACTAATTTTTAAATCTAAATTTTAAGCTTTTAAAACATAAAGAACACCAAGGTGTTTCTTCGTTAAACAAATTTAAACAACAAAACTTGCATAATCCAACTTTACTAAATAAATCTTAATAACAACATACTCAAGAAATGTATCTTAACTAAATTATTTTCAATAGCAACATACCCAAAAACTGATGTTTACACTGGACTGATGTGTATTTTTTAACGTTTTTGTACTTAGACAATATCTCTTCGGTCCATTTTGTTCTGTTGTAATCATAAAGTTTCCTTGCATTTTTTGGCAAGTATCCTGTTATTTTCCTGTTAACAAATAATTATAAAACAGCCATTTAAGTTATCCTCGCAAGAATGGCAAGTTTGGCAATATTGAACATACTTGGGCATTGGCTCATCGACATCATCAATATTCATGAGTAAACAACACAGATTTATAAGATTTTCCTGGTAAATTAACAAATTTAATTTTTATTTGATTTATATTTGCCAACCAATAATTTTATTTTTATTTTATACCCATTCAATTTGAAGAAAAAAAACATATGTGCATAAAACAGATTTATGCCCTCATCTATCTTCTATCTTCATCCGACATTTGAGTAACAACCAATACAAACACTCCCACATTAGGACTCCCCACCAACTCCCCATTCAAATATCTGTCAAACTCTCAATAAAAATACTTCAAACTCTCAATTAAATACCTTTCAAATCTTGATCAAGATACCCCAAATCACATAGATCTTAATTATAAATTTACAGGCATTTTTAAAAAATGCAACTAACTTTGACATGTTCCAATACTTTGTCAGCAGTAACATTGAGGAAGAATCCATCCAGATATTCGGGCTTGATTTGTTCAAACATGAGGTTAATGTACATCTCGGATGGATTGTCCTGTAAGGGAAATACCCATGTAAATCTGCAGAAGAGAAGCTGATATGTTTTGTTTCTGTTGGAAAAGTCATTCAATACGTCCATCATGTACGTACTGTCATCCAGTGGAAATAGGGATTGACCTAGACAAATAAATTTCAATTTAGTTTTGTTGAAAATAAATGTTTTTTGGTAGAAAAACACCTGTCTTTATTAAAGAGTACTACAACAGCTGTTACCTACAATGGACCACTAAAACGTTTGACTTGCCAAGTCACATGATTAATTAAAACTTGGCTTATTAGTTTTCTTAATTTTATGATTAAGTTAATTGTATGAAATTAAAAAGTTAAGAAACCCTGCCATTGCAAAAAAAAAGATTGAGAAAAAATGTTGGCATAAAAATATTTGCAACTATGTATGCAAATGCATCTTGTCTCTTCTCCTTCTTCGTACAAACCATCAAAGAAAAGCCTGATCAATGTTTGGTATTTAAGCTAGTATTAATAATTACTAAATGTACTTAAAACATTTAAAACGACTTTACAATAAAACCCTGTACTTGTCATAACTCTCATTCATAATCTACAAACCTGTTCCATGAATGACATAAATTATATATTCCAAACATTCCACTTTGCCTCTAACACCAATGTTTTCACACATTTGCTCCACAGCATTGCCGGCCACCTGAAGTAGTAAAAGTTAACTTAAATTAATTAATTTAAATTTAACTTAACTTTAATTTTAATTTAATTCGATTGAAACATGATATAAAAGAAGTGGCTTATATCTAAAAACTCATAGTAATTTAATTTTAATTTAACTTAACTTTAATTTCAATTTAATTCAATGGAAACATAATATTAAAGAAGTGACTTATATGTAAAAACTCACAGTGCCAGCTTGAATGGAAATGAATGCTTCAAAGCCACCCGATATAGAACACTTAACTTTAAGCATGAATCTACCAAGCTGAAATGTTCAAGCAATGAGTATGGTTAATATTAATAACTTAATGATGAAATTGTTGTTGGTGTGAATTTGCTTAATTTCCATAACATCTTCTTGAGAACATCAAAAGTGAGCTTAAATTCTTACAGTTATAGATGATATTTCTGCTTTACTTGGCATTTCAATTCTTCCACCGAATCTCATAGTTTGACGCAAGTTCTGCAGGCACATTCCAGCAAGCTCTAAAGAAACGATGACAATTTTTAAATATAAAAAATAATGCATTTCCAAGAATTATTCGAGTCTCTTTTGAATAACTTAATTTTTTAGATTTTTCAATAAACACCCATTAAGCCTAATTTGAAGCCAACAATATATCGATATGATACAGTCGCAGTAGGTTAACTAACTGCAAAAGGATCTTCTGTTGTCTAATGCAGTCTGCTCAATGAACTTGATCAGGTACGGTCTCAACTGTTCACTGCAGCAGAAGAAGGAAGAAATTAAGAAGAGGAGTCTCCATCCTTGTTGAAGACTATCACTGGATGGAATGATGAAAAAACATAAGCACATGTTTGCAAAACATAATAATAACAAAAAGAATAATAATGACAATTATTTATCAGAATCAGCCTGATACAGAACAAACTTGCATCACTTACAAATATCCAACTTCTATTCATTAAAAATACAGTGAAGAAACTTCAGAAGTAAGAATTAAAAGCAGGTTAAAAAACTAGTTTTGTAAAAACAGATTCCACTTCATTAAGGATTTAAAGAAAAACCAACGCTTTAGGACTTCGGTTGGTGGTCAGCTGTTTGACGATCTGACAATAAACCTCATCATGAAGATCGGGAAACTCTCGGCACACGTACATTAAGGAAATCACCGGATCAGAAGAGGATTTGCCTTTCATCAGAGGAAGATCGTTCATGTACTCCATTATGTCTGAAAAATGATTCAGAAGTGGGCTGATTGGTACAATATTCAACTTATTATTTTTATACAGAGTTTCATAAAACGGTTTATCTATATAGATAATTTCCGATGTATGTATGTATGTATGTATAGCAATCTCGCATAATGCTGTAGCTGCAGTGGTCAGCAGAATCAACTGTTGATAAAATGGGTGCCTGCAGGCGTGTTTTAAAAGTTATTAGTAATGGTACACTGTTAGTCCTGAAGATAAAAAATGTGGCGCTGCAATCACAAAATAATATATAATGATATTTAACAAATCTGTAATTTTTGACGGGCTATCTCAAGTAATTATAATATAACTTCATAATAAACTTCATAATAAAAACTAACTTGATGTAATAGCCCCACCAAAAAAAAATTAAAGAGCAAAATAATGGTAAAATTGACATTTAATTGAAAAGTTAAAAAAATAACTTACTTTTGAAACATGCGACAGCATGCTTGTTCAACTTGTCTGAACTAATCAAGGTGAGTGAATCCTCGATTGGAGACTGAGAGATGCAAGGAAAAAATGAAAACAATTTAGCACACACGAAAAATAGAAAAAAAACAATAAATACTTTTTGGCTATTATAAAGAAACGAACATGAAAATGATACAAATAAGCTTTTTATTACTCAATATAATCATTTTGTGAAAGCACTTATCGAAAACGATGGATTTTCAACTAATATTGTAGAAAATTGAAATAAAATAATTTTCTAAGAATGATTTGTTTTGAGGAGTAATAATTTTTTATTTATTTAGTTCAGAGTTTCTGTAATAAAAATACTTTTCGTGAAAATTCTAAAGATTTTATGTAATTTTTTTCATAAAAAGAGTTGTTTACCAACACTTACTTACTTAAGTTATCATTGATATCTTCCCTGAGTCAATGCTACAAGCAGGTTACCAGTAGTGAAAACTACTGACTTACAAAGATGCACACACAACAGGATTTAATTTTATAACAATTCATTTGTTATATTTTTTTTCATTTATTTTTATCTTTGCAAATAAGCAAATATGCAAACTATAATCCATTATCACTTATGTTTTATTTTTATTTTCAACAATAATTATGAAAAAAGTTCATAATGTAAATTATCTAATAACCTAATTTTGAATATTTAACTTTTTCCCCATTTTATCACAAATTTCGTGATTGCAGCTCCATTTCAAAGTGTTACACTGCAGCTTAATAAGTTTGTACAACTATAACTGAATTCATTCATGTTTTTACTAAAACATTTGATCAAATATAAATAAATTTTCAACTCAATTAGGCATTAAAACTAATAAATAACTAAATATTAATCAAAATACCTTCGACCATTTTATTTTTTCGACCATTTCAAGATCTGTAGGTCCATGCTTGACTAGAATATGAAAAAAAAACGATTTCATAATGTTACAGATTTGCTACTGTATGTATATGTGTGTGTGTGTGTATGTATGTATGTATGTATGTATGTATGTATGTATGTATGTATGTATGTATGTATGTATGTATGTATGTATGTATGTATGTATGTATGTATATATATGTATATATATATATATATATATATATATATATATATATATATATATATATATATATATATATATATATATATATATATATATATATATATATATATAAGGAACGAAAATTACCTTTTAAATTTTTCTTTAAGCTAAATACGAAAAATAAAAAAATTTCAGGAAATAATATTGTTGAAATTTTAAAAATTACGTAATTCCAGCATATAGTTACTTTGGTAGTGGTTTCCTGAAATTTTTCAAACAATAATCGAGCATACAATAGTTCTTTCTAGCATCTTCAATAGAATTATACAGCGGTTCGTTAATTCGTTCCTGATAAAAAAACGTTAACAGTTTTATCAATAAAATAAACTACTAGATTAAAAGCAGGTTAACATTTGTACCAATATGAACATCCACAACTACATCCACATCCTTACATCTATATCTATATACATCTGTCAACATCTACATATCTTTATCTATGTCTATGTCTACTTTAAAATCTACATCTACATCAATATCTATAACAAAACTTTTTTAAATTTTGTGTAATAATGACTGCCATTGATTAACAAAAATACCAACATAAAGGGCAGCATCTCTGTCAAGAGTAGCATTAATTTGAAGCATCTTGAATTCTACATAGGCCACTTGATGGTTAGCTATTGGCACGACATACTCACAGGGAAACATTCCTGCTCTTCCGTGTGCCGTACCAAAGTACCAGCCTGGTAAACAAATTGAAAAATAGAATTATTTTAAACTGCACAGTTTATTTATGTCATTCAATTAATTATAGTATGCTAAACAAATAATTATGCTACGTGAGGAAATTATTAAAAATATGTAATTAAATGAAAAAAGTGATGGAGTTGAGCTGGCGTAAGTCTTACCTTTCTCAAGCTCTTGGTTCTTATTGGTAAGTTTGATGATGTCTCCTTCTTTAAAGCTGAGTAACATGCTCTCATTTGTCCTGTAACTCTGTATGGCTTTCACGAACACTGAGTTCTGTAATCAGTCAAACAATCAGATTTATTCTCATTCATTCTTTCTTCCAATCAATCAGTTGTGACTTATGAATGATCTTAATAAATTCTGGCATGTTTATTTCAAGATATTCATGTTTTGTGGCCTAGGCTGATAAACTAGGACCACTCTGCATTCTCTCATGCATTTCATAAGAAGAAAGCAAAGATTGATGATGATGTTCCCAATATACTGAAATATTTAATTAGCGAAACGGAAAATATTATACTATAATACAAAATGGTATATAGGCTGACAAATCGATTTTAACCAAGTAATTTTTTTTTAAATAATTCCAACAATAACAAGGTAAATTCAACTTTAAAAATTTAGAAATCTTCAAGGCCCTCTCTCTCTCTCTTTCTCATTATAAAAACACTCTATGAAATGCAAATAAAAGCACAAAAAGCATTTATAAAATTTCATACCGTTTCACATTCAATGCAGAAGGCTTCAATCAACTTCATTGCTTGAACTTCCTAAAATTTTAAATAAAAGATATTGTAGTGCTGAGAAGTTTCCATTCAAACTGTTAAGTCTTGAAAAAGTTTGATCTCAACATTCAATTTAAAGATTCATCTGAGACATTTACTTGTTTGAGATAAAGTGCAACATATTGGTCAGTTTTATAATGAATCTGCAGCGTCCTTAACTGCGGATTGCACACGTCCACTATTTCTTGGTACCTTTTTGAAAATAAAAAACACTCATGAAATATCTAATCAATACTCTAGTTTCGATTAGGCTTGTTGCATAATAACATTTGTATTTATTGTATTGTATTATATTATATTATATTATATTATATTATATTATATTATATTGTATTGTATTGTATTGTATTGTATTGTATTGTAATGTATTGTATTGTATTGTATTGTATTGTATTGTATTGTATTGTATTGTATTGTATTGTATTGTATTGTATGTATTGTATTGTATGTATTGTATTGTATTGTATTGTATTGTATTGTATTGTATTGTATTGTATTGTATTGTATTGTATTGTATTGTATTGTATTGTATTGTAATGTATTGTATTGTATTGTATTGTATTGTATTGTATTGTATTGTATTGTATTGTATTGTATTGTATTGTATTGTATTGAAAATGTCCACAAGAACTTGAAATAGTTTAAAATTATTGTCTTCACAAAATAAAAAACCAGTTAAACGTACCTAATAGATTCTATAGTATTGAGAGATTCCTTCCCATCCCTTGTTTTGACTCTATTTAGTAGTTTAATACCAGCATGACTCACTCCTAACAGTTGGACAGCTTTCATACGACTTCCTCCCTATCGTGTCAAGCGAATAATAATAAAAAACCAACTACAACAATAACTTTATTGCTATTAAGAAATTCTCATAAAATTATAAATGTACCCTGAAGCTGTAACAATAATGATGACTACAAAACATTCTAACCACTTTTTTCATAATATATATTAAAATAAAAACAACATTTAAATTGTTTCTTAATTACTGCATAAAATTGATATTAATGAGCATAAATGTTGGCATATTGAATAAAATTGTCTCACAGAAACATGGAAGATACGACTGAAGTAGTACGGCCAGTCTTTCGCAAGGTTGATAATACTCTTTTTCTCTTCTGGACTGTGTAACTTCTTCGTTATGAAATCAAGATCCCTGCATTCTAAAATTTGATATAAAATTCATGTAAATAATTTAAGTAATATTTATCCTGTAATTTAAAAACAAATGAATATTTTATAATTGTATGTGTTGCTGTGATTTTTGTTAATTAGAAAAGATTGCACATGTCGTTTTGTCTAAATTCAGAATATGTCAAACTCTTTTATCCCCAACCACAAAACCGGTATTCATATCACTGACCCAAAAAAGTTTGGGCTAAAATCAGGACATATTCAAGCACAATGAAATGTAGCCACAATCTATAAGTTTTGAATCAGGGGAGGAGAGGGGGAGGATCAACCATTCTATTAATAATCAAATTGGTTATGTACTAAAAGCAGTCATATGAGGCGCTGGTTGCAGAGCGGTAGAGCGTTCGCCTGTCGATCATTAGGTCGGCAGTTTAAGCCTCACCGGCGTCAACAGCGTAACTCCCTTAAGCAAGGAGTTCACTCGCATTGCTAAAGGTGTAGGTGCCTATAAATGGCTGCCTCTGCAAAAAACCCTTTCCTCGTGGCCTAGAAGTCTAGCAACTGACAAAAACAAACAAAAAAACAAAAAGAAATATAAGAATTCCAGCAGCAATCAGATTCAAACAATAAAATACTGAAATCAAAATAATAAATTAAAAAAAACCAACTCATTTCAACTTTCAGTTTCGCTTTGTCCTCTTCGGTGATTCGGATGCAGTTTTTTTTCTCGAGGTCGGAAATAATTTGTTTGTATATCATTTCGGTCAAAGAGGGATTCAAGTCCATATCGTTGTGAGTGAATAACTGCATTTATAAACGTACGGGCGATTATTTTTGATATTCATATTTATAAATAAATAATTATTGATCACAAACTTAAATCAGAAGACATAGAAATATAAAGTCTATCTTATAATACATGTCTGTTTGTTATCACAAATTTAAACCAGAAGACATATAAATATAAGGTCTATCTAATAATAGATTTTTATGTTTGTTAATATAAATAAAAAAAAACAAAAACCACACAATTGTCTACCTCTTTCCTCACAAAAATCTGCCAAGAAGGATTGTTATAAGTGAGATGAGACTGGGGACGTTTTGAATGAATCATCAAGTTAGAACCATTCATCTGTGACAGATCAAAATAATCCCTGTCATCCAATTCATTAAGCTCAGTGTTTCCTGGTGAAATAGGCGACGGACTTGGTTTTTTAGGTCTCCGCTCTGCTGGCCGAAGATTCTTTTAATGCAAAACAAAATAATTGTCTGTAGAAAAATCTTATATAAAAACAAAATTTTAAGAGACAACAAAAAGCAATTTAAATGTGTAGCAATATTATGAATAATTAGTTAAAAATAGAAAACATTGAATAAAATGAAAACCATGAATTGAGATAATTTATAAAAATGAATTTAATTCACCTCATCATTTCCTTTAATTTTCTTAGAAATCTGTTCAGCACTCAATTCGTTGGAGCTTTCTTCTTGTCCAAGGGCATCTCGAAACACCTGGCTTACAAAACCAACCACATCGGAACCAGGCTCAATCTGCTCGTATAGATGCGGAACTTCGGGCTGGCATCTTCTCAGACGTCTTTTTTCTTTATCTGTAGAAAGGATGGTTCTTAAGTCCAACATTGACGAACTGCCAGTTTGTTGAACGATCCCATAATTATCCGATTCTACATATCTTGCATTGAGTCGACTTTTTGCAAGTCCTACTTTCTCGTACAACTTTTCTTGGTTCCCTTGTTGATCTTGTCTTCGTGCGTAGACCTCATCCCTTCGACAAGAGAACTTGAAAAATTGGTCGGGAGAAAAGGCCATTCTTGGAGCAGCCGGGACAAATTCTTTTAGCTCTGTAATGCCCGTCATATCCACTGGTTTTTGTGACATGTTTTCAAAATTACACAGCCTGTAATATACAAGTACTTGATGGGTTACAATGTTATCATTTGGGTTACTTGTAATTACTAAAGTAAACATTTAATAGAAAATAGAAAATAAAAACTTAAAATAGATTCTTAAACGCACAGACAAGCAGATCTTACCCCCGCGAGTTGTTTTTTCCGCCATCAAAATAAACAAGAAAATGTCCAGTTGTGTTGAGCAGTTTTTGATGATTTTCAGCCTGGTTGACAGCATCGAATACAAAATCAATACCAGCCATGTAGCAGTGCCAGCCAGAGTGGACCAGCTCCAAAGCCCAGCCATATGTTCCTTCCAGAATTTTTCTGTGAACAATTTTTCTTTCTCTTAGCTTATGCACACTACAATGACTATTGCTAATTCAACAGGCATCAAAGATGTTTTGTTTCATCGTAAATTTATTATGCAAATTTAAACTTGTTATTTATTCTGAATACCTCAATTGAAAAAGATATGTTCCGAATTCTTCCGCATTCTTCCAAGAGTCGACCTCTCCATACACGTTTATTCCTTGTAAGAAAAATTTTAAATAACTATTGAGCAATTCTTTTAATAACAATTTCAGCTGAATTCAGAACATATTGACTAAAAATCAATGCATAAAATGGTTTTATGCAAATGTTTTACCATCATAGAAAGAAACAGGCAAAGCCATTGGAAGGTTTCTATTGGCTGCGGCCCACTCGAGGTAGCATGGAGGATGACTTCTAGAGCAGTTCGATTCTTCTTTGAAACCACGAAGTAAATTTTGCTGACAAATCGAAGCCAGTGGTTCGATGCAGTAATTTGATGCATACCTGTAGAAGATTTCAAGTAATAACATTCAGAGATTAATTTAAACATCTTATTTATTTATAAATAAATAACTATATATAATAAAAAAACATAAATAAAATAATTTAGAATAACTTAATAATATTTTTAAATTAAAAAATATTTCTATACTCAAATGTCAGCTCACTTGATCAGGTAGTTGACAAGATAGACGCTTGGCTGGAAACATCCTGCACAAAGAGTCAGCAGAAGCCATGCCTTATTGAGGACTTTTGGATCTTTTCTGATGAAAGTCTTGTTACAGATTTGAAGTAAAATTTCATCCTTGAGGTAGTCGTTGTTAAGACATTTTGATATTATAAAGTTGATGCTGAGCCTCCGCGTCAATTCAGTGTCGTTGTCATTCAACAGGTATCTTACAATCTATTAGGAAATTGACACAGTTAAGAGTAATCGATTTGAACTACAATTTTTTAAAACTTGATTTAAATACTTTCTTTACAATAATAATTAACTTAATAATAAAATGCATTAGCAGTACACATGTAATTAAGAGCCACATTGTTACATAATCATAATAAAACAATAAAATAAATTCATTATTGTTAATTCAACCTAATTATTTTATGATTAATAAACAATTAAACAATCCTCACTAGATAATATTGTTATTAAAAGATTTGCTTACCAATTTCGACATGTTCAGAGCATTCTCTTGTTGTGGCCCAGGCGACATGCTCAAAATTGGTTCTTCACGTACCGATTTGTAAACACACATTAACGTTTCCTGGACAATAATAGGATTCTATTAAAACCCGGGCCAATCGTAAATATTTTCCAGCAAGCCATTAAAACTCAGCAAATTCCTAACCGGGCAATAAACTTCAGCATATTTTATGAAATCAAAAGTGTCAACATCTTTCGGAAGCTGAAGGTTAAGATTGTGAATGGCGACATCTTTCACTTCAGCGAGGTCTTTTTCAGATTTTGCTAGAGTTAATCCTGATAATGATAACGATGAATAATTATATTTAAATAACTGTACATAATAAATTAGAACCATGTAAATAAAATTAAAAATGAAATCATTCAATAAGAGATGACTAACCATCAGCTTGACTGATCTGACAAGCAAGCTCGGTTGGAATAACAAGACTGTTAGCATCGATTTTGTATGAAAATTTCTCCTGCAGAAAAAAAAATATTTTTTTTCAATTGAAAATAAAGTTTTGCCATCTCAAATTAAAAAATAATCCCATTTTAAAAATAAAATGGAATCTGAAATTATGAATTTCCGATCACGATCCACAAATAAAACACCACAAATAATCCAATCGAGAATTAGGAAAAAGTGTTTCGTACTTTAAGCATATCGAGATCAATTCCCTTGTTAACTTGATCTTCCAGAATTTTCGACATTCGGACATTTTGTTCGGCTTTTATTTTCTCGCCGCGTCTTCGTTTGTTTTCGTTGTTTTTTTCTTTATAATCGACTTTCATCTAAAAGTCATGAAAAATTTAAACATGTACGTTTTGGTCCATTTTTATAATAAAACAGGCTAGCAAATAAAATTTCTATGTGAAAATTTATAGTACAAATATTAAAACTAAAAAACCACAATATTGAATTCAACTAAAAACAGTGATAACTACACAACTGCATAAAAATGTGTTTCATGGATTTCTTGGGAAGTAGCAATCCATCCCCTCCCCATTCTCTCTGTCAACCATCTTTTCACACGAAAAATATTTTTTTTAACAATTTTTTTAATAAGATCCCATCCATAGTATTGTTTCAAAATTTTTTTCAAATTTATGTTACAAATTTCAAAATGATTCTAATAACAAAATAGCTGTATACAAAAATATAAAAGCTTGAATGAAAGATATGTGTTGATAACTTCCTCTTTTTCATAGAAAGCATGCAATAAATAAATAAATAAATAAATAAATACTTGTCAGTTGAGTCATATTGTGAGTTAATCGAACAAAATTAGATTATAAATCAAATTCTATAACAAACCGTGTTAAGTAACATCATATAAATTGCTTATTTAAGTTTTATTACATTTTGAATTATATTGAATTATTCAATTTAAATTGTAGCATATGATAAGTTAGATTATGTCAATCATAATTTATGCTTATTACAACAACAAACTTTGATTTAAATTTTGTTAGTTTACTTCTTGTTAATTATTAATAAATCATACTTTAAAGTAATAAACAAATTTTAAAACAGGCTTTTAATTTAAAAACTACTCACTTGTTTATAAGACCTCTGTGCAAACATTTTTCTTACTTGTGCTTGGGCGGAGATGATACCGTTCTTCAAAACTTTAAATTTTCTCCTGAAATAATCATTTAAATTATTTTGGCTTTATTGATTTCAATCAACATACATAATTTCCAATGTCTGTCTGTATGTATGTTATAACTTCGCGTAATGCCGTTAGATGACAATGCAATCGCAAGATGATATATAATAATATTTTTAAAAATCTGTCATTTTTGACAGGCTGTCTCTAGTTTCAAATAATTCAAAATTTACCTTGCCATGAAACCCCTGCATTCTGACTGTAAATCTATGACTGTTCTCAAAAACTTTCTGTACGTAAGTCTCGCTAAAAACCCTCGTGCATACTTCTGAAAGACCAGAACCACCTTGAACAATGCCTTACTCAAGGCTTCAAGAAGATGGCCTAACAAATTCTCTTTCATAAACACCTGAAATTTAATAAAAAAATGTTAACTGAAAAAAGTGCATTTTTTTTCTATTCACTTTCACTTTACTATTTCCAGCTTATTGGCAGTTATTTATGAGTCTTTATTGAAAACGGTACAAATAAAGTTGCAACAGTTCGAAAACAGTTTTAAATTCTTATTTTGGAAAAAAAAATTTACTTATATTTTGGAAAAAAAATATTTACTTACATAATAACTTTAAAATATTCAATCATTTACTGTAGAAGTAAATCATTTACATATTTGTAATGAGAATATATATGTTAAATATAAAAAAAATTAGTGAGAAGTAGTTGCAAAATAAAAAAATGACTAAAATAATGACACTAAAAAATTAATGAAATTTACAAAAATTTATTGAATTATTCCTATATGATGAATTGAATAAGTCATTTAAATATTTATGTGAAGAATAAAACATGCATTTAATTATTCAAATTAAGAGTAAAACCTGCATTTAAATATTCATATGTGAAGTAAACATGTATTTAAATATTCAAATGAGGAGTACGTAATTAAAAATAAATGTATTCAAATATGGAATAAAAAATTGTATTTAATTTTTTTGTAGGAAATTAAAAAAATCATTTAAATATTGATATATTGAATAAAAAAATTGTTATTAAATCAATGCAGAATAAAAACATTTTAATTAAGCATGGATGTTTCTTCCGTTCCATTTCAAAAGTCTCCGAAAAATCAGTTTTTTTTCGGTTTTTTTGATTTTTGAAAGTTTGGAATAAAATTATTTCCGAACCGAATAAAACCGAACGTTCGGAAATGTCAGTAATTTCGGAAATCCGAACAAAGTTAAATCAATGGCGGACTTTTGTAAGTGGAAATTAACAAACTTTCCATCATACAATCAACTTGCTGCTTGTGACAGTGAATTCTAGTAAATTTAAAAAAATTCAAAAAAAATAATTTAAATTTTATTTCTTAAATTTAAAAAATTGCATTATCTATGCTCTAAAAAATAACAAATTCTTATTTTTTTTAAATGCAAATACATTTTTTTTTGGGTTCTGTAAACTATTTGTATGTTTAGATGGGAAATAAAATTGGATAAATGTTCAAACATTATTTTTACTATAATGCATGAGATTTTGTTAGTTTTCCGTTGTTTAAGTGTTATTTTTAATTTAATACATAAGATTTCATGTGTTATTTTTAATTTAATGTATGAGATTCTGTTTCTGTGTCAACCTTTTTGCAATCATAACATTAACCAAAAAACCAGAATAATTTTCGGAAGTGAAAAAATTTGGAATAAACCCGATCTTTCGAAATCGGTTTTCGAAAGTACAGAAGAAGATTTATCCAAGAAAATTATTTCTGGAACCAAAAAAAACCATCCTTAATTTTAATCTAAAATTAAAAACTTCATGAATAATTATTGATTAATTCTAACCTTTGTTTGACCAGCTTCCCAACTGTTTTTCCAAGCCACAGACTGATTTTGAAGAACGGAAATACAAATCTCTCTAATGTTCCCTTGAGCGTTTTTTAACAGATGGTTGTGACTTTGCGGTAAAAGAGACTTAAACCTAAAATAGCCAGGAAATTTTAATTTCTCATGTCAGTATCAAAACCACTGCAATTTCTCCCCCAGTTCTTCCCTCCATGTCAAGAGTGGTCTTGAAGTTAAGCAGATCATACACTATTTAAATCATACTTGGCATCACCATCATCATCAACACCATCATCATCATCATCACCACCACCACCATCATCACCACCACCACCATCATCACCACCACTATTATCATCATCATCATCACCAACACCATCATCACCGCCACCACCATCATCACCGCCACCACCATCATTATCACCACCACCATCATCATCATCATCATCATCATCATCATCATCATCATCATCATCATCATCATCATCATCATCATCATCATCATCATCATCATCATCATCATCATCATCATCATCATCATCATCATCATCATCATCATCATCATCATCATCATCATCATCATCATCATCATCATCATCATCATCATCATCATCATCATCATCATCATCATCATCATCATCATCATCATCATGTTCATCATCAATATGTTTATATTCATAAGTAATGATTTCAACAAATGACAAAACCAACCTTCTGAAAAACATTTCAAATTTCATGCGAATAGAGTATCCCATCTTGCGAATCTTCACCGTTTCGAGCATTCCAGATGCTCTCAATTGGTTCAGAACAAGGTCACTTTCAAACACCAATGCCATCTTTTTATGATTTGGTTTAATGCATCTTATAAACCACGGGTTGCACCTAAATTCAACAGTTTCATTTTAGAAATAATATTTTTTTTTAATATTACAAATAATTTCGAATAAATTTTTAAAGAACTTACTTGGTCATTGTTTCAAGCAGAGACTGAAGAGAGTCATCAAAAAAACTTGAAATTGTAACGGACTTTGACGTTTTAGAACCCATGGTTGGACATCTAACATTAATCGTTGGATAGCTCTTGAATAGACCAGAAAGAAACGATTGATTTGCACGTTTCAGGAAACCAACAACCTCATTCTTCAAGGTGTCACGATTTTTATCCAAGAATTCCGAAGCCTTTATTTTTAAAACAAACTTCATTTGAGAACTATTGTTTGAAAAAAAAATTTTTTAAGAGTAAAACAAAATTACATCGTACGTGACTTGTCCAGCATAATGCTTGACAGAAAATTCCATGTTGGACATTTTAGGCTTGACGTAATAATTGTTGTTTGCAAGTTTTTGATGACATTTCTCAAGGAATGATCTGTCAGAACCCTTTTAAATGACACCAAAAAAACAACGTTTATTAACTTCAGTTTGTCTGTGTGTAATGCATCTTTTTATTTTATTTTATATATTTATTTATTTTATTTCTTATTTATTCTTAAATTATTATCTTAAGAATAATAAAATTATAGCTTAGTTATCTTCAGTCAATCAACTTCAAGAACACCAATTCTCAATGGACCCCCATAGATAGATGTAAGTGTGACTGGACTTGAACTTAAAGAGCGAACTCCTTTGGCGGAGAAGTTATGCGATGTGGGAATTGAAGCATAAAAGTTGAGGACTCTACAATTATCATAACATGCCTAAAAAACTATACTAAGAGCAGCTATTAAAAAACCTAGAAAATAATAATTTATGAAAACATGAAAAATACTGGCTCCTCAACAACCAGCTCCTTTAAACATAACAAAACCCACATTGGGAAAGTAGCTTTCGTCATCCAGCAGTGAAAAAATTCCATAAGATCTCTTTCCAATGAGGTCAACCACTGGCTGGTTGTCAATGAAATCAATGGTAAACCATGAGACTCCCTCTTTCTCATATTCTTCTTGCTCTATTTTGAAGATGTGTCTGTTGAAGTAATACTGCAACGATTCATTTGCATAATTTATGCACAGCTGCTCAAAGCCATTGTAATCCAGGTCCTGAATAGAAGAGAATGCATGTAACCTCTTTTAATTGGTAGACCTTGTAACATTGAAAAACATTTGAATAAATTTAAGACAAATGAATTGAACGTTCAAGCTGACTGGACCATTTAATAGCACAAATTCAAAAACATGATTCATAGACTCATGCAGTAAGAAAATAAACTGTCTTCAAGTAAGAAAAATCAGAGCATTTTCAGAAGATTGATCAAACAACTATGAAGTTTAAAAACTGGGACATATTTAAATCAAATATAATATATTCAATAAAATTTAATTGTTTTAAGAATTAAAATAAATTTGCCTCAAATCCAAAGATATCAAGGACTGCAATAGAAGAGATGTTTCTTAGTTTGTCATCACATTTGGAGTTCAGGTTGATCTTACTGACTAACCATGTAAATAAGTGATGGTAGAGTGCCTTTGCAATGGCATCCCTGGAAACATATTGAAAATAAACTAAAAAACCAAAATATGCTTAAACAAAACTGAAAATATAAACAAAATCCCAATAAAAATAAAAAAGGAAGATCACGGAATTCACATTAGCGTACCTGACATCGAGAGCCTGGTCTTGAGTGAGAGGTGTGTGCATTTTTTCGCTCCGTGCCTCCTGGTTCACAATAAATCAACTTAATTAATAAATATAATTTATTTCGAACCAGGACAATGAATATTTTTTTGAACTCAATATATAATCAACTATAAAAATTATAATGAATATCTAACCGTGACACGCATTGTTAGAACTTGTGTAAGTCCTTCAAATGGAACATCCAGCAGTTCACTCACAATCTTTCCATGTACCTCATTTGCCAGAACCACACTATCCATCCTGTACTCGCTGTACTCGCTCTGTTGTTAATCAGAATTTATTCAATCAATAATCACAGTTTTTCTTCCATAAGTAAAAAAAATTAAGCCGAAAACTTCTAAATTATATGAATTTAATGACAGTGTATTTGAAAAAAGCTTTTTAAACAATTTGACACTTCTCCTAAGGCGTCCTCGCCATTAAACACTAACAATCAAGGCAATTATGCAAGGAAGAGGTTTTCAAACTTTTTGGATTGGAGACCATTAATTTTGCCATGCCATGTGAAGATTACTTAAGTTAAATTTTATCAGTATAAATAAAAATAAACAAACAACTTATCACCAGAAAACAAATTGTTTATAAAAAAAATATTAGCAGAAACATAAAAGGTGGTTCTGATTAAAATCAAATAAATTTGTTTGTGAGCCCTTGAAACAGACTTTTTCAAAGTAATCATTAAAGCTGACACCATTAATGAGAAGGATGTAATTGTTTGGTCTTGCACAAACTGTCAATTATTTGTACTGCTTTAGATAAACAAAGTAGTAAGTCACATTTAGCAGCAAATTTGTTTATCTGCACTTGGTTTTAAAATTACAGCATCTGCAAACAAAATTTTAATAAATACTTTGATTTATTATAGTTGTACCAATTCGGCAAATATTTACAACTCCAAGTTTGACACAATTATTTATGAGCCAACATATTAGAAATAAATTCTGCTTACATTAGGTAAACTTGATGTAGCGTAAACTTGATTTATAGGCAAGCCACAAAATTATTTTAAAAAAACACACACACTTGATTATGGCCATAAAGTTCTACCTAAAGTTCTACACAAAGTTTTATATACAGCATTTATTTTTTGAATAATTTAATATTTTCAGCAGGCTTTGCCATACTTTTTGTGGATCCCTAGGGCTTAACGACCACAATTTGTAAAACCTCTGCTTTAAAGTTCGCCAACTTTCTGGATTCCTGCTTACAAATGAACACTTTATTACTCAAATCCCACCAGTACCCTTAAAAACACAACTTGTTGCCAACTTCGACATTTTTAAATACGACATTTCCAAGATGGAGAACAGATGAGAGTATTTTGAAGATGGAACTTTTTTCTTCATTTGTGAAGTTGTGATGATGAAATGCCAGTTCAATATTTCTGAAGCAATTTTCATCATTCCTCGACTCAATTAAAGCTCCTTCTCCCTGAAACATAAATTAGAATATAATCTTGTTTAGTGGTAAAATAGTTAAATCACATAAGTTCTGCATTCATCGGTAAGATAACCATTTATTAATAAAATATCAGAGTCATTTTATCAGGAATTTCCCATCTAAGCTGGAAGCATAGACTACATTCTTATCAACTCCTTTATGTATTCATTAATTTACTTATATTCAGTAGATACATTGATTAGCAAATTGGTGCTAATTTGGAAAGACCTCTGAAAGAACCTAAAATAATTCTGCTAAATCTGGCTATGTTTTCTTCATTTACTTACAATTCACAGCCCTTGTAAATCAATAGATATAAAATCAGTGATTTATGAGCACACAAGTGTTTCCAAATATCAACAAAAATAAAAGATGAAAATGATAATTCATCAGAAGAATAATAATCATTTGCTAATGAAAACGTGATCAAAGAGCATGCTCACAAAATTCAAATATGAAACAAACTTCATGAAAAATATACAAAACAATATATACATGATGCAAGTTAAGGGAACATTTCATTTAAAGTCTTTATTACACTGCAAAAGATTGCTTTCTTTGTAAACCTTGTGTTACAATGCTTTACAAGTTTACCAATAAGTGTCAAGCTGTTTCTTTAAGAACCATTGAATAGAAAATAAAAATTCAAATATGTCTATCAGTCATTCATATTCAAATCATCAGTTAAGTCAAGAATGCTAACATAATTCAGATAGGCAAAGTCATTGATGGCTGTTAGGTGAAGTGCCAATTTCTGATCAGGAGATAGTCCCTTGATTATTTCATAGAATATATGATAGTTCCTTTCACCTCTTATCTGTTAGATATTAGAGCATATTTATATAAATTTTCAAATGTTTTTATAAAATTTATATATTTTATGTTAAATATACATGAAATAACCTTAACAATTTGCCAACTTATACTTTTTTCAAAAAATAAATTAATAAAATATTCAAAAAATTGCATGTTTCTCAAAAAATGACATTTCTTATCAAAGTTTATTAAAAATAAATTAATAAATGAACTTAATTAT
Source organism: Erpobdella octoculata (assembly GCA_963978895.1). Lineage (NCBI taxonomy): Eukaryota > Metazoa > Annelida > Clitellata > Hirudinida > Erpobdellidae > Erpobdella > Erpobdella octoculata. The sequence continues at coordinate 9,584,257 of OZ022241.1, read as the reverse complement.
AAAATAAAAGTTTCATAGATGAACTGTAAGAGCAAAAACCAACTTGTTTGACTATTCTGGACCTTTCGAGTAAATATTCTGTCGTCTTAGATCCAACCATCAATCCACTGCAAATTAGTTTTCAATTATTTTCTTATACAAGTGAAAAATGTAAATTTCCAAATCTATTTTACAAATTAAACTTCACAATTTAGCTAATGTTTAAAAATGAACATTAAAAAAAAATCAAAACTAAAATGAAATTCTACCTACAAAATATGCAACACATCACAAGATTAATTCAAAATCAAAATGTTTCTAACTCGGTAAAATAAAGTTCAACGTATTTCCCAAATCTACTGGAATTGTCGTTTTTAAAAGTCTTGGCATTTCCGAAAGATTCGAGCAGCGGATTGGCCTCGAGAATTCGTTCCGTCACACAACTTTGATTTCCTTTATTGCAAACCACTGCAAGGAAGTGCATGAGAAGCTTTGTACTTTCCGTTTTGCCTGCCCCGCTTTCACCGCTAGTGAGTTTGAATTAAATAATTAAAATATATTTATATTAATTTTGAAATTTATTAATAACAAAATGAAATATATCTCATGATGAATTTACTTTGTAAAATCTCTATAAAATATAAAAAATTAAATAAATTAAGTTACCTAATTACAATGACTTGGTTTTCTTCACCATCATCTACAATGTTTGAATAAGCAGCGTTTCCAATGGCAAATAAGTGCCTGTTTAATAAAATTATATTTTTTAATATAGGATTTCAATTTTAATGATTACATCGATATTTGTGAAAGTGTCAGTCAAGCAATAATCAATCAGTCAACCACTAAATCAACCAATCATTCAGTACATCAGTCAGTCAGTCAGTCATATGATATCGATCTGGATCCATTGACCAATTGATATGGCAAGCAATAAATCAATCAATGAACAATGAACATGTAATGAAAACCATAAAAGCATCTTAGAAGGTATAAAAATGAATTACCAAGATCAAACTATTGAAGTTTATAAGATGACTTAAAAGAAATCAACAAAAAATTCCTAAGCAAAAAAATGAATGGAGTGTTTTTTAATAAGTAACTGCCTGGTTAATCTTTTCAATGGTTCAATATTTAACTTGTTCAGATTCAGATAAAACCAATAGAACACGTTTTTAGACAAGAAATTATTGTGCAATATCTATAACTCGAAAACTGATCTGGTATTATACGCATGAATAGGTATGAATTGAAGAAATATGAGGAAAACAATTCAAAAAACCATTAGGAAGTAACTGGTGAGAATATATATCCTCCTCATGTGTACTACAGTGCACTAATTTATACTAAAACCTTAATAAGCCAGGCCTGAAGATACTTGAACAATAGTGATTGGAGAATAGAAATTTATTCAACAGAAAGAATATTATACTGCAAAAGTGAAAATGTTCAAGACAAGTTGTAGAAAAAAATGAAAAACTGTTCTTAAGGCTTGATTCTTTAAAACATATAGTAAATTAAAACACACCATATAAGGTTACAATATATCATAAATGGCTAAATTAAAAAAATAATACAGAAACAAAAGTATATTTGAAAAAAGAAGCAAAACTATTTTGGAAAGAAACCCAATATTTTTGGAAACTTTGTTAATGAAATATCTGCATACATAATTTCCTATGTCTGTATGTATGTTAGCAATTTCGCATAACGAGGCGGCCGTGGTGGTCAGCAGTCAGCAGTTGCTAAAATTAGTGTGTGCAGGCGTGTAATAAAAGTTATTACGTAATTGCACACTGTCAGTCCTAAAGATCAAAAAAGGTGGCGCTAAAATCGAAAAATAATATACAATGATATTTTAAAAAATCTGTCATTTTTGACGGGCTATTTTTAGTATTAATTATATACTAGAGAAAGCTCGTCAAAAATGACGGATTTTTTAAAATCTCATTATATATTATTTTACGCATTGTTCAATAGCGTAATAACTTTTATTACATGCCTGTGCGCACTAATTTAATCAACTGCTGACTGCTGACCAGCGCGGCCGCCGCGTTATGCGAAATTGCTAACATACATACATACATACATACATACATACATACATACATACATACATACATACATACATACATACATACATACATACATACATACATACATACATACATACATACATACATACATACATACATACATACATAGAAAATTATTAGATCTTATGTGCTCTTTTCATGTGACATGCTGATCAATATAAATGCTCAAACATTTTGGAAAAAAGACATTTTTATTTCTCAAATTACTAATATTAAGCTTGACAGAGCCGGTATCTAGCTGTTTTCATTTATGGTAAAATAAGATAAAAGAACTCTTTTTTATATTCAAGGAAAGCTTGTTTTTAATAAACCAACTAGATTTAAAAAACGAATTGAGCATTTATGTTATAGATCAAACTGTTGGGCGATTAATATGAGACAAGAGCTGCGGTATCTGCATATAAAGTAAAGAGAAAAAAAGTTAAAATCTTAACAATGTAGATAATATAAGTTTGTATGTTTGTATTAGAGGCAGTCAAGAAGGAGGTGGCTTATGTCAAGTTTGCTAAAAAAACTTGCCAAATGGTTGGCATTTTATGGTCAAAAAGCCCAGAAATTTCTGTCAATGCCACATTTATAGACTTTAGCACATCTGAACCCATTTGGAAATATTTCAGAAACAAGTGAGTAATTTATCAATTCAGTTAGAACACCTCTTATAGAGTCAAAAAAGTGGTGTTATAACAAACATCGTTTGCTCCAGTACTACTAGATTATTTTATAGTATTAGAAATTTCAGTCAACTGAAAGAGTGACATTTTTTAAAAGATGCTAGAGTCACTAGGACAAAACAATTACTTTATCAGGAATAGTGAAAAAAAGATTAGTTGCAATGCTATCAAAATAATCATTAAATTCTTCTGTAAAATTAATGAAGACTATATTTTTTTGATTTCATTAAGGCATATTTCTAAGGAAACAAAGCAACAAATAAGTAAGTTTTGATAATTCTGGATTTATTCTTAATTTACTTCCTCATTAAATTTAGAATTGACTCCTTTCTTACTAGCGCTTACACAAGTCTACATGCAGCTAAAATCACGTGTTAGACTCATGCAAATATGACCAATTTCTAATGCTACAAACAAACTACAAATGACTTAGCCTTAACAATACTGATCTTAATATCACGCCGGTACATCAATCTTCTCAATAAAATTCTATCAATAGCCTAATATCAAAGTGTCAGCCAGCTCTCTTGCAAGAGAAACATTCATGACTAAGTAAACCCAACAGATCTGCTATGAGAAATTTCAAAAGAAATTGAAATTATTAATTTTTTATTATTACCAAATAAATTTACAGGCTTTTATAATGTGTAATATTATTTCAAGACAGAGAAAATATAAAATGTCCAAACGATATCAAACTATATAACAACCAAAGTACACAAATAATGTAGGACATTTGTAAAGGATAGAGTCTCGCTAATTCAAACATCCTCATCATATAGAAATTAATGGAAGTGGTAAGAAGTCAGACTAATTTTGTTAATTTGTTTATAATAAATTGCTTAATTTGTTTCTAAAAAATTACAATGTTAACTGTTTTAAAAGTTAACACAGTATTGAGTTCCAAAATCTTGGCCCATGAAACCATGAGGGTACAATTTTAGAATAGAGTGAATTTTAATTGATCAATAATTATATAATCAGTAACAAATCTAGTATTATAACTTATGAAGCTGAAAATGAGAAGCAAAAAGACTAACGGAGGCAGAGATCCTATCTGGTGCTTGTTGTATTTTTTTACCATGTCGAGACCATACGAGTTCAGTTCTTTGTATGGATTCAAAGCAATTAAAATATTTCCTATGTATGTCTGAAATAAATTATATTAATTTTTAAACTGATTAATAAAACAAACAATCATCAATTTATCTAATATATAAAGTGCAAATGGGTGGAATTTGTCTTTTAATGATTCCAGAACCAATGAATGGATTTTCATGAAACATGGCATAGTGAACATTTGCCATCCAAAAAAAACCAAAAAAAAATTATTAGTTTTAAAAACTTCTAAAAAAACCCGGGCCACGCCAGGTGACCCAGCTAATCTCACATAAATCTTCTTTACTTCATATCTTTTTCTCAAGTTTGTTACCATTGTAGTTACTTCCAGCTGTCTGTTGAGTAGATTAGGAAAAGAATAAGTCAATATGAAGATTTAATTTTTTTTAAACATGGCTTATTTCTTCAATGTACTAGATATATGTGTACTTTATTAACTCAATGCAAAAAAGTAGAATATTTTAATTTGTTGAAGAAAAAACATGCTAAGAAAAGTCACCCTTCTAAAAAATTATCAGTTATTTTGTATTTTTTTTAAGGCTTAACGACAAGTATGAAAAGGAATAAATAATTTATTATAAATTTATATAACCATATATTTAACTTGCTTACAGCTGGCCGTCCTGGCCGTAAAATTCTGTCATGATGTGAAATGTAAAAAAAATAACCAATACACATACAGATCTACATATTCTATATGAATATAGAGAGCTATAATTATATAGTACATACAGAAAAACTTTCTTGTAGAAGAAAACGTGAGTTGAGCCAGGGCTGGGTATTTAATGTTTTCTGAGACAATACTTGAAAAATTACTTTTAAAAGCTGAACAAAAAACTTTTAAACATACTGTAAGTTGACCATGTCATCTGCAACTTCACATTCGCCTTCATCTAATAAGTTTTTGTGCATTGCAGACATAATCAATTAACGTGCGTTTTTAAACCAAAATTTCAAAGAATTATAATCAGCATCTAATACATTTTAATAAATATTTCCTAAAATGCCAACAGAAAACTTGTTAATCACGACGGCTCTTCATAAACTCCAACGAGCGGCCGCATTTACTCTGGGGGTGCCAAAGTTGACACACACACACACACACACACACACACACACACACACACACACACACACACACACACACACACACACACACATATATATATATATATATATATATATATATATATATATATATATATATATATATATATATATATATATATATATATATATATATATATATATATATATATATATATATATATATATATATATATATATAGAATAATCTATAATCTATATATATGATTTAGCACTGCTTGCGAAGACGCTGCGAGGCGTGTCTGTTGAAAACAAAAGGCGGCACCAGGTAAGCTCATAGAGCTTATTGACGCTGTTTCTCGTTAATATTATTTCTTATTCAATGATACAAAAGTTTAAACTTTGTATCCATGGTAGGCTTATCTAAAGGATAAAACTAAACACTAAAGCAATGCGATTCACGCAAGTTTTTGCTAAAATAGCCAAAGAGTCGCCTGCTTTTACAAGATTAAAAATCTCATTGATATCAAGTGTAGTATATAAAATATACGACTTATGCGAGACACGTAGTTGGCTGAATGTTGCGATGTTAACTTTTATTCTATACGACCACGTAGCCATGCCCCCCCCCAAACCGTTGCGGTCCCCCACGAATTTTTTAAATTAAAAATTGCATATGGCAGTTTATGAGTGTTTAAAAAAATCTGATAAAAGTACCTACCACTATCCCCCGCCACAACTTTTTAAAATACCACGTTTTTGTGAACTAAAAAAATGAAAATTATTTTTCTCTGGGCTGTGTGAGAAATGTCTTTATGGAGGCATGCATTAATTGTGGACATTCGTATAACAAACAAGCCATATACATTTTTAAAACTTAAAACGTGGGGCGCCTTTTACTCAAACTAACAATCTGCTATTTTTTAAACAGGGTAGAACGCTTTTTTGAATAGATTTCTACCCGACTTTTTGGCGCCCAGAGACACACGTCAGACACGTGTCTACCTTGCCCTTTTCTCGTCACACCTCTGGTTGTTTGACGGGACGGACCACGAAAAATTGGCTCGAGAAGTACTTAAGTATACCTACCATACCTGTAGTATCGAATACTCTTCATTGTGATAATTATTTGCACGTTAACTGATTGTTGCGAAAATGGCATCATTTTCACCAAAGCCGGATTTTTTTTTATAATAGTCCTTTACACCAGATGTTTTAAGACTCTAATGGATGTATGTTGGAAGCACTTAAATACTTCCTGTCGTATATCAGAATTTGATCCTTTTTACTTTTCCCTCATCCTTTCTCCAGGCTTGGGACTGGCTCGCAATTAGCGAGGCGGAGTTCGAAAGCCGGATATTGTCAAAAGGCTCTAATTTACTTAAACTGGTAGGCTTAAAGGACCCTGACTTGAATCTAACTGGCGTCATCAGCACCCTAAACGACGGCCCCCAATTGTTGTGCACAGGCAAAATTAAATTTAACCCATAGATTCATCCATTTCCTATGTCTATAACACCACCTGATCGAAATATAATGGCAAATGCGTTTGACTCATTTGATAGAGCGGACTTCCTGAGCCGATGATTCAACCGTTAACGCCCAATAGCACGTGTGAAGTGACACAATGAACATGATCAGCATTATCTTCACTATAAATGATCTCAAGGCAAGTTCGTGATGCAGTTCTAAGACATCAGTTTTCGTTTTTTTACTTTACTTCATGAGCCATCCATATAAAATGTTACCCACGCAATAAACTCCAGATTCTAACACCCTCCTCCCTGGTCTACCTCATAGTCTTTTAAACTCCATTTCCATTATGCGAACATATATGCACGGTGGCTTCGCAATTCCTCAGCTTAAAACTGATTTTTTTACATAAATACTAAATACACGTTAGTTAAACCACCTTCCCTCCCAAAAGTATTCGAATGCACATCATTTACTTTGATCACCAACCCCGTACGCAAGGATGACCCCCTTAGGCTCAGCACGTTGAACAAGGGTCGATCTTTCAATAATGGATTCGTTCAAAACCTTTTCTCTTTAGTTACTACATTGGTCGTCATTGCAAAATTTCTCCAAACCCAAAATTCAAATATACAAACAGCTAATACTCATTGAAACAAAAATTCTAGATTATGAAGAACTTGTAAGTTGGAATGCAGTAAAGTTAGAAAAAAAGGAAACAGGTTAATTATCCAACCTGCATATAATTGCAACAGAAGAAAAAGGCAAACAATGCAGACCTAATGAAAATTCAACTTAAATAACAACCAGATGAAGAATTGATAAACAAATTAAAATTATTATTTAAATTAACAAGATGATTTTTAACAGAATGCAGTCTGGTGATTCACAGAAATTTATTAAAAGGAAAAATCACAACTTTAGGATAAGTTACATCACGAATATTGAATAACTTCCTAGGTACCACAAAATCAACTAAATACGAAAAACATCACAGAGCTACAAGTTCAACCACTCAAAAATGTGGTCAGTATTCAGACTATTCAGTATCCAGAAGATGATGTAAGTGAGAAAACATGCGCCGATGAAGACCCAGAAGATACTGTACGTTGCTGCAAATATGAAAACCATTTGTAGTTAATAATAAAAAATTACATTCCATTCAAACTCAGCAGCAGTGTATTAATAAAGCATTGAATAAAACAAACTAAAATATCGGTAAATTGACTTGGTTTAGAGAGTTGTAAAAATCGTGAAAATGTTGATAAAGTCCCAAGTCGAAGAACGTGCGAAAGTGTCGTAGAACTTGCAAAGCGATTGATAAACCCACAAATAAGTTGAAAAAGCTGCATAGAAATCTGCAAACATCTCTAACATCAGTAAGAACCGGTAAACCTGGTATACACTTGCTCCGTAACTAAATGGTTCTAGTTAAGCATAGCTGTAAGACCACAGAAAGGTGTTGCAATAGAGACCATGCACTTTATGTCGCAGTGACATTCCTAAATTGCATTATCAACTGTTTAATAATAAATATATATATGATCTTAAAAACCATATATATATATAGAATAACCATATAGGTTCTACCGCTATTATCATCTTACGACTATAGGTAGAGATATTTAAAGTGTTTTTGTGGCCCTTCAAATGGTGCTAAAAATTGAACTATGTTAATTTAACTAATATTAGTTTAATTATATTCATTAATTGTATTTCATTACATAAAACTATTAAAATTAAAATTTACTCAAAATAATAGTGCATTTTAAAGTTGTGATAATCAAATTCTACGCTTTTTAACGCTAATAGTTCTTTGATTTGTAGCCCTTCCGAAAGCTCCTAGGCTAATATATTTTGCATACTGCAAATTGACAGGAAGGTCCTATATACTTATTCTATATATTTATATGATAAACACCATAACAACAAGTCAGAATAAACTAACTTTCAGATTCTTTTTGATGAGCTTTGATGTAATTGTCAGCTGAAATGCTAAAGAGAGTGAACTCGTTGTTTCCTGTGACTGCTCTTCCACCAGGAGTTGAGGAACAAAACGAAAGTCCGGTCACAAATGTGTTATGGGCAGAACGGACGTGGTATAAACGCTACGATTAACAAACAGTATAAGTTACAAAGAATGCAGAAATTTTGAACAGTGACAGTTTTATGAGATATCACCGATCCAACAGGTAGAGAAAATATACTATCATAAAAATGATACACATACTTTGAGACTGAACGAGATGTACACCGAAACACTTCCTGATATTGTACCCACGCCAAGATAGACACCGTCATCGCTACAAATGGAAACAACATTGCTTGGTAAATTGATAAGTTTTGTTTTTTTTATTTTATTTTCATATTTTCAATCTTTCGAAGTAGATTTTAAAAAGTTTAATATAACAATAACATAAAAATTTAACAAAAATTAACATCATCATCATTTCTGCTTCTTCCGTACAGCTAAAAAAAATTCAAGAATTTCACATTATCCCTCAACAACAACAAAATATATAAGTTCAAGAAAACTCCTCAAAACATACCTAACAGCTATTGCAGAAAGAATTTCTGAACCGGTACAAGAGTACTTAGTACTTGTGAACTTGGTTGATTCCCACTTGACGATGTAGCACGAGATTCTGTCTCTAGTTCTTGTTACTGGAATGTGTGTCGTGAACAGACTGTATTCATTTTCTCCCTTGTCTTTCACTCTTGCAAACCTGTAATTAAAAATCATGTAAACTGCATGTCCACGAATATTTAACTTCGCAACAAAAACAAGTTACAAATAAAACATAAAATATAGTTTTGTAAAAAAAAAATTTATATATCAGTCTTTTAAAAATTTAATAAATTGCATTGTCATTGGCAATAAGTGTACATGAAAAGCTTCAGCTTGATATGATGACAGCAAGTGATTTAATCAGCCCTTTGAAGGTCTAGGCCCAAAATCAAAGTTAGGGAAAAGGATTGAATAAAAACTACACTGTTTAAATGGATTAACCTAACCTGCAATGCCTTGCACGATACATCTTGGCGTTCTCATGTTTCCAGATAAGCTGTGCAACTTTCGTACCATCCTTGAGGTTCCATACGTAAGACGTGTTGTCTTTCGAAACTGTTACCACCTTGATGAAATCAACAGAATGATTCAACATTCCAAGAAAAATGTAGATGCAGTGTCGTTACATGAAAATACCAATAACGTCAATAGAGTCATCAACATACCAACTAGACAGCAGGAGACAAAGTCGATAATAAAAAAGCCTGTGTGGCTGATTACCCCCCTCCCTTCCCTGGGAGTGATTAACCCTTGGAGGGCCGTGGAGAAAAAATAACTTCGTTGGCCATGTGGGGTGCCTGTGCTCCCCAGAGTTGAAACATAAGAAAAAATTGATTCCAGAAACATCTATTGTGGTATGCTAAGTTTTTATGTGGTGTGACAAGTTTTGTTAACCCGTTTAGGTCCAAAACTTTATTAATTAGATTTCTATTATTATTTTTGTTATTTCTAAGTTACTTGCTTACGTTTTAACAGATTTATTTTTAATTATTTTTTATTTGAAAGAAAACTTTGAAAATTCACTATGCTCGTTTTTCTAACGGTGGTCGTATAGACTACTGAAAACGACAAAATGTTTAAAAGTCAATTTCTTTTTTTTCTCAACGCAAACAATTATAATAGAAATTTTAGGCTATAAACAGAAAAGCTAAAAACACATTTCTGACTTTATCAGTAACACAGTTCAATAAAATCCAAAAATTTAACATTCAATAAATCGGTCAAGCAGTTCATGATAGTCGTTTCAGAATCGGAGTGTGCGGAAAGCCCCAAAACAGATCCGACGAAGTCGTTTGCCGCACTTGGCCCACATGTACAGTGTTTTGCCACAATTTTCCAGCTTGTAGCGACCTACTGTTTTTACCTTTTCCAGTTCGTGACCATGGCCAGTTGCTGAATCTTCCCTATCGTTTTGTTTTTTCAACCGTGCATGAATTCATTTCATCGGTATAAAACAACTTAAACAGCCTATATGGGGTTTTTCAAGCAAAGCACCATTGTGGTGTTTCAAACTCGTTATAGACTGTTTTAAAAGTGGCTATTCAAATGACTCTTTTTGGTCCAAGTGCATTTCAATCGTTTTTGGCGTTTTGGTTGCCACGGCATTGAACTGACCGTATTTGCGACCTACATTTCTTCACCCAAAGAACCGACACAGTCTAATCCCATCCCATCATTAGTATAATCAACTTCTACCTTCCAGGATTTATTACAGAGAATAACATTTCTTCTTCATTTGCTTATTCATCAGTCACGTGTTATGATGCGCCGGGCGGAAGAATGACAAGTATGTCAACCTCAATGATATCATCATCATCAAGAATTAGTTACATAGCTTCTTTCAACGTGAAAAAACATTCTGTTTGACGCCTTTCATTTTTAAACTTTACAAACATTTCATTCGAAGAATGAAATTTGCAAAAAACACTATGACCAATTCAACCACTGCACAACTATAAGCTGAATAAACTAGTTTCGACTCGTTCGCATAAAGTACTCTATACGACCAACGATCGTAGAACGAGCATGACTCATACATGTTCAGATTGTGGGTTAGTGTAAACACAATAAAATTTAATTAACGTTGCTGTTTACTTTTGAGTACATCCTCTTTCGATATTTCAAACTTTTGTTATGATAACTCTCATGAAATTAGCATAATAAATTTTTAAAGTAATATCGGTCGAAAACCGTGAAAATGCTCATATTCTAATCCAGATTAAACTACTTAATACAAATAAAAAAATTATTTAAAAAATTTTATACCGTTTATTGAAGCTTTCTTAACATAAAAAAAAACTTTTAACAGAAAAAAATTACAGCTTAATTTTATGCAACGCCAAAAATAAGTGTGTTCGTAAAACGTACGATGGTCTAAAACGGGTTAAATAAAAACAAACAATAAATGTTTCTGGAATAATATTTGCTTACGTTTTAACTCTGGGGTGCACAGGCAACCCACATGGCCAACAAAGTTTTTTTTCTCCATAGACATAGATATTCATATGATATAGATATTTCGTTTTAACAAATTATTTTTTATTTCTATTTCTATTTCGTTTCGAAAAAAAAAAATTTTTATTTCTATTTTGTTCTAACAAACTAATTTTTATTTTTATATTAGTTTCGTTTTGACTTTTTATTCTAGTTTTCGTTTCAGTTTTCGTTAACAAAAATTAATAATTATCGTTTTAATGTCTATTACCGTTAACGAAATATTCACTGGTGAATACTAAACTTTCGATAGTAATTCGCAGGTAATCATGATTTTGCCTAACTTTCCACTCATGTTCATCATTAAGCTGCATAGGAACAGATGTCTGTTGTGTTTTGTTAGCATGGTAGTTAAACCATTTTTCCATTCCCAACAAATACTGATCACTTTAATGGGTTAGTGCCTACTGATCCCAGAACAACTGATCCCAGGACAACTGATCCCAGTACAACTGATCCCAGGACAACTGATCCCAGGACAACTGATCCCAGTACAACTGATCCCGTGGACAACTGATCCCACGGACAACTGATCCCATGGACAACTGATCCCATAGACAACTGATCCCATAGACATAAGCAACTCATTTTTTAACTCATTTTTTGACGACAATGGTGGTGGTGATGATGCTTACGTAGCCAGCTTACGATGGCTGGCTGCATACGACAACGGTGGTGGTGATAATGATACTGGCTGCTCCAGTTAGTAAACGGAGAAATAATATTTAGTATAAGCGCACGAGGGCACGATACACAGTCAAAATGAAATTGACAAGTTCGTATAACTCTTCATCGTTTCACTCCTTTCTGCGTGAAGTTCATAATGAGAAATGGAACCGTGCCAATCCAAAAATAATAGAGTTTAGCTCATTTCAGAAGTTGTTTTTTTCGAAGATATGAATTAAATGAATTAATGAAGACACTCCAACATTAATTTTTATCGGCTTATTTAGGAGTCCATGACTAGGACCATCACTACAGCATCCAAACATATACATACATACATACATACATACATACATACATACATACATACATACATACGTACATACATACATACATACATACATACATACATACATACATACATACATACATACACATACATTCGTACATACAAACAGAAATCGGAAATTATGTATGTTAATATCAGTTTATTGATTGCAGAAACAGTGAAATATAAAATGATGCAGATATGGGATCAGTTGTCTATGGAATCAGTTGTCCATGGGATCAGTTGTCCGTGGGATCAGTTGTCCGTGGGATCAGTTGTCCCGGGATCAGTTGTCCTGGGATCAGTTGTCCTGGGATCAGTAGTCCTGGGATCAGTTGTCCTGGGATCAGTTGCGATGATCCCCACTTTAATGTTTTCGTTCACCAATTTGAGACCCTCTTTTTGGTTAAACATATAAATAAATAAATAAAAATAAATTTTCACTTTTAAGATTTACAAGCAAACACGTCCTCAGTGAAGTTAAAATGATTTAAAAAAAATAGCACCCCTTTTTTATCAAGTACTAACTGGGGACCCTGCTTTGGTCTTTCGGCCTTAAAACGAAAACCTGGCAGATTTTTTTGCAAAGTGGACACAAACCACCATCTAACCATGGTCATGGAAACCTTCATTTTTATATACTAGATAATGGTAAATAAAGTTTTGGCTCGTCCTCCATTGATTTCAATAAATATCAGATAAATAATGATCATAATTCAACTGATTCTTTTCTATACAGTAATACTAACATATTTATTATCAGGACTGCAATATATGTCATCGATTTCATTCGAGTGGCACTCAGTCTCGTAGACCATCGACAGGGAGGGGAACTTTAAAAAAAATCAATTCAGACTTTAAAAGTGCTATAAAATACCAAAATATTTAGGAAAATATAGATTTTAAATTTTTTTTATAAATTTAAAAAAATCAACCTCCCAGCATCTTAAACATCCTTCGGATCCTCCCGTTACAAGGTGCTTGGTATCCGGTGCAAATCTAACAACTTTCTGAAATCCTCCATCTTGAGATTTTTCAGTGACCACTTCTTCTGTTGGCTTTATCTCAAATTCGATCATATTTGGAGCAGTGTTGTGATTGGTCGAATTTGTGACACCTTCTAAAACTTTTTTCATGGAAAAAATACAAACAAATCCATTTTTCACAAAAGAAATAAACATTCATAACTTCAAAAGTGGAAATAAAAAAGTTATTTAAGAGCAGCATAAAAATATATAAACTAAATATCAAAAATCAAATTTTGTATGGTCTAATGCCATTTCACAAGTCCAAGAATATGTTAATTCAGTCACCTTCGTTTTCAACTTTTGGAACCATGAGTAAAGTCATGCAGCTGTTATTGACACCAGCAGCAAGGTAAAAGTGCTTGTCTTGCTGGGCGACATCGCAGTTCATGACTGCCCTCGTCTTTGTTTCATAATGAAAAACTTTGTGTAGTGAAATAGAATTATTTTCATACTTCAATTCATAGATATCCTGAAATTTTGTTAAATAAATGTTTACACTTATTTTGCATAGAAATAAACTGAAAGAACCAGCAAAATCCCAAACAAAAACAGCAATTGAAATTCAAGGCTCTTTTTAAAAAAAATCAGATCAATATTTGTATTTTTGTCATATACGATGTTTTTTTTTGCATGACAGTTACTTCCTATCTGATGATGGATAGTGTGTTTCTTTACTTTATGCATGTGAAGTTAGCCTCGAGGCTGGCAATGCTAATTAAAAATTAAAATAAATTGCGTGCACTGGGGTTGTGCTATACATTGTTGGATTGAGTTTAAAAAATTGAATCGATGGTATATTTGGGTTTTCTTCGGTTCAACAAATAAAAAAGTTATAAGCCAAAAACGACGATTTTCCGACGAAAATTGCATAAAATCAAGCTTGGCTCTTCTTTGAGATATTCAAACTTTTTTTTAACTGATGCACTGGGAATAATCTAGATGCTTGTTTTCAGATAATTCAATATCAAATCCAAAAATGTAACTTTTGGTTTTAAAAGTTAATAAATAAAAAAGTTATCGAATAAAACGTCGGACCGTATACCAATTTCTCTGAGCAAACCGAAACGTAAACAAACGCTGCGATTGGACAATCGAGTCTAGCTCACTGTGGCTAATAATGCAAAATATGCAAAGTGGCTACTCGATAACACCTCCTAACGAATTTTATGGAAAATTTTATTTTTAAGAGAAATTGGTATACGGTCCGGCGTTATATTCGATAACATTTTTATATTTTAACTTTTAGAAGCGAAAGTTACATTGTTGGATTTGATATTGAATTATCTGAAAACAAGCATCTAGGATATTCCCAGTGCAGCAGTTAAAAAAAAAGTTCGAATATCTCAAAGAAGAGCCAAGCTTGATTTTATGCAATTTTCGTCGGAAAATCGTCGTTTTAGGCTTATAACTTTTTTATTTGTTGAACCATATAAAACAAAAATATACCACTCGATTCAATTTTTTAAACCCCGTCCAACAACGTATAGCACAGTGCCAGTGCACGCATTTTATTTATTTTTTATAATTAGCATTGCCAGCCTCGAGGCTAACTTCACATGCATCTTTATTTTTCCTTAATATGTTCTATTTTAAAGTTATATTACAATGTTACATTTTTAACAAGTTATATACAAGCATAAATATTAGATTTTAAATTTTTAAATTGAATGACGACAACAAATTTGAATAAAGAACGATTGATTAAGCCTTAGGACAGCAAAGTAAAAATGTGTAAAAGTGTAAAAAATGTATTATACAATAACTAGGCACTAACCATTGCATTCGGGACGCCGGTTCTGGCAGACCCTCCACCACCACCTACAATCAAGTGTCTCTCTCCAACCATATGCACGCAATATAATGGAAAATCTGATCTGGCAACCGATAACGCCATTTTCTATTCTTAAACGAGAATCTTCAAGCGTTTACAGCAAAATGTACGGTAATCCCGAAGATCCTGCCGTTACCGGAGTTAATGAGATAAACAAGCAATGATTGGCAGGCACGTGATGTCCATGATTGACAGGCCGCCAACTACTAATAATATTCAGCTCCACCCACAAACCTTGGCTATAAATTTAAAAGTGAACACGAATAATGTTATTCTATGGTTTTTATTTTTACACATTGCTTTATCATGGCTGGAAATTACCTTGATGTTACTGGGATATTATCTACTAAATTAAATAAAAATGTGGAAGATGATGCTTTGGGATGAGCTATGACACGCGGTCTCATAGCGAGGATAAAATTCTGTCAGACATAAATGAAACTGACGAGAAGGAGTGGTACCTACTGCCGATGGATGTATTTGGCATTGTCCCATCCCAACTAGGCATGCCGCTCGACGAAATCGACAAGGGACAAAACAAAATTAGCATAGAAAATAATAGAACCAGAACATAGCATTTTAATAGAACAAGAAAATAAACACAACATAAAATCATAAAAAAAAAATTAACCTAGCATAACAATAAAATAAAACAAAATAACAAATTTAATTTACAGGGTCATGTTATACCAAACAAATATATGTGAAACAAAATTGTGAAAGGGATCGGAAATCGACGTCATAGTCATACCCGCCAAAAACGATAACGCCATTTTCTATTCTTAAACGAGAATCTTCAAGCGTTTACAGCAAAATGTACTAAACAAATAAACTTAAATTGATAATATGTTACTTCTAAAAGTTAATTCACTGCAATCTCTTCGTATTGAGCGACGATACGAGTGCTACACAAACAAAAATTCCACCGTGGAATGAAGTTTAAAAACATTAAATACCAAAGAGCTTTCAAACTAATCATTTATAGTAAAGTACATAGATATATATCTATGGTAAAGTAGCTGTACCTGGTGTTGATTTAAACTTATATGTGTCAACAAATTAGGATTTTCTATAATATAAATATATATCTATATCTATATATATAAAAGGAAGTCGGGTTTGTGTTACGACACTTATAACTCAAGAACGGCTGAACCGATTTTTGAGATTTTTGATTTATTGGATTTCTCTCAGCTCCTATTAACAGAATAACTAAAAAATTGACATTGAATCATGTAGTGGCCCATGGGGACCGCAGTATGTACCCCGGTAGCTATACAGCCTTAACAGTGCGTCCTAGAAAAAAACTTCAAATGGCAAAGTTGTAGAGCACCCTCTATTTGGTCTTACGGATGAACTACATTGTAAAGCAACACGTTTTTGATGATACTCGATGCTGGATGTATTCAATCGAATGGCAAAAACGAGACTTGCCTCATGCGCACATTCTCATTTGGTTAGTTGAAAAAATTAGACCTGACCAAATAGATGATATCATAAATGCCGAGATTGCTGATCCCGAAATCGATCCAGACCTACATGATGTTGTAGTTATGAATATGATTCATGGACCGTGTGTCGCCATCAACCCCCAATCACCGTGCATGGTCGACGGCAAGTGTTCCAAACGTTATCCACGAAAATTTACGACAGAGACCATCACTGGCACTGATGGCTATCCATTATATCGACGTCGATCACCCGATGATAACGGTCGAACTGTCACAAAGAAAGTGAAAGGAAACGATTTCGTGGTTGACAAAAGTTGGATTGTTCCATATTCGCCACTTCTTTCCAAAACATTCAAGACACATTGCAATGTTGAGTATTGTAATTCTGTAAAGTCAATTAAGTACATCTGCAAATATGTAACAAAAGGCAGCGATATGGCAGTTTTTGGCATTCAAAGCTCAGATAATGACGAGATTAGACGCTATCAAATTGGTAGATATGTGAACTGCAATGAGGCAATTTGGCGTATATTCTCATTCTCTTTCACGAACGTCATCCCACTGTTGTCAATGCTCGATAGTATTATAAGTTGTACGGCGTACAATCCGTCACTAGCTAATTTAATAACTATCGAAGATATATGTTTTTAAATGTTTTATGATATATATTATAAGGAAACATAGCGTTGATATGTTTTTACGAGCCACATATATCAGAAACTTGGATGGCGTACAACCACTGTTTTTTGGCGGTGGAAGTGGCGCAGATGGTAAGGTAGTTGGCATGATGCGAGGCGGTGTTGCCGATCCGACAGTCGTGGGTTCGAGTCTGAAGTTGAGACATATATATATATATATATATATATATATATATATATATATATATATATATATATATATATATATATATATATATATATATATATATATATATATATATATATATATATATATATATATATATATATATATATATATTCTTTAAGACAAGCTCGATTAAAAATAAGTCTCCATTTAGCCGCTATGAGTTTTATAGATACTTTCTCAATATTTCGGAACAACGTTTTTTTTTTACTGCAACACGTATTAAGAAAAGTATTACCATTTAAAACTTTCTTTATTTCAGACTTATATATATATATATATATATAATGTGAGCTCTTCTATTACTCCAGACCAGTTTGTGAGGTTTTTTCAAGACAAGGTAGAGCAAGTTAGAACACATACAGCGCTTGCAAAACCACCATCTATACTTTTGACCAGCACGTTGTTCATGGATGAATTCCAACCAGTCACGGCTGATGAGATAATAAAATTGATAATGGCTGCTCCGAACAAATATTGTTCACTGGATCCATCCCCTACTTGGATTATCAAAAAATGTTTTGTCCACATTGCATCTTTTGTCGCTTTGATGTGCACTCGATCTTTACAAGAAGGATATTTTCCTGCTAGTCAGAAGTCAGCACTTGTGACTCCGCTTATTAAAAAAGACGGACTTGACTCTGCTGACATGAAGAGCTATCGACCAGTCTCTAACCTGACCTTTATGTCAAAACTGGTAGAGCGGATTGTTGCTAAACGATTGAATGTACATCTAGGTCTTTCTGGCAGTCTCCCATCGAACCAATCTGCGTATCGCCGGTTTTACTCTACAGAATCTGCACTACTCAAAGTAGTGAATGATCTGGCAGTTGCTACTGATAGTGGTAAGGTGTCGCTACTGAGTCTCTTAGATCTGAGTGCCGCATTTGATACTGTTGACCATGAAATCCTTATTGAGAGACTTGAAAGAACTCATGGCATCTGTGGAGTTGTCTTAAAATGGATTATTTCATATTTAACTAACCGCACGCAACGGGTTAGTGTGGGTGGGAACTTGTCATTGTCCGTGTCGCTTAGTAGTGGAGTACCCCAGGGATCAGTCTTGGGCCCACTACTCTTTCTATTGTACACCACTGATTTACTTGAAATTATTCATCGTTCTGGACTCGAGGGACACTGCTATGCCGACGACACCCAAACATATGTTCACTGCTCTGTTGATGATGCGGAGAATGTTCACTTTCGCTTATTGCCCTGCATAGAGAACATTGAACAGTGGATGGCTTCTAATCGTCTAAAACTGAATGGCGATAAGACTGAATTAATCTGGATAGGTGCAAGATCAAAGTTGCAACAGAGTAAAGCAAAAGCCTTGTTAGTTGCTGGGGCTTTGGTTGCCCCCACAGAAGTTGTTCGAAACCTAGGTGTTTATGTCGATTCTGAGCTTTCCATGAAAGATCATATATCTAAACTGTCAAAAACCTGTTTTTTCCAACTACGACAACTTAGAACCATACGAAGGTCTCTGACAAGTGAAGCAACACGTCTCCTGCTGCATTCGTTTGCTGTAAGTAGACTTGACTACTGCAACTCTCTATTTACAGGCTTACCTCTTAGTGCTGTTGGAAAGATTCAACGTATTCAAAATGCAGCTGCTCGTCTTTTTGGTGGACTAAAGAAACATGATCATGTGACTGCAATAATGAAAACTGAACTCCGGTGGCTGCGTATCTCTGAGCGAATTACTTTCAAAATTGGGACTTTAGTCTACAAGGCGCTCCATGGCGAACCCCCCTCATATTTGCAAGAGCTGTGTGTCACTGTGTCTGATAAAAATTCTTACTTATGTCGTCACAGATCTTCTAGTCGTGGTGATCTAGTTGTTCCCATAACTCGAACAAAAACTTACGGCAGTCGAGCCTTCAGTATAGCAGGACCGGCAACATGGAACATGTTGCCTGCCAGCATCCGAGAAGCCACTACATTGAGTTTATTCAAGGCCGAGCTAAAGACATTTCTGTTTGCGAAATCCTATCCAAATTGATGATCAGAGAGAAATTATTTCACTTTTCCTGACATGCTGATTTTTGTGTTTTATATTATTTTTTTTTGCTTTATTTTTATTGTTTTGTTTTGTTGATTTTATTGTAAAAGGAGCCCTGAGGTGTTACACAAAAGGGCGCTTGAAATCCAAATAAACTTAAACTTAAACTTATATATATATATATATATATATATATATATATATATATATATATATATATATATATATATATATATATATATATATATATATATATATATATATATATATATATATATATATATATATATATATATATATATATATATACTAGCGGGGGTACGCGGCATTGTCCGGGTTTTTTTTTGAAAATGAGTTTGGTATTCAAAAAAAAATGATTGCAGACGTTTGAATTCGAATGGCATATCAGTTGGAATCATAGGGATGCGCGGCAACAGTACATCTTCACCTTTAAATTTTCCGTTTAAACTGGTAAAAGTTTACCCAGATATCGCACTGAATTACAAAAATCTTCAGTGGCTTAGTGTACGTGCCATATTAGCAGCCAAGAACAACGATGTCAATGACATCAATTTCATCATTCAAAACCAAATACCAAGCGAAGCGACAACGTATAAGTCAATTGATACTTTAATGAATCAAGACGAAGTTGTCAATTATTCAACTGAATTCTTGAATTCTCTTGTATTACCAGGTATACCGCCGCATATTTTAACATTGAAAATTGGCACGCTTATTATTCTTCTCCGAAACATAAATCCACCGCGACTTTGCAACGGTACCAAGCTACCATTTTAAACGGAAAATTTAAAGATGAAGATGTACTGTTGCCATGCATCCCTATGATTCCAACTGATATGCCATTCGAATTTAAACGTCTGCAGTTCCCGGTGAGACTTGCTGTTAACCGTGTTTCCTGTATTGTTTTTGACTAGCTTGCGCTTGGCCTTTAGCTTTTTGCGATTTGTTTCCAAAACCTCGTTCTTTTGCCACTTCCTTATGTCTATGACTTTGATGATTTACCTTTTAACAGAGCTCCGCAAGTTTCGACCACGTGAGCTTCCGAATCTTTTTCTCCCACACTACAAACCACGCTGCACCGGCTTTTATCAGTAATAACACGAATAAAAGAAAATAAAACAAGTAAATTAAAAACGAATTTTTAAAACCAATGCTCTTATATGTAATTAAAACACAAATTTTGCAATCAATTTTTTCTTATATTACTCTTTTATTTTATATTAAAGTCGAAATATCTTAATTATATCGAAATATCGAAATTAATTAAAATTAACTAAATTAATTGACTTATTGTAAAACTAATAATTGAATATTGCATTGTCTTCTATTTTGAGCATGTATGCAAAATTTGAAAACAATCTATCATCAGGAAGTGACTCAAAAATTGATTGCAAGATTTGAAACAGACAGAGAAACAAACAGACAGACAGAGAAACAAACAGACAGACAGAGAAACAAACAGACAGACAGAGAAACAAACAGACAGACAGAAAAACAAACAGACAGACAGAGAAACAAACAGACAGACAGAGAAACAAACAGACAGACAGAGAAACAGAGACGACGAGTTAATAAAAGCATTGGTAAAAATACCAGAATTACAGACAAAAGACTGACTGAAGAGAAAACTATGTACAATGCTATACAAACTATACAATTATACAACTATATAAATGAATAAGAATTTAAAAAAACGCTGCTAAAAATCCAAAATCGTCCAAATCAAAATCTAAGGCTTAAATAAGGTTTACTATCAAAAGGGCGAAAACATAAGGGCGAAAACAAAAGGGCGAACACAAAAGAGCGAACACAAAAGAGCGAAACTAAAAAGGGCGAATGCTAAAAAGAGCGCACGATAATGAAAGCGAAAATGAAAAGGGCGAAACTAAAAAAGGCGAACAATAAAAAAAGCGAACATCAAAAAGGCGAAAATAAGTTTGTATTATCTATGTTTCAAGCAATTTTTAAGAAATCTATTTAAAGTTTTATGGGGAAAAAAATTAGAAAAAGAATGAAGCGGAAGAGCGAGTGGCATTTGGCAAGCGAATGAGAGTGTGAGCGGGAACGGGAGAACGAGTGGCAGCGGGGCATTCAGCGGCCGTGTGTGCGAGAACGGGAAAACAAATAGGAAAGGAAAGGAAACAGAGAGAAGGAAAAGGTGAGAAAAAATGATGAGAAAACCTCTGAAAACTCTGAGCAACCCCGTTAGTAATTTTAGATTTAGCCATTTGAGATATTCGCCATTACCGGGTTCTTTTTCTATCACACCCACTCGCACGCGCGCACGAATTAAGCCTCTCTTTTACCCTTTTTTTCATTCAGGCACGCACACAAGCAAATAAAGTTTTCTCTGTCATTCTCTCGGTTCCATGATCAACAGAACAGTGATAAAACAAGCATTTTATTTGCGTTTCTTTTTTCAATTCTTAGCGCTATGTAAAATGTCCGCGATCAAATTGTTCCTAGTTAAAATGTTCAAAGTTATTTCAACCCATTATTGTATAATTAAAGTTTAATTTAACAATGTAATTTATAATATTATTTTTCTTGGTTGATAACTCTCTACGGCTGGGTATAATTTGTGCATTACTTTTTGTACAGAAACTGTAGAGTTAAAAAGGTTTTTACATGAGCAAACTTTCCTATAACCAATTTGGTACCAAAAATACTTATCTATAAATTCAAGTTTGAACTATAATTAAGTAGGAAGTTTCTTGACCGTGACATTGGCATCTGGCAATAATGTGTTTTTAATGTGTCCGCAACATACACATGAGTAGGGTTGTTACAGTTTTGAAAAAAGATTCAGTTTCAGTTTCAGTTAAAGTAACTGAAACTTTACAAAGATTCAGTTTCAGTTTCAGTAAACTGAATCTTTAAAGATTCAGTTTCAGTTTCAGTTACAGTTAGATTCAGTTTTTTTTTTCAATTTTTTTAGGTAAACTACCAAGAAATTTACTATAAAAAACATTTTGCAACACAGACATGTTTAAAAAATGTATTTAGCTTAAAAATTCCTTCTTGAATTTATAAAAGACTTCAGCTCCCAGCTTGTCGTCACCCAAATTATGCCAACATCTGCTAAGAGCAAAGCCTGTATGGGGTTGCGTAATTGTTCTACAACTCAGAAGAGCTCTTTTTATTTTATTGATGTTTCGATCAAAATAATGGCAAGTATTTCCCATCCTTACCGATGAATAACATGGCCGAGACCATCTGTTGTGATTGACACATACTTCGCTGAATTCAATGATAATTCAACAGATCTTTTTAATTCTTTTACTAATTCAGACACTTTTGTGGATATATTGTGTTGGTTCGGCAAGGTTAGTAAACGACCTTCCGACACAACTGCAAACATATTTTTAATAGAAGGTCTTCGATCAAAAGAAATGGCGAACTGTTTGCAGCAAATGCTGAAGCGATAGCATGGACAGCCTTATTATAGGCATTGGAGCCTTTTTTAATGTCATTTTTGCGTTCTTTAACAACAAAACAGTTTTCAATTGTTGCCTGGTTTTTCAAATATGAAAAGGGTCGTTTAATAGACTTACTTTGTGTTTTTGATATCATAGCTATTTTTTTCCTCTAAATACTCTGCGTATTCTGTTTCATGCTTCCTCAAGTGAGACTCTAAATTTTTGACATTTTTACCCTTCAAAATTACAGAACAAATATTGCACTTAATATCGGCTCCAACTCCTGTAAACCTTTTATGTACCGGGTTAGTATAGGTCTTGTTTTGTTGAATCTAGCTTTTTTCGTTGAAGGTCCTAAAGCAGATTCCGACTCATTTTGTTGAATAAACGATACTTCTTCCTCGGTAGATTTGTCCATAACAATGTTATTACTAACACAAGTATCTTCCATTCTGGTAATTCTAAAAACTTTAAAATCTTCGAAAAACAACGCAAGCAACAGAACACTAACACGAAAAAAAAGAAAGAACTATTCCTAACTTCGACCGAGTTATCGTCCGTGCCATAGAATCAAAATATTTAACCGCAAACATAAAAATAATATAATAAAATGATAAAAAATATTCACTCTAAAAAATTCAGTTATATTCAGTTTTCTCAATAGATTCAGTTTCAGTTACAGTTTTTAAAAAAGATTCAGTTTCAGTTTCAGTTGAAGTTACTGAATCTAAAAAGATTCAGTTAACTGAATGTTTCAGTTTTAGATTCAGTAACTGTAACAACCCTACACATGAGTGAATCTTCATGAGAAGCTATGAGAGAGAAAGAGAGAGGAAAAGAAAGAGAAAAATAAAAAGAAGAAAAAGAGAAGGAGAGGATTAACTGTTATAATATTTACTAAACATTAAAAACACCCGGGCCACAATATCATCATCATTTAGGAAAAGGGAAAAAAGAAAAACACAAATCGAAAAAAGAAAGGAAAAGAGAGACAAACAAAACAAAAAAAGACAATGGATAAAGAAATATAACGAGAAAAACATTAAAAAAAAGAATGTGAAAAAAAACATGCTTTTTACTAAAGACAAAGAGCGAGCGAGATAGAAAGTGAGAGAAAAAAAGAGAGAAGAACAAAAAATAAAGTACCATGCGTTTCACTAGGGAGAGAGAGAAAAGAGAGAAAGCGAGATAGCAGATGAAAGAAAGTTGGTTTGTGCTGCTAGTGTGTGGGTAAAATTATAAATTATAATATTTCGTGTTTTCGCTTTTTTGACGTTCGCCTTTTTTATTGTGCGCTCTTTTCATTTTCGCTCTTATTATCGTGCGATCTTTTTAGCATTCGCCCTTTTTAGTTTCGCCCTTTTATGTTCGCCCTTTTGTTTTCGCTCTTATGTTTTCGCTCTTTTGATAGGATACCCTTAAATAAAACGTCAAGATATTGAAGAAAAATCGAATTCAAACGCGATAAAACCGGCAATGCAAAATTAATACAAAGACAACGCAAATATAGCATAGAAAATGAGACTTTATTGAATTCTTATTCGCTTGAGCGAGTAATATGTTATTGCGCATAGCGCGACATCGTCTTACGTAATGAGACAAAAGAGTACGTACAAAATCATTAATAACTAGAGTACCATAGGTGCTCATTAGTGGTATCTTCATAGAGATATTGTACAACATAATCACTATTGAATGGTATAAAAATTGGCTTGTCTATTAAAATTTCCCATATTGCCTCGAAAAACTGCTAGATCTACCAGTCTATTGTTGTATTTTTTTTACCATGTCGAGACCATACGAGTTCAGTTCTTTGTACGGATTCAAAGCAATTAAAATATTTCCTATGTAAGTCTGAAATAAATTAAATTAATTTTTAAATTGATTAATGAAAAAAACAATCATCAATTTATCTAATATATAATGTGCCAGTGGGTGGAATTGGTCTCTTAATGATTCCAGAAACAATGAATGGATTTTCATTAAACATGGAATAGTGAACATTTGCCATAAAAAAAAATTATTAGTTTTTGAAAACTTCTAAAAAACTCGGGCCATACCAGGTGACCCAGCTAATCTCACATAAATCTTCTTTACTTCATATCTTTTTCTCAAGTTTGTTACCATTGTAGTTACTTCCAGCTGTCTGTTGAGTAGATAAGGAAAACAATAAGTCAATATGAAGATTTAATTTTGTTTAAACATGGCTTATTTTTTCAATGTACTAGATATATGTGTACTTTATTAACAGGATGCAAAAAAGTAGAATATTTTAATTTGTTGAAGAAGAAACATGCTAAGAAAAGTCACCCTTCCAAAAAATTATCAGTTATTTTGTATTTCATTTTTTAAGGCTTAACGACAAGTATGAAAAGGAATAAATAATTTATTAAAAATTTATATAACCATATATTTAACTTGCTTACAGCTGGCCGTCCTGGCCGTAAAATTCTGTCATGATGTAGAATGTAAAAAAAAAATAACAAAAACACATACAGATCTACATATTCTACATGAATATAGAGAGCTATAATTATATAGTACATACAGAAAAACTTTCTTGTAGAAGAAAAAGTGAGTTGAGCCAGGGCTGGGTATTTAATGTTTTCTGAGACAATACTTGAAAAATTACTTTTAAAAGCTGAACAAAACACTTGTAAACATACTGTAAGTTGACCATGTCATCTACAACTTCACATTCGCCTTCATCTAATAAGTTTTTGTGCATTGCAGACATAATCAATTAACGTGAGTTTTTAAACCAAAATTTCAAAGAATTATAATCAGCATCTAATACATTTTAATAAATATTTCCTAAAATGCCAACAGAAAACTTGTTAATCACGACGGCTCTTCATAAACTCCAACGAGCGGCCGCATTTACTCTGGCGGTGCCAAAGTTAACACACACACACATATATATATATATATATATATATATATATATACGAATTTTTTAAATTAAAAATTGCATATGGCAGTTTATGAAAGTGTTTGAAAAAATCTGATAAAAGTACCTACCACTATCCCCCGCCACAACTTTTTAAAATACCACGTTTTTGTGAACTAAAAAGATGAAAATTATTTTTCTCTGGGCTGTGTGAGAAATGTCTTTATGTAGGCATGCATTGATTGTGGACATTCGTATAACAAACAAGCCATATACATTTTTAAAACGTGGGGCGCCTTTTACTTAAACTAACAATCTGCTATTTTTTAAACAGGATAGAACGCTTTTTTGAATAGATTTCTACCCGACTTTTTGGCGCCCAGAGACACACGTCAGACACGTGTCTACCTTGCCCCTTTCTCGTCACACCTCTGGTTGTTTGACGGGACGGACCACGAAAAATTGGCTCGAGAAGTACCTAAGTATACCTACCATACCTGTAGTATCGAATACTCTTCATTGTGATAATTATTTGCACGTTAACTGATTGTTGCGAAAATGGCATCATTTTCACCAAAGCCGGATTTTTTTTTATAATAGTCCTTTACACCAGATGTTTTAAGACTCTAATGGATGTATGTTGGAAGCACTTAAATACTTCCTGTCGTATATCAGAATTTGATCCTTTTTACTTTTCCCTCATCCTTTCTCCAGGCTTGGGACTGGCTCGCAATTAGCGAGGCGGAGTTCGAAAGCCGGATATTGTCAAAAGGCTCTAATTTACTTAAACTGGTAGGCTTAAAGGACCCTGACTTGAATCTAACTGGCGTCATCAGCACCCTAAACGACGGCCCCCAATTGTTGTGCACAGGCAAAATTAAATTTAACCCATAGATTCATCCATGTCCAATGTCTAACACCACCTGATCGAAAAATAACGGCAAACGCGTTGGACCCATTTGATAGAGCGGCTTCCTGAGCCGATGATTCAACCGTCAACGCCCAATAGCACGTGTGAAGTGACACAATGAACATGATCAGCATTATCTTCACTATAAATGATCTCAAGGCATGTTCGTGATGCAGTTCTAAGACATCAGTTTTCGTTTTTTTACTTTACTTCATGAGCCATCCATATAAAATGTTACCCACGCAATAAACTCCAGATTCTAACACCCTCCTCCCTGGTCTACCTCGTAGTCTTTTAAACTCCATTTCCATTATGCGAACATATATGCACGGTGGCTTCGCAATTCCTCAGCTTAAAACTGATTTTTTTACATAAATACATGTTAGTTACACCACCTTTCCTCCCAAAAGTATTCCAATGCACATCATTTACTTTGATCACCAACCCCGTACGCAAGGATGACCCCTTAGGCTCAGCACGTTGAACGAGGGTTGATCTTTCAATAATGGATTCGTTCAAAACCTTTTCTCTTTAGTTACTACATTGGTTGTCATTGCAAAATTTCTCCAAACCCAAAATTCAAATATACAAACAGCTAAAACTCATTGAAACAAAAATTCTAGATTATGGAGAACTTGTAAGTTGGAATGCAGTAAAGTTAGAAAAAAAAGGAAACAGGTTAATTATCCAACTTGCATATAATTGCAACAGAAGAAAAAGGCAAACAATGCAGACCTAATGAAAATTCAACTTAAATAACAACCAGATGAAGAATTGACAAACAAATTAAAATTATTATTTAAATTTACAAGATGATTTTTAACAGAATGCAGTTGGTGATTCATAGAAATTTTTTAAAAGGCAAAATCACAACTTCGGGATAACTTACATCACGAATATTGAATAACTTCCTAGGTACCCACAAAATCAACTAAAAACGAAAAACATCACAGAGCTACAAGTTCAACCACTCAAAAATTTGGTAAGTATTCAGTATCCAGAAGATGATGAAAGTGAGAAGACATGCACCGATGAAGACCCAGAAGATACTGTACGTTGCTGCAAATATGAAAACCATTTGTAGTTAATAATAAATAATAAAAAAACTTTTAACTAACTAACTAACTTTATGATAAGACTAGGGTGCTCGCTAAGTTATACAGATCTGTTCATTTAATTCAAACTGAGCACCCTAGTTTTATCATAAGACTAGTTTTTAAAAAGTTTTATATTTATATTTATATTTATTTTCTACTTTTTAGTCTTTACACTTTTTTAATTATCTTCACAATTATCCAACACTCACTATAAATCGAAAATATATATATATATATATATATATATATATATATATATATATATATATATATATATATATATATATATATATATATATATATGTATACAGGGCCGCCCAGAGGCAAATGCTTTCTTGCAAAGCTAGGGGGAAAAAATTCCCCACCTGAGCTTTGGTATTACGGTTAAAATAGTTTCTTAATTCGGCGATGTTATTGATGTTGATGATAACATACGGTCTGCACAAGAGACTGAAAGACATTAGTTATTATTAGTATGGAGATCCTAAGACTAGTATATAAAGTTGTTAGCCCTGCATCAAAGTTGTTACAAGGAGGAATCAATTGATTTGGCATCAGCTGTAGTTCTTGTAGAAAAGCTGTATTCAACAGTTTTCAAATTTTAAAAATGACCTGGCCAGGGAAACAGTTTATGATCAATCAGTTTTGTTTGCATCATCAAAAAAAGATGCCTGGAGAAATGGCAAATTATGATTGTTTCAATGGACTTGCTCCTTTTAAATAGATACATTCATAGTTGTTCTTGATGAGGCATATGAGCAGAGGTGTAGCAGATTTAAGCAACAGAATCTAACATTCATTCAACAATTGTTGTTCACACCTCAGGCTCTCTTTAGTGATAATTTTATAAACATTTCTGACATTGAAATGATTTGCCAACTCTATGGAGCTGATGCCAATGCAGTCGCAGCTGAAATGTCAAAATTCAAAACAACGTTCTGTCTTCTGTCTCAAAATAGCACGACTACTAATAATAATGATCTCTAACAAAATGGTTGCGATGATCCACTTCTAGGACAGACAATTTGATAATGAAGTACACAATGAAGATGTTAATGATGTTGAGTCTGAAATTGCATTTATGAAACCAATGCAATTGCTTTCTGAATTATTTAGCTTTCTAAACTAGAAAAGTCTGTATAGCATATTTGCTTGTCTTGCAGTCTCCTATGTCTTAGGGTTTTAAGTAAACTGAAGATCATAAAAAATCGATTTCGATCACCAATTTCAGATGATTATTTGTCAGCCCCTCTATAATATCATCAGAAAAAGACTTGCTTGCACAGTTTAGAGATTATATATATATATATATATATATATATATATATATATATATATATATATATATATATATATATATATATATATATATATATATATATATATATATATATATGGGTGCAGGCCAATTCGTCGCAAAGCCGTTTCGTCGCAGGGTACATTTTCGTTGCGACATTGCGACGAAAATTCCCACCTTGCGACGAAACGGCCCAGAATGCGACGAAACGGCCGACCTTTGCGACGAAAAGTCTAACAATTTCGGTGGGCAGTATTCCGATGTATGGCGAAACAGATGGCCACCCTATTGCCAAAGACCACTAGACCGCCAAATGCAAGGGGAATTCCGCAATCTGCACGAGCCATGTCAATACAAGAGGTTGCGCACGCTTACTACCGTTCAAACTGGGTTGTGTTTATGCCATGTTGCAATACCAGACAAAGGTGTCGGATTAAATGGAAGTCGTTTTGTTATATTCGCCAGAGGAATGTGATTTTGTATCGCTACACGATGCTTTGGACGTGTGTCAATCGATCGAAATCTTCGAAAAACAGTGAAAGTAAGTCAATGATTAACTCAGCGTAAGTCCCTGAACATGTTAATTAATATTATTATTTTCTCAGCGAGCAGAGGAAGAGTTATTCAAACTGGCTCCAACTACAAATGCTCACAGTTCCATACCTGCCTACCAAACCTATCTATCCCAGAACAGAAAAACATCAGATTATTATCGAAAAAGGCAAAGCTCAACCACACATAGGATCCAAACAAATTGTTATGGAATCCTTGTTGGAACATAATGCCAAAAATAAAAGTAAGTGCTACTATATTATTAGTGTTTACTGTTCATACTTTTTAATAACAATGTTTTTATTTAGCAATTTATGAAATACTTTCAAAAAACGTGGCTGAATGGTTCCTATCCAGTGTCTACCTGGTCCTGTTTTGATGTGAAAATAAGGACCAACAACGACCTGGAAGGATGGAACAATGGATTAAAGCAAATGGCCAACCACAACACAAGCCTTTATGCTTTGTGTTCAGTCTTAGAAAAGGAGGCACCCACCATAGCTCTAAACGAGCAATTTGTGAGCTTGTATCAGGTTCAAAAGGCTGAAAGAAGAGTTGCCAAAGAGTTTGAAGAAGAACTCAACAAACTCTATCTTAATTTTTCAACAAAAAAATTTGATTCAATTCAGCTGCATAGTCAGCTAACGAACTTGTTAAAATTGAACAATAAATGATTATTATTATGATTTTGTGTTATTTGAATTACTAAGTTTTCATTAAATGGGCTGTTTATTTGGTTTTCTTTTTAATATTCTCAATTTAATTTAAATTATGACTGTACTCTAGAAATTTGAGGCTAATTAGCAACTTATATCGTTTTAGAATTATAGGGCCGCGTAGCGATAAAAATCACATTCCCCTGGCGAATATAACAAAACGACTTCCATTTAATCCGACACCTTTGTCTTGTATGCAACATGGCATAAATACAACCCAGTTGCAACGGTAGGAAGCGTGCGCAACCTCTTGTAATGACATGGCTCGTGCAGATTGCGGAATTCCCCTTGCATTTGGCGGTCTAGTGGTCTTTTGCAATAAGGTGGCCAACAGTTTCGCCATACAGCGAAATACTGCCCACCAAAATTGCTAGACTTTTCATCGCAATGGTCGGCCGTTTCGTCGCATTCTGGGCCGTTTCGTCGCAAAGTGGGAATTTTCGTCGCAATGTCGTGACGAAAATGTACCCTGCGACGAATGGGCTAGTATCCTATATATATATATATATATATATATATATATATATATATATATATATATATATATATATATATATATATATATATATATATATATATATATATATATATATATAAAACAACAAGTCAAAATAAACTAACTTTCAGATTCTTTTTGATGAGCTTTGATGTAATTGTCAGCTGAAATGCTAAAGAGAGTGAACTCGTTGTTTCCTGTGACTGCTCTTCCACCAGGAGTTGAGGAACAAAACGAAAGTCCGGTCACAAATATGTTATGGGCAGAATGGACGTGGTATAAACGCTACGATTAACAAACAGTATAAGTTACAAAGAATGCAGAAATTTTGAACAGTGACAGTTTTATGAGATATCACCGATCCAACAGGTAGAGAAAATATACTATCACAAAAATGATACACATACTTTGAGACTGAACGAGATGTACACCGAAACACTTCCCGATATTGTACCCACGCCAAGATAGACACCGTCATCGCTACAAACGCAAACAACATTGCTTGGTAAATTGATAAGTTTTGTTTTTTTATTTTATTTTCATATTTTCAATCTTTCTAAGTAGATTTTAAAAAGTTTAATATAACAATAACATAAAAATTTAACAAAAATTAACATCATCATCATTTCTGCTTCTTCCGTACAGCTAAAAAAAATTCAAGAATTTCACATTATCCCTCAACAACAACAAAATATATAAGTTCAAGAAAACTCCTCAAAACATACCTAACAGCTATTGCAGAAAGAATTTCTGAACCGGTACAAGAGTACTTAGTACTTGTGAACTTGGTTGATTCCCACTTGACGATGTAGCACGAGATTCTGTCTCTAGTTCTTGTTACTGGAATGTGTGTCGTGAACAGACTGTATTCATTTTCTCCCTTGTCTTTCACTCTTGCAAACCTGTAATTAAAAATCAGGTAAACTGCGTGTCCACGAATATTTAACTTCGCAACAAAAACAAGTTACAAATAAAACATAAAATATAGTTTCGTAAAAAAAAAATTTATATATCAGTCTTTTAAAAATTTAATAAATTGCATTGTCATTAGCAAGTGTACATGAAAAGCTTCAGCTTGATATGATGACAGCAAGTGATTTAATCAGCCCTTTGAAGGTCTAGGCCCAAAATCAAAGTTAGGGAAAAGGATTGAATAAAAACTACACTGTTTAAACGGATTAACCTAACCTGCAATGCCTTGCACGATACATCTTGGCGTTCTCATGTTTCCAGATGAGTTGTGCAACTTTCGTACCATCCTTGAGGTTCCATACGTAAGACGTGTTGTCTTTTGAAACTGTTACCACCTTGATGAAATCAACAGAATGATTCAAGATTCCAAGAAAAATGTAGATGCAGTGTCGTTACATGAAAATACCAATAACGTCAATAGAGTCATCAACATACCAACTAGACAGCAGGAGACAAAGTCGATAATAAAAAAGCCTGTGTGGCTGATTACCCCCCTCCCTTCCCTGGGAGTGATTAACCCTTGGAGGGCCGTGGAGAAAAAATAACCCCCCCTCCCTGGGAGTGATTAATACAAGCCAGGAGAAAAATATCATAAATGAAGTCACTTTAACCTTATTTATACACATAAAATAATAAGATCCCACAAAAAACATATTGAATGATTTAAAATGTTAGATGACTAATATGCAGTGTTGGAAAAAGTACTGTGTTTCAGTACTTAAGTAAAAGTACAAGTAACGCCTCAAAAAGTTACTAAAGTAAAAGTATTTGCTAAAAAATTTACTTAAGTAAAAGTAAAAAGTAACAGTACTTTAAACCTACTTTAAAGTAAAAAGCAAAAGTACTGAAGCCACTTTTGTAATGGTCATTCGTCAATCATCTAACTCTATTTTATCGTAATTCCATCGTCTTTCAAACGCTACTGCCCTAATTAATCTATCAACTGATAATACTAAGCTGTAACACGCAAACTAGTGAAAGAATTCTTTTATTTTTCATCAATCCATATAAAAACAATAAATGTCAGGATAGTCTCACAAATGCTTGTTTACTTTTAACATCACCAAGTCCTCACAAAGTTTATCTTTCATTCTAGTATGGCGGCTGCTCAATGTCAGACCGGCGCAGCTAAATAAACGTTCAACAGCTGCACTAGCTGGTAGAGGAGTGTTCAACTGGATAAAGATTCTCTTTAAGCTTTCATTTCCAGCAATGATGTTCATGTCATCTGATCTGTTCTGGAGATATTGCATGTGAACTTCGTCGTCAGACACAGTTGACTTTCTGCGATCGAAGAAACTGTCTTCTTCCTCACCATCGGCTTCTGATGAATGAGATAACCAAGACTCAACCATCACTGTTGCAGCAGAAGATGAAGCCAACAGATTTTTTAGGTGCTGAAATTAAAGAATTTTATTTTATTTAATAAAGACACCGTTTTTATCTGGAAAATATTTAGACAGTATTATAATTAGTTGGAAAATTACTTTTATACTTAATAATATATAAGATTTGTAATACCTTAATTCCACTGTCGATCAGAGTTCTGTTGTCCGTCCAATGTATTTTGAACGTTGGATGAATTATGGCAGCAGCTACCACATCCATGTCATTGTACAGGTCCTGGAATCTTCTATCGATGCCATCCATCAGTGCCTTAATTAGCGGCTTGCATGATGTTGCGGAGACCATTTTGGCTAACAGTTTTTCACGAAGTTTGACAATCGTTGGCAACAAGTATCCCATGGACCTATTTTTTCCGACTGGAATATATTCAGCGCCTGGACGACAGACTCCATAACCACCACATATTCATTGAGAAATGCCAATTCTGCCGATGTGGGACGCAAAACTTCTAGTTTAGTACAAACTACGCATAAAGCATCTTCTCCATTCACATCGATTATACATAAAAGTCTTTCCACTGCAAGAAACACCGAATTCCATCGTGTTGCATTGGCCATCTTCAAACCAAGTTTAAAGGCTTCCATTACAGTGTCAACCGCCAATGAAGATCTACCATATTTATTCCAGATAGCTTGGCATTTCGCAAAAACAGACCGTGAAAGTTTCTTATATACTGCATCATGCTCTGCATTATCAGCATCCCGCGTTGATATTAAATTTAGTGTGACAAGCGCGACGCAGATGACGTGGAAGATGGTAATCAGGAGAATTAGGGGAGCTAAGTGCTTCATTAACATCATAAACAACATCAAGATCTACATCATCATTGTCATCAATACCATTGTCACTCTCACTTTCATCTTCGTCACTGCTCTGCTGGGCAAACAGAGAGAATGCTTTGACTAAGTTTGCACCATTGTCTGTTGTAGTACGCACAATTTTTCTACGAATGCCATATTGAGTGTGTATGTCTTCCAAGACAGCTGCAATGGCTTCATATGTGTGCGATCCTTTCATTCGTCTGAGGGCTAAGCAGGCTGCCCTTCTTTGAAAATCATTTTGATCAACCCAATGCACAGTTACGCCAATGTATGACTTACCATAGGCAGACCAACAATCAGTTGTCGTGGCAACAAACGTTATATCTTTCAGTAAAGCAACCAACTTTTCTTTTGACTGTTTGGCTTTATTGATTATATTTAGCTTCAATGCATGTCGGGTAATTGTTTCACGATTTCGCTGGAGGACTGATATGAGATCAATGAACTCGGGCAATTCGACGATGTGTAAAGGAAGGACTTCACCCACTACAAGATTCAGAATGCTGTCGTTGATCGCTGCCTGTGTCACCAAATTGGTATTAAGGAATGACTTTTCTTTGGATCACCATATTGGGAACTGTCATCACTCTCTGCCTGTCGTTTACGAGCACTTTTCGTCAGCTTGTCGTAGTCCAATACATGCAATGGATGCACGCGCATCACATGTTTCTTCAAGTTAGAAGGAGAATTGAAAAATACTAAACACGTTGTTGTTTTAGGCGAACAAAACAAGCACGTGAACTTGAACGTTTTATCCTCCATTGATTCAAATTTGAACATTTTGGCTAAATATGGCCATGGGTGTTCATTGTTTCGCTTATCTTCACCACCATTGTTAACGTTAGCTCCTTCGGAAGATTCCATTGTAATCTCGAACAATCAAAATAAGTATGTCCGCGAAAATCTTAGCTCCACCCACAAACTTCAATACTTTTTTTTCTTTTTTTTTTGGCGCTCTTGTAGCTGCCGGACGTGTCAGTCTATGTGGCATGATTTTATCGTTTTTTATCGTATTTAACCTTTTTTGTTTCTGTCAAATACCGATTCTGTTTTCTACTTTTCCGGAACAATGCACTCTAATGGATTACGAAACTAAATTTTGTCTCAAATATTTGCCGTAATAATTTCTGGCAGTTTTTTTCTTCCTAAGAAGAGTCGCCATGGTTTTCTTGGTTCCGGCTTGTGAAGCCGCGCTGCAACGACCAATCCTAGCGCGTCATTCGTATACACGTGACCAACTGCTACAGGCTAAAGGAAGCGTCTGGTGTTAGATTCCACCATCTACAATCTGTTCGTCAACCATCCAGCTGCCTTCACCACCTCATGCTGGCTCGGCGAGATCCAGAACCTCTATCGAAGCTGCGAAATGCTTCAGAATATCCGGTGCCTTTCTGTAAAACTAAAAGATTTCAAACATCGTTCTTGCCATATTCTCTTAAGAACTTTCAATAATTCAATATCACCTTCTTCCTATCTTCGATCTTATATGTTTATATATATATATATATATATACATTATATACAAAATAACTGGTGATCTCATTATAAATTCAGTCAATAATATAATA
This sequence comes from Erpobdella octoculata, assembly GCA_963978895.1. Lineage (NCBI taxonomy): Eukaryota > Metazoa > Annelida > Clitellata > Hirudinida > Erpobdellidae > Erpobdella > Erpobdella octoculata. The sequence goes on along the minus strand of OZ022241.1, from coordinate 9,548,471 downwards.
GAGCAATGAACTGTCATGTTAATAATTAAAATTGCTTATTGTAACAGTTCATTTCATTTTAACATCTCATTCTATAATCTACTATAACTCTTATTGTGTGATTCTCCACTGTTGATCAATGAACTTACAATGATACAGTTCATTGTAAAATAATACTTGATCTGATTTGATTATATTTTATTCTATCTGTTTTTATCTTTATCTTATATTCAACTTTATTTCACACTAACATTTCATATACTATAATTTATATTATGTGATTTCCCATTGTTCCAATCCAGCTTTTTAGCTGCAATACAAATAAAAGTTATATCTGGTAAATGGAAATTGGGAATGCATACGTTAATAATCATAGATAATTAATAATACATCGATTTAAACTTTATGTCGTTTTATTAATTTTTTACAGTACTTTGTAACGCTTTGTACTTGGAAAGTAACGAAGTAAAAGTAAGTCCGAAAATATTACTTCGTTACAAGTAAAAGTACTAAAAATAATCTGTACTTCGTTACAGGCTAAAAGTACGTCTGATGTACTTAAGTAAAGTAACGCGTTACTTTTACTTCATTACCGAACAACACTGCTAATATGGTGTATTAGCTATACCATAATTTAACACTAATGTGCTTTTATTATTTATACCACAGTTTAACACCAATATGATCCATTAGTTATTGGATGATTAGAATACAGGAAATGTGTTTATTTTCACTTTCAAGATTTATTGCCATGTAAACAAACAAACAAACAATCAAGATCCTCAGTGAAGTTAAAATGAATTTAAAAAAAAAATAGCACCCCTTTTTTATCAAGTACTAACTGGGGTACCCTGCCTTGCCTGGGTCTTTTGGCCATAAAACGAAAACCTGGCAGATGTTTTTGCAAAGTGGACACAAACCACCCTCTAACCATGGTCATGGAAACCTTCATTTTTATATATTAGATAATGGAAATAAAGTTTTGGCTCATCCTCCATGGATTTAAATAAATATCAGATAAATAATGATTATAATTCAACTGATTCTTTTCTACAGTAATACTAACATATTTATTATCAGGACTGCAATATATGTCATCGATTTCATTCGAGTGGCACTCAGTCTCGTAGACCATCGACAGGGAGGGGAACTTTAAAAAAAATCAATTCAGACTTTTAAAAGTGCTATAAAATACTAAAATATTTAGGAAAATATAGATTTTAAATTTTTTTTTTATAAATTTGAAAAAATCAACCTCCCAGCATCTTAAACATCCTTCGGATCCTCCCGTTACAAGGTGCTTGGTATCCGGTGCAAATCTAACAACTTTCTGAAATCCTCCATCTTGAGATTTGTCAGTGACCACTTCTTCTGTTGGCTCTATCTCAAATCCGATCATTTTTGGAGCAGTGTTGTGATTGGTCGAATTTGTAAAGTTGTTTTTCCTCTTCCTGACACCTTCTAAAACTTTTTTCATGGAAAAAATACAAACAAATCCATTTTTCACAAAAGAAATGAACATTCATAACTTCAAAGTGAAAATAAAAAAGTTATTTAAGAGCAGCATAAAAATATACAAACTAAATATCACAAATCAAATGTTGTACGGTCTAATGCCATTTCACAAGTCCAAGAATATGTTAATTCAGTCACCTTCGTTTTCAACTTTTGGAACCATGACTTTATATCTTAAAACATGAAGCCAGCAGCTGTTATCGACACCAGCAGCAAGGTAAAAGTGCTTGTCTTGCTGGGCGACATCGCAGTTCATGACTGCCCTCGTCTTTGTTTCATAATGAAAAACTTTGTGTAGTGAAATAGAATTATTTTCATACTTCAATTCATAGATATCCTGAAATTTTGTTAAATAAATGTTTACACTTATTTTGCATAGAAATAAACTGAAAGAACCAGCAAAATCACAAACAAAATCAGCAATTGAAATTCAAGGCTCTCTTTAAAAAAAATCAGATAATTATTTGTATTTTTGTCAAATATGATGTTTTTTTGCATGACAGTCACTTCTTATCTGATGATGGATAGTGTGTTTCTTTATTTTATGCGCGTGAAGTTAGCCTCGAGGCTGGCAATGCTAATTAAAAATTAAAATAAATTGCGTGCACTGGGGTTGTGCTATACATTGTTGGATTGAGTTTAAAAAATGGAATCGAATGGTATATTTGTGTTTTCTTCGGTTCAACAAATAAAAAGTTATAAGCCAAAAACGACGATTTTCCGACAAAAATTGCATAAAATCAAGCTTGGCTCTTCTTTGAGATATTCAAACTTTTTTTTAACTGATGCACTGGGAATAATCTAGATGCTTGTTTTCAGATAATTCAATATCAAATCCAACAATGTAACTTTTGGTTTTAAAAGTTAATAAATAAAAAAGTTATCGAATAAAACGTCGGACCGTATACCAATTTCTCCGAGCAAACCGAAACGTAAACAAACGCTGCGATTGGACAATCGAGTCTAGCTCACTGTGGCTAACTATGCAAAATATGCAAAGTGGCTACTCGATAACACCTCCTAACGAATTTTATGGAAAATTTTATTTTTAAGAAAAATCTATTGAATTTTATAAAAAAAAAAATTGTATTAATAAAAGTTTGGTTAAAAAAGTAACTATTTAATAAAATGTAAGCAATGCACGCAAGTGAAATGTTTCGCTTGAAACTCTTCCTTAGAAAGTATTAAGAGTGTGTATTTTGGTGAACCCACCTTCTACATTTTTCGCACTCCACACAGTCCCCACCTGCATCCTCTCCACCGGACCCGCAATACAAACAGTAAAAAAACCCCAGTGACTAAAATTCAAAATTATGCCCACAGTTGTGGTAATAGAAGTTTTTATTAGAAGACTGGATCGTGGGGAAGATCTAAGTATTTATTTTAATCCGTACAGGGAAAGGGAAAAGTGGTTGAAAGAAATCCTGCTACCATCGGACAACATGACGAACTATTGTTTGTATTGCGGGTACGGTGGAGAGGGTGCAAGTGGAGACTAGGTGGTGCGAAAAATGTATAAAGTCGATTCACCAAAAATGCACACTCTTAATGCTTTCTAAGGAAGAGTTTCAAACAAAACATTTCACTTGCGTGTATTGTTTAAATTTTATTAAATAGTTACTTTTTTAACAAAACTTTTATTAGTAAAAAATTTTTTTAGTAAAATTCAATAGATTTTTCTTAAAAATAAAATTTTTCCTAAAGTTCGTTAGGAAGTGTTATCGAGTAGCCACTTTGCATATTTTGCATAATTAGCCACAGATGGATATTTTTGAAAAATTGATTACGATTATACCAGCTGAATGCCTGGCTGGGTTACCCATGGACGTCTATATAATAGCATCTGGACTATTATATAGACGTCCATGGGTTACCCAACTTTGATCGATCGGGTGTTTATAGAAAGTTGTCTCTTGTTCTCTCCCTCCCACTCTCTCTCTCTCTCTCTCTCTCTCTTACCAAATCTATTTTCGTTCAAAGTTAATATATAAAAAAGTTATCGAATAAAACGTCGGACCGTATACCAATTTCTCCGAGCAAACCGAAACGTAAACAAGCATCTAGGATATTCCCAGTGCAGCAGTTAAAAAAAAGTTCGAATATCTCAAAGAAGAGCCAAGCTTGATTTTATGCAATTTTCGTCGGAAAATCGCCGTTTTTGGCTTATAACTTTTTATTTGTTGAACCGAAGAAAACCACAATATACCACTCAATTCAATTTTTTAAACTCTGTCCAACAACGTATAGCACAGCCCCAGTGCATGCAATTTATTTTTTTTATAATTAGCATTGCTAGCCTCGAGGCTAACTTCACACGCATCTTTATTTTTCCTTAATATGTTCTATTTTAAAGTTATATTACAATGTTACATTTTTAACAAGTAATATACAAGCATAAATATTAGATTTTATTAGATTTTAGATTGAATGACGACAACAAATTTGAATAAAGGACGATTGATTAAGCCTTAGGACAGCAAAGTAAACATGTGTAAAAGTGTAAAAATGTATTATACAATAACTAGGCACTAACCATTGCATTCGGGACGCCGGTTTTGGCAGACCCTCCACCACCAGCTACAATCAAGTGTCTCTCTCCAACCATATGCACGCAATATAATGGAAAATCTGATTTGGCAACCGATAACGCTTTTTTCGCCATTTTCACTTCTTAAGCGAGAATCTTCAAGCGTTTACAGCAAAATGTACCAAACAAATAAACTTAAATTGATAATATGTTACTTCTAAAAGTTAATTCACAGCAATCTCTTCGTATTGAGCGACGAGTGCAACACAAATAAAAATTCCACCGTGGAATGAAGTTTTAAAAACATTAAATACCAAAGAGCTTTCAAACTAATCATTTATAGTAAAGTAGCATGACGGGGTTAAGTAAAGTTAAAATTAACAGCTTATATAATAAACACTAAGTGAACAAAAATTATATTTTAGAAATCAAGGGAGGCAAATTGTCTACACACGCCCATAGGATTCCAATACGCATTAAATCGTCACTAGGTTAAGCAAAGTTGAAATTTAAAAAAATATGTAGTAAAATCTTGGTAAAAAAAATTTCAAATTTTGGAAATTCCCCCCCTGCCTCCCCGCAATTTACGTCCCTGTTTCTATCCCTGTATGAGAACTACCAACCTCCTTGCCCAATTTTATCAAGGTCGTTCCAGCGGTTCCGGTTACTATAAAGGACAGACTCACAGACCCACATAAATGATTAAAACAAAATTAAAATACATACGTAGGATTATTATTTCTGAGTTATCCAAATTTATAGAAAACTTAGATATCTGCTAAGGCTTTTTTAATTAACATTCTTGAACCAAGTCACTTGGACAAATTGACAAATCATACATGGAAGCAGGGGTTCAGCCAGAAATTTGTTTCGGTGGGCCCATGGGAAAAACTGATTAGTCAGGAGTTTTACTGAGAAATTTACGACCCACAAAAGTCAACTATTAACGACACTTTCAGCAATAATTAGTAATAACAAACCATAAGACGAGTGCAACACAAATAAAAATTCCACCGTGGAATGAAGTTTTAAAAACATTAAATACCAAAGAGCTTTCAAACTAATCATTTATAGTAAAGTAGCATGACGGGGTTAAGTAAAGTTAAAATTAACAGCTTATATAATAAACACTAAGTGAACAAAAATTATATTTTAGAAATCAAGGGAGGCAAATTGTCTACACACGCCCATAGGATTCCAATACGCATTAAATCGTCACTAGTGTAAGATGAAGATAATTCATCTTACGTATTTTTCATAGTATTTGTTTATTTTATTTTATTATGTGTGCATTTTATTAGGATTGGATATTTCGTAACAATAAGTCATATATATATATGTATATATATATATATATATATGTATATATATATATATGTTTTTATATATATGTATGTGTGTATGTGTGTGCGTATTTACTAATTTTTTTATCTAGAAATTATATGTATATATATATATATATATATATATGTATATATATATATCTTTTTCCTGATTTTGATTGGTAAGAATGTAAATATTATTTTGTGTATGAATTTTGAGAATCTAGACAGTGTGTTTTAAAGTTGAGTGTTCAAGAAGAAAAATAAAAGTTTAAAGAGACGTGCTGCAGAGAGAAATTGGAATTTACAAAAGATTTGTTAGAACCGTGCGAAATTCTACAAAGTGAGAGAATTCAGTTTTATTTGAGTCCAGTTAAAAGATTATATTCAAGGAAGAATAATTCAGTTAAAATAAATTCGAGAAATATTGTGATATAAATAACTTCGACTTTAACGTTACGAATCGCTAGAAAGCATATTCCTCTACGTTTACATTGGTGACCTCGACGTATTTACGCATTTTCATACGTAAATTTATTTTTCTGAAGTTGTTTGATCACAAGTGACCGAATTTTTTTTCTTTTGTGAAAGATGTCTGACGAGAAATTCATTGCGATGGGACAGGCCCTAGGCTATTCCGGAGAAGATTTAAGGAATTATGTCAAAGAGTTAAAGGATGAAGAAAGAGTTAGGAGATTAGAAGAACGTGAAGAAAAAAAACAAGAACGGGAAGAGCGGGAACGTGAACGCGAGGATAAAAAGGCTCAAGAAGAACGAGAACTTCTACGTGAGCGCGAACAACGCCAGCATGAATTGGAATTGAAAAAGCTGGAATTAGAGGCCCTAACGAAAAAAGAGCCAAAGGTAGAGGCAACAAAGATTCCTTATCCAAAGTTTTCTGAAGGTGATGACATCGACGCATTTTTGCTGAGATTTGAGTCATTGGCAAAAGCCAATGGTCACCCTCAGAAGGATTGGGGAATGCTTCTAGGGTCGTTGCTTAGTGCGAAGACTTTGGAAGTGTTTGGCCAACTTAGCGATAGTCAGATGCAGGACTACAGAACGGCAAAGGAGGCACTCCTTCGTCGTTTTGGGAAGTCAGCGGAAGACTATCGCATAATGTTTCGAGAGTCAATGCCTGAAACGGAGGAGACCTGGGAACATTATCTAGTGCGGCTAGATAGCCACCTCAGGCGCTGGGTAGATCTCGCGGGCAAACAAAATCTGTTGTTTTTGTTTCTGAAAGAGCAGTTTTTCGGAAAGTGCCCGGCGGGAATGGTCGAATACTTGTTGGATAAAGAGAGCATAGATGTCAATGAGCTGTGCCTTTGGGTAAACAAGTACAGCCAAGCCCATCCAGAGAAGAGGTTGGCAAAATTGGACAGCAATAGCAGGATGGGTTGGAACCGGGGTCAGTCGGTCAGTGACGCCAAAATGGTTGAACCTCGCTGCTACAACTGTCATCAAACGGGGCACATGGCAAGAGAGTGTCGGCAGAGTAGCCCTAGTAATCCTGTACTTTTTCAAACACGGAAAGAGACGACTACGTCAGCACCATGCAAGGATTCCGGTGTTGTGAATGCATGCGCTGCCATGGTGATGGAAGAAAAAATGGATGAGGTGGAATTGAAGTGTGGATGCATTTTTCCTGTCATTGCGGATGGTTGTTTGCACTCAGGAGAAAAATTTAAATTAACCAGAGGGTTTGTGAACAGAAAACCGGTAAAAGTTTTGAGGGACACTGGCTGTACTTCCATAATAGTAAAGGAATCATTAGTGCACCCGCGTCAGATGACCGGAAGAACAAGACCCTGTGTTTTGATCGACGGCACAGTTCGAGTAGCTCCAACAGCAGTGGTAAAAATCAAAACAGACTGGTTCAGAGGAACTAGAGAGGTGGTCTGCATGAAAAACCTACTTTGCGATCTCGTGCTGGGAAATGTTGAAGGGGTAAGAGGTTTTGATGCAATGGCGGCAGGAAAACGCTTTGGTCGGAAACCACAGAAATCCGCTTCCAACTACGACAGCACTCAGAGGAATGATCAGGTAAATTTTGGAAAATCGTCGGCTAACTCGGAGCTGTATCAAAGCAAGGAAAGAAACACGTCTGCCATTTCAAAAGTAGGAAATAAAGTTGAGGCAAAAGTTCAAGCTTTGAATCCGCCAAAAGAAAGACCAAGGCTCAATCTTCTGCCTAGAGGCCAACATGGAGGGGTGGGGAAAGTTGGAAAGTTGAATTCGGCAATCTTCGGAGATGCCCGCCCTGTTGACACAGCACGCAGAGAGATAGAGATTGAGAATAAGTTGAAAGGAAACTATTTCAAAGGCAAGGAGAACATCGGTGCTGACTTTCTTAGTCGTAAAGAGAGTGACGATGTAATCAAGAAACACTGACGCGTTTCTTTTTTCGAAGAGGGGGGATATGTAAGATGAAGATAATTCATCTTACGTATTTTTCATAGTATTTGTTTATTTTATTTTATTATGTGTGCATTTTATTAGGATTGGATATTTCGTAACAATAAGTCATATATATATGTATATATATATATATATATATGTATATATATATATATGTTTTTATATATATGTATGTGTGTATGTGTGTGCGTATTTACTAATTTTTTTATCTAGAAATTATATGTATATATATATATATATATATATATGTATATATATATATCTTTTTCCTGATTTTGATTGGTAAGAATGTAAATATTATTTTGTGTATGAATTTTGAGAATCTAGACAGTGTGTTTTAAAGTTGAGTGTTCAAGAAGAAAAATAAAAGTTTAAAGAGACGTGCTGCAGAGAGAAATTGGAATTTACAAAAGATTTGTTAGAACCGTGCGAAATTCTACAAAGTGAGAGAATTCAGTTTTATTTGAGTCCAGTTAAAAGATTATATTCAAGGAAGAATAATTCAGTTAAAATAAATTCGAGAAATATTGTGATATAAATAACTTCGACTTTAACGTTACGAATCGCTAGAAAGCATATTCCTCTACGTTTACAACTAGGTTAAGCAAAGTTGAAATTTAAAAAAATATGTAGTAAAATCTTGGTAAAAAAAATTTCAAATTTTGGAAATTCCCCCCCTGCCTCCCCGCAATTTACGTCCCTGTTTCTATCCCTGTATGAGAACTACCAACCTCCTTGCCCAATTTTATCAAGGTCGTTCCAGCGGTTCCGGTTACTATAAAGGACAGACTCACAGACCCACATAAATGATTAAAACAAAATTAAAATACATACGTAGGATTATTATTTCTGAGTTATCCAAATTTATAGAAAACTTAGATATCTGCTAAGGCTTTTTTAATTAACATTCTTGAACCAAGTCACTTGGACAAATTGACAAATCATACATGGAAGCAGGGGTTCAGCCAGAAATTTGTTTCGGTGGGCCCATGGGAAAAACTGATTAGTCAGGAGTTTTACTGAGAAATTTACGACCCACAAAAGTCAACTATTAACGACACTTTCAGCAATAATTAGTAATAACAAACCATAAGACATTTAATTTGGAACATTAAATTACAATATGAAGTTTAGCTGACGTGTTTTGCAAAAAAAATCTCGATGACGGTTTCTTCATTAATGTTGAGTTCGCGATTGATGGTCATCTGGGCAAACCCATTCAGCATTGTCTGGCTCATTGTGGTGCGTATATAAAAGTTGAGTCTGCGCATAGTTGAGAAAGATCTCACGGCTGTCGCGGAAGAAAGGGGCAAGTGATGAAAAGTTTCAGCAGCGTACCTATTTATCTGCGGGTAGATGGAATCTTGACAATGTTGCAGAACATCAACTGCGGTATGTGGCCGCTCTGCCAATTGGGTTCTAGCCAAAGTGGCTATGGTATGGTCGAAAAGAGGATGGTCGGGTCACAAAAAAAAAACAAAAATAGGTCGGGTCACTCGGGTCGGGTCAGATTTTCTGGCGGATCGGGTTTTCAAAAATAGACCCATGGACAAGTCTCATCTTAACATTTTTGATAACTTATTAAATATTTAATTTTCAAAATACTTGTTAACTCAATTATGTCTCAAAATACACGGGCACGCGCGTCACTTCAACATCAATATTGGCAAGCTTTTGTGGGGGCCCGGGCCCCTGTGCACCCCTGGCTGCGCCTCTGCATGGAAGGAACTCTGTTAATAAGGCCGCATGTATTTGATCTTCCTTTTATTTAGACTCCGTAAAAAAGCCATGCTCTTAAAAACCCTATTAGATTTTCGAAAGTTTTAATACTAAAAATACATGGTTTTCATTGTTTATTTTTTATACGAAACTCTAGTGTAGATGGATATTTTTGAAAAATTGATTACGATTATACCAGCTGAATGCCTGGCTGGGTTACCCATGGACGTCTATATAATAGCATCTGGACTATTATATAGACGTCCATGGGTTACCCAACTTTGATCGATCGGGTGTTTTATAGAAAGTTGTCTCTTGTTCTCTCTCTCCCACTCTTTCTCTCTCTCTCTCTCTCTCTCTTTCTCTCTCTCTCTCTCTCTCTCTCTCTCTCTCTCTCTCTTTTACCAAATCTATTTTATGTTTAAGGCTATGGACAAAAATGTTAGGAGGGAGATGAAGAAAAAAGAGACGGCAAAGCAAGCACGAGAACTGGCGAGATTGGGAAAGCCAGAGAACGAACAGGAACGAAAATGGGTTAGCAAGCGGGAGAGCGAGAAAGAGCAGGAGAGCGAGCGGGGATGGAAACAGGAGCGAGAGAGAAAGAGAGAGAGAGAGAGAGAGAGAGAGAGAGAGAGAGAGAGAGAGAGAGAGAGAGAGAGAGAGAGAGAGAGAGAGAGAGAGAGAGAGAGAGAGAGAGAGAGAGAGAGAGAGAGAGAGAGAGAGAGAGAGAGAGAGAGAGAGAGAGAGAGAGAGAGAGAGAGAGAGAGAGAGAGAGAGAGAGAGAGAGAGAGAGAGAGAGAGAGAGAGAGAGAGAGAGAGAGAGAGAGAGAGAGAGAGAGAGAGAAACCTCGTCAACACCGGGTAACCTCTCTAGTTTATTAAAAAAACCGTCCTTTTTGACAGGGTACTTCTAGTCATTATCATAAGTATATTGAAGGACCTGAAGTCAGTGGCGTAGAAATGGGGGGGCGAACGGGGCAAATGCCCCAGGCGGCACTCAGGAGGGACCGGCAAAATTGAGGTCATGAAAAAAAGTGACCCGGCCTTTATAAAAAAAAGGAGGAAAAACGTTTAAAGATTCGAATCTGTTTGCTCCCAACTAAAATCACTCATCTTAGACTCACTGTATTCTATGCAAATACAGTCATTCAAACTAATTTCCATGCTTATACACAGACACGGAGAGTTTACGGCTGTTAACGCACTACTTTTCATCATTATTAAAGTAGAACGTTATAGCCACGCCCCTATTTACACTCTCACATAAGCCCACTATAAAGCCCACACAGACTATCTGCGTCTTCGCTTTTCCGTGATGGCCAGTCAGAAAACTTAAAGACAAGAGGTGATTCCGGGTGCCTTTTAGCAAGCATTCTGACCTACAATTTCGTTGCGTATATTCATTTCTGAGCGCGAGTACTGAAAGAGATTAATGACTCACAGAAGTACTTACAAACTCGTGGCCTAGGACTTGATGCCTGTGCATCAAAGATGCAGTCGTTCTTGTCTTTCCTGGCCAAAGAGAGAGATTCTGTTGTTTTAGAGGCTCATACAACAGCTTTTGAGTTTTGTGAGGAAATGGACATTCCCATGGAAAGATGAATAAGAAAGAAAAAACGCTTGCCTGGAGAAGAGACAGCAGATATAGGACTGACTATGCAACAGGAAATGCTGATGGAACACCTTGAAGTGATGGATCGACTCACGGCCGAAATTTCCACTTTGGCTTTCTGAAAGCAACCTACCTTCTAGACGTAAATAATAATTCTGCCATGAAGGAGAATGTTAATTTTGTGACAAATCATTGTAATGGTTTTGTAACAGAAAGTCTACGAACTTGTTTCTTTTGACAGCCATTAAAGCAAGAAAGATGTGATGCTGTACTCTTTCATTCCAGTATATATTGCTTACAATATTATGTACTTTGGTTTAATAACTTCTATTTGGCCAGTTCATAACCAATAAAAGACGTTTCATTGATTCATAGGAAATATTAGAGGAAATTAGACAATTCGCTTGAAAATGTGTGAAAATTGCTTGAAATATTGCTAAACTTAAAAACGGAGTTACACCTAGTTGGTGCTAATGCACAAGCAGAATAGTTTTGGTGAAGATGCCGAGAAAATTCGTAAAAACTAGGGGCGGCATTTTTCTCCTTTGCCCCTAGTGAAATATTAGGTTACTACGCCACTGCCTGAAGTTCCCCCAGAAGATTTTCTAGATATAATAGTAGATTAAAAAAACCATGGTTTTTGAAAAAAATGTAATATGTTTGTTAGTTAAATCATTTTATTTAACTGACAAATTTATTTCAAATTTGTATTTGTTAGGAAAACTGGCTCCCCGAACTCCTGAAATCCCTTCCCCGAATTACATTGTTTGAAATTTTGAAAGAAACCCTGACCACTGCGGTGATTAGTTTTTTCGACATTTGTTATGGTTAATTTAATTTTAGGCTTGCCATGAAAGCTCTACTCCCCTACCCATCAATTCCTCAATCCAGACTACGCCACTGATAGAATACAAATTCATAATATATAGGTGCTGTTGTGTGCGGTTGTTACATGCTACATGCTCGAGATCATATGATCACATCTTTAAATAGATTTTTGTTTTCGAATCCTATGGCTCTTTTTTCGACGGAGTAGTTTTGTTGGATCATTAAGTGACATTAAGTACTGCTTATGATATTGTTTATAAATATATACAAGATCAGTAAACAACGCTCACGCAAAAATGGATGTCGATACGGCGAATAAATCTCCGGATCTGAAGGCTATAGTCAAGAAAAGTTTTGTTGATAAAGTTAAGCAGCTCTGGGAATTAATTAGAATAAGTGTTTTTGTTATTGGAACAGCAATTTTGATTTTCATAGCCGCGAGAAACTCCATTACTTGGTATGTTTTTGAAATATTATAATTTATAATTGGGTAAAATCTTATATTTTGAAATCCTAATCAATTGACAGTTAATATACCTCACTTTTAAATCAGGTATTTGCAGAGATTCTGGGGAGCATCAGGAGATTATTGGCAGAGCAAATGGGAACAAATTTATGATTTTTTTGGAGGAAATGGCTTGCTGCTTGGGTTTTCAGGTTTATATTATTTTTTAAAGTTTTTTGAAATTTGAACATGCAATTAGAAAAAATTTCTGATAATGTTATTGAATTTATAACTTGCCAGAAAAATAAACTAGTTAAACAACCATTGTAATAATTTTTCCGGTGTATGAAATTTATTTTCTGTATAAATTAATAAAGTTGGTTTTTCAAGGTCTATTTATTGTTTGCAATGGAACCTTTTGCATAATAAACATGCTTTTCGCATACATGGACTTAACTGGCCAGCCACAATGTTTGATGAAATACAAAATACAGCAGGATAAAAACATGCCCGTATGTTTTAAAGTTGAGTAAACAGTATTAAAAAGACTTCTTTAAACTACTGCAAATTTATTTTTAGGTTGATAAGAAAAAATTAAAGAAAGCTGTCATTCAAGTTCTGTTCAACCAGTTCATTGTTGGAACGCCCTTCATGTATCTTTCGTTTTGTGTCATGCTGTGGAGGGGGTGCAGTTTTGGCAGGGAGCTTCCAACATTTCACTGGGTCATTGTTGAGATGGTGGGATTTGTCATTGTTGAGGAAATTCTTTTTTATTATAGTCACAGGTGTGTGTTTTTGTCTAAGTTTACTGATTTTATCTATCAATATATTTCATGGAGGTGTTTCTATCAATATATTGAATGGGGTTGTTCTGTGTTTTAGTTAAATAAGAATCTAAATTATTAAAGTTTATTTTTTTAAATGTTTAGATTTTATTAAAACATTTTTTTTTTCAAACATCTCTTAACAGACTTTTTCACATGTCTCTGTTTTACCGACACATCCACAAAATCCACCATGAATGGATATCCCCGGTTGGTGTGTCATCCATTTATGCTCATCCCATTGAACACATATTGGCAAATATGCTTCCCATTGTTATGGGTCCAATACTTATGAAGTCGCACATTGCTACAGCTCTTATGTGGTTCACACTTGCTCTTGCTTCCACATCTATTTCTCACTGCGGCTACCATCTTCCTTTTCTGCCATCACCAGAAGCTCACGATTTCCACCATCTCAAGTTAGTTTTAAAAATATAAATAATGAAAATAAATTTGATTTAGCACGATCTGATTTATTTTTTTAGGTTTGTAAACAATTTTGGTATGCTGGGTGTGCTGGACAGGCTGCACGGCACCGACAGACTGTTCAGAGCTTCTAAGGCGTATGATCGTCACATCATGTTGCTTGGATTTGTTCCTCTGTCACAACAATTTCCTGATGACGTGAAAAAGGACAAGTCAAGACAATGCATCAGCAGTGAAGACAGCCACGAAACAAATACAGTTTTTTAATGCATCTAATTTATGTTGGTTTCAGATTTCTATGACATTGCCAGAATATAAAGGTCAGCTTGATGGCCATTGAAAGTTTTTTTTACTTGTTTGAAACGTTGTTTATAGTTTTCAGCTGTTTGCGTCTTATGCCCGTCAGTATGTTGAACAATTATATCTTCCACATCTCGCATTTTGATCTACTTCATACTTTGATCTACTTCATACTTTGATCAGTCAATCAATATTTTTTCAAATATTTATAATCTTTGAAACGTGAAGCTAACGTGATTACTTAATAAATGAGTAAATCAAAAAAGTCCATCAATATTTTAAACAATTTTATTTTCTTAATAAACTAGTAAATCTTAAAAATTTGGAAGACATGTTTTTGTCCACACTCTTCTCATACTTTCATGATCGATTTTTATGGAATTTTCAAGAACTAATAAAATTTTAATGCTAAAATAAACTATAAAATTATTTCATTAATATAATTATAAATATAATCCATATATTTTTCATTCATCTCAAACTATCTTTTTTTTTTAATCTGGAAGGCTGGAGACATCAGCTTGATGATCAAAGTTCAATTCTTTAAAACACTGGTGCTTTCTGCACTCCTATACAACTCAGAAACATGTTAAAAATAGCTGATGACCGTGGGATATGGCCTTTGGCGCCTGGGAACATGCGTCTCCCTGTCCCTTAGCCACACCTCTGGCTGACAACACAGTTTTTTTCAATACCGACATTTAGAAAATGCGCTCTCTAGATTACTCCTTGGACATGTTTCTGAGTTGTATAGAAGTGCAGAGAGCACCAGTGTTTTAAAGATCAAAGTTCAATTCTTTAAAACACTGGTGCTTTCTGCACTTCTATACAACTCAGAAACATGTCCAATGAGGAATCTAGAGAGCGCATTTTCTAAATGTCGGTATTGAAAAAAACTGTCGTGCCAGTCAGAGTCAGAGGTATAGCTAGGGGACAGGTAAACGCATGTTCCCGGGCGCCGAAGGCCATATCCCCCGGTTATCAGCTATTTTGGAGGCAAAACAATTTTTCGGCAAAAGTACATACGACTACCCACCACCCTGGTTATCAGCTATTTGTGGAGGAAAAGTTTACAGATAGAAATTTCTAAAGGCGAATTTGTTAGACCTTGTCCACGGGCGCCAAAAATTCTAGCTACGCTACTACTGTTAGCTCATGAAGTTAATGGAGAAATAACAATATAAAAGCTGCGCTGAAGTTCAAATACGTTGTTCTAAAAAAAATTCAACGGAAACGGATTTCTTGCTTTGAGCATATTAACAGAATGAATGCAGACAAGACAGGGTTTCAGTGACAACGGAAGCAGGGATGGATCCAGGAAAGATGGGGAAAATGCATTCCTCAGCAGATTATTAATAAAAATATTTTTTTGGTGGAATATCCGGTTTTTCAAAAATGACCATACATGTTTAAGTATGTCATTTAGCCATTCAACACAGGCTGCATAACAATACTTAAAAAAAACTTTTTAAAAGCCACATTTCTCTTACGCACTATAAAGACAAAAATAATTCTCTGCGGGCCTGAAATTTTGGCTTACAAGTTGTTTGGCGCGAAAAATCGTTCGTGCATTTACCTACCTACTCTGGCATGGATGAATGCCTTACTAATGAAATCCCGAGTGGGCGTTTTTAATTGTTTTTTTTTTGCGTTTATTAGCGTATAATAGACCCGCATGTTGGCGTTCGTGGCTAAAACGTTGCCATTCCATTGTAGGTACAATCTGAGTGTTTTCTACAGTGCAAAAATTGCACTGTACGCAAAGATGGCCTTCCTAAATATATACGCCACCTAAGGTTATATAATATTTTATTTCAAAAACAGTTAAACCGTTGTTTTAACTATGACTTAAACAAATTGTAATTGTTCAAGGGTGTTCAAGCAATTTCGTATTTATTATTTTCACATTTAAATTAAATAAATTATTTGAATAAATTAGTTTTTAAAAGCGTTTGTTCCATTTTTTCAAATATAAATCGTTAACAAAGTACAGACGTTTCAGACGTATAGATATACCATAGATCTATGAGATATTATTTCATATTATACCTACACTACACAGGTGCACTGATTTTTTATATGCGAGTATGCTGTACAGCTGTTTGTTGAACTGTTCTGATAAAGGATTTCTGTTGACGTAAACTTCTCATTGTAAACAATCTGGTTTATTAAAGAGCAACTGTTTGATTGCGTTTTAAAATTTAAAAAGGAGCAGAATGCACAACTTGTTCTTTTACAGTCTTCAAGTTGTAGTCAACATTTATTTTTGTCATTTGTAATTTTGTAATCAACTTGTTTTTTTAGTCAGTTGTAAACATGCATAATATCGAAGTATTAAGCTATTATCAATGTCCCGTGAAGCGCCTTACAAGTGTATACGCTGTATATAATTTGTGAAATAAGAATAATAACAATGTTGACCTTAACGAGTGAATAAGTGCTTAAGGTCACCAAGGGTTGACCGATATAATTATTCGAGTGAATACCTGTAAGTAAATGGTAAATAAAGCACACCTGATATTTGCAGTGCAAGAGAATTCAACTGAAAGAAATTGTCGCAATACTGAACCATCCTCATATGAAAACTTTGCTTGCATCACTTGTAATGGCTTGGTATAACAGATATAACTTTTATTTTAGTTAATGTTCTTCTTATAAAGGATGCTAATTAAATTTTTAATTAGCGCTTAAAAAAATAAAATCGATTCTTTATTTTTATCTTTTTATCTTTATAAAGTTACTAAACTCTGCCACGTTTTTACGAGCCAGTCCCAAACCTGGATAAAGGAGAAGGGACAGTTAAAAAGATCAAATATGATCAACGACATTAAGTACTTAGGTGCTTTCTAGACACAGCCATTTTAGTCTTAAAACACCTGGTGTAAAAGACTATGAACTATTTATAAAATTTTTTGGCGCTGTTGACTACAGATTTCATGCACTATTATTATTGCCCTTTGGTAACGTTTGAAAGTTTTGCTATTGTCTTTTTGCGTGGTTGAAAGAACATTGGCTTTTTCTTTTTCTTCAACTTTAGTTCTGTTTTTCTATTTGTGTAGAGCGCTAATAAACTGACAAGCAATTTTTTCAATTAGTTTGGATTATTTTTCTATGTGTTCTTGAAATCATTTAAAGTTAAGTGATGTACTATAAGGAAATTTCTACTAGGTTATTTTTCATTAACTTTCTGAAAATGTTCAAATCAATTTTTTAGATTTTTTTTGCTATAAAATGAAAAGAACAATTGACTCCTCGACTCATCCTTTAAATCTTACATCAGAATTTAATTAATAAAAGATCAACTGTATGATATATATAGGTACAAATTGTTCAGAAAATCACTTAAAAAAGAAATTATTTTTCATGACATCCAAGCTGTAAGCCTATTATAAATGATCACATTAATTAATATCAAAGATAAAAATCAGTAAACAAATTACTAAAAATTTAACTTGAAAGATATTGCAAAGCCGTGTAAATATAACGATAGTAAATACAAAAAAAATTTTAATTCAAAATAATTTAAATAAAATAAAATAATATTTGTTAAAACAACGCTTTTATATAAATGTACTAAAAAATTAAAAATAATATTTAAGTGTACGAAATACAATTTTTTGAACCAAACTTTCAGTTCGGAAGATAAAAACGTTGGGCGTTAGTCGAATATCGATAACAGATTATAGTTATTGCGCCCAACGCTTTTATATTCCGAACGGAAAGTTTGGTTTAAAATTTTATATTACACACACTTAAATATCAATTTTAAGTTTTTGGTACATTTAGATAAAAGCCTTGCTTAATTTTTTTTATTATTTTCTATTTTTTAGTGTTCAAATCAGTTTTTAATTTTTTTAATTAGAAGCGGATTAATGTATTGTCACCGAATACAAATACAAAAAAATACAAAAAAACCAACTTTTTGCAACCATTAAAAGTTCCTTAAGAAAACTTTAAAATTAAAAGCATGCCTCGTTGAAAATGAAAGTGCAAAAGTCCTATATTAACAGGAGCAAGTAAGCCGTAAAAAACAGGGTTTTTCACAAATCCCTTATATTTCAGGATTTTCCGGCTTTTCCTTTGTTGCAAAAACGACATGTTTTAGAATTTATTTATGTAAACATCTTTATAATTGTATTTAATTTGATTTTGTTTTAAAACGAAGATAATCATAAACTTTAATTACTATTTTTTTCTAAAAAAGTTTTTAGCTTCAATAAAATGCATTGTCATGAGGAGAGAACCTATATTTAAAATTTCAGCTCGATTGGATGACGAAAAGTTAGTTAATTTTTACTTTCAAGAGTTGCAAACATTCAAGCAAGCAAGCAAGACCGGCGGTGAAGCAAATATAAGAGATTTAAGAACGAAATATTGTAAAATTGTAATCAAAGAAACTGACAAATCGATTAAGACTATGTAATTTGCAAGTCGATTTATCAACGTTCAATCAATTTTAGGTAAACAAGACAAAGAAGTCATGAATTTTTGTAAAAAGTTTCCCGTTTTTAACGCAATGACTCTATTGGCGGATTTGAAATATTTTACATTTTAGATAAATAAACAACCGAAATGAATAATAATCAGAATCATTTCATCAGGAAGAAGCTGTTTCAAATCAAGATTTAGAACCACAATAGATTTTGAACTCTGTTTACTTTTTTATTTTATTATTAGCCACGCGCAGGGGCGCAACCAGGGGGCAGGGGGACTTGCGCCCCCAGGCCAAATTAGAGGAACCTGCAATTTTTCCAAATATGATGAGTTTTTCTTTGAGTGGGGGTTGGGGGTAGGGGGCTTTTCAATATGCTTTTCAATTTGCCATAAGCACAACAATATATTCTTTGTTACTTATATTCAGTGTGACTTCTTTGTGTTACTTCGGCCATAAGGGCTTATTGAATACATATGCTTCTGACAGTAAATGAAATGGTGAACAAATTTTCACAGACTTATTTTGTAACTGCAAACACATCAAAATGTAATTTAGACTACAACATTTTAAAATTGTTTATGACAGTTTAGGATCTCATATTGCATGGCAACACATCCTAAACTTAACTTTTTACATAGTTTAGAATAGTGAAATGTTCAATGTATATGTATAAATTATATTAATCATATCATATTACAATTTTAAAAATATCATAAACTTATTTTTTAACATTTGCTTTAACTGGTTTGAGACTGAGTTTCATTATCTTCAGATTGCAGTTTTTCTTTTCTATCAATAATAAATTTTTAAAGATACAAAAAAAGACTGCAGACTGAAGATATTCAAACTCATAATAATACAAATAATCTGTTCTATCTTTAATTTCTTATTAATTATAATTGGTAGTTTTGATTTGAACAGTTTCAAAATATTTTCGACCGCAGCAGGTTTCTTCCCTTTTTCAACCTTGAGCCCCCCCCACCATTTTTGTTGGTTGCGCCCCTGGCCACGCGGTGATAAAACGGTGATAATGATATTACAGCATAAGTTGGCTTGCTCTACAACTGCACCCGTTTTTGACTCATACTTCCTACATTGAGATCACGAGATTGTAATACAAATGTATTTTTTTGTTAATTAATAACGATGCACAATTTGAAATTTACATCTTTTAAAAATAAATTTAAAAAAATCATAGTTTTTTTTTATATCATAGGATCACAATTGAAATGATGTACCAATAAGTTGGTATATAATATACAAACAGACACACATGCAGACATACATACACACACATACATACATACATACATACATACATACATACATACATACATACATACATACATACATACATACATACATACATACATACATACATACATACATACATACATACATACATACATACATACATACATACATACATACATACATACATACATACATACATACATACATGCATACTTATTTGCAGACATGCGCAGACATACAAATATTTTAATATTACGATTTATCTATCTTCCGGCTGTAGTCTTGTGACATAAAAATTTGAGAAAATAATTTTACAAGCAATTAATTCTTACTTTATCGACTTTCTTAAAGTTTTAGCTATTAAGAATTTTCAGACGATTTCTGGACCAAAATGTTGTGATCATTAAATTTGTTGAATTTATAAACTGCGTAAAAAAACATGCTTTCCAATTGTAAACAATCTAGTTTTATTTTTATTTTCAGTGAGGAAGCAGCAGCAACAGCAGGAAATGCAACTGCTCTCTTTTCTCTTTTCCAAATAATGAGCTGATGTTTGATTCGTGTTATTATTATTTTTGTAGTTTTACAAGTACAATGATAGTGAGAATGATTTTAATTTTAGTCTTTTTATACTGATTTATGATAATCAACTGTTTTGTTCTACTTTGAACAACAATACAACTTGTTAATCCTTAAACGGTTTAAGTTAAACTCTATATTTTAGCGAGAACATTATCGTCCTAACAAGAAATATATTTAACCTTAAACCCCACAATACATACAAAACGTTGGTGATCTTCGAGCAACTAAAAACCCCTATACTTTAAACGTTTATTGAGGAGCTGTATCAACAAGTTAATCCAACAAAATTTAAAAGACATTATGCTTTTTCAAAACAATTTCTTTCTTAATGTGTTTTCATCTGTCTTAGAGCCTTGCCCGGCCCGTTTCATAGGCACAAAATCTCAGGCCCAGTCCAGCCTGTGCTGACTTTAACCTGACCTGGCCCGTTTTACAGTCACAACAGCTTGTGCAGACTGTGACATCATGTGGTTTGGTTGTATTGTTTCTATAAAGAGAAAAGTTAAATAAGACAACTGTTTCACCAGTAAACTTTGTGTGGATTTTTGCTAGCTCCTAAATAATTATTTATACCAAGCGCAAATCAATAATATGGACTGCGCCGCACAAAACAAGCTCCGTGTACCGCGTGCCCTCGTATGTTTAACATTCTTTCTGTCTTCTCTTTTGGAAATTGGTTTTTCCCATTAAATTTTGCAACATAATATCTTTATTTTTTCAACGTAATAACATTTCAGTATACAGTCAAATTATTTCAGTGCATTTCCAGTCAGCTGTTTTCAGTCATATAAACTCGTAAGTCGTAACAAATAGGCTAAAATAATTTTTTTAGCTACATGCTAAATAAAATCTTAACCCACAAAACAAAAAATAGGTTTTTCAAAGATTATGCTTTTTTGAAGAGGATTGAAACTTTAAAAATGTTTAATTGAGATTAGAACGAATTTGTCACGCAGTGTTGATATGATATCGCAAAATTGAAAACAGCTCCTGTTATTGTTCGCATAGAAGTCACAAAACCAGTGCAATCTTGACGATCTTGAGTGTTGTTTTGACGTAGGTACCTACTGTAAATCATAAGCCTATTTTAACAACTTTTCAGTGACAACATAATAATAATTAACTTATTAAAAAGTTCCAAATTCTAACCTAAATTCTAGTCCCTGGAGGGATAACATAACAATGACAAAGAGTATCAAACAGATTCTTATCTTAGGAATACTTTTTATGTTGAGTTGATTTTCAAGTAGTTTAAAAAAAGTTACACGATAGCATTAACATTGTTTTATTGCATAGAAATTACTTGATAATGATAAATCATTTTGCGCCAGCCTGAACTAATTATTATTGGTAAACATATTTGGATGTCAGCTATATAGTAGAAGTATGTAAGAAATCATGAACATCTATCTAAAGGACCATGTTAAAAATAAGTTAATATTCAATTAGATGAAGTTTTTCTAATAAATTTAAAAACATTATTTTGAGGTTTAACGGAAAGAAAAATGCTGGCGATGTTAATTAGTCAAGAACTTGTTTGGATTCAACAAAACCTTGAAAGATAGATTTTTCAAGGAGGGGTAGGGATGAGAGGTGAGTGCACAGAGAAAATGTCCTCGGATACACCGAAAATATATTTAGAGTGAAAGATTTAAGAAAATTGTCTTACATATACTACCTCGTAGAAGATTATAGAAGAAATTACAGTAATCTAATTTATTTAAGATTATGTACTTCATATATGTGGATGGCTAGTAATAGTTTATCTAGTTTCCTTTCTTAAAAATATTAACCAAAAAAATGTTCTATTAGCTTGGTTGGTTGGATGGTTGTTTTATTTATGGTAGTTGGACTGCTGAACGTGTATGTGTAATTGTAATGCGTTTAAATGTCCTAGCTGTGGTACTGCACTCTTAGATTAAATTTAACCCATTTACAAGATCGTAGGACCTTAACTGAACCGGCTAGACTGAGTTTAAGGCAACTATATAATATTTACGCATTTAAGTTTCAACAAAATAACAATAACAATAATAATTGTTTTAGTTCAAATAGAAAAATTGCGCATTATTATGCAGAAATGTCTTCAGCTTGTTTTGAATCACACGAGGTTAATCTTTTTATAAAGCTATTAGAAATGCGCAGCTCGTTAAGTGCTCAAGTACTTATAGATTATAATAATATTACGCTTTTTAAAAGTCTTCTTGTTTTCATTTAGCAGCACATTTTCGGTATTCGATAAATTAGTTTCTAAAGCTTGATTGTAATTCTTTACTGGAGTTAAGAACTGGCAGAAAATGTACGTCGATCAGTTGGATAGCTCTCCTGATCTAAAGGCTGCAGTTAAGAAAGGTTTTGTCAACCAAGTAAAACATCTATGGGAATCAATAAAAATAAGCCTTTTCGTCATTGGAACATCGATTTTAGTTTTCATAGCGGCCAGGAACTCCATAACTTGGTAAATTGAAAAATGAATGAATTTAATCCGTTTGAAATTTCATCAGGTAATCAGGTAATTGCAAAAAAATTCAGGTATTTTCAAAGATTCTGGGGTGCATCGGGATATTACTGGCAGAGCAAATGGGAAGAAATTTATGATTTTTTTGCAGGAAATGATACGTTGCTGTGGTTTTCAGGTTTGTAACTTTTCAATTATGATTTCATATATATTTTTCATATTCATAATATACTTAGGCCAGTAGTTTTACACACTCCCTTCCCATCTCCGCAACTCAAACCGCATTTACACGCTTTTTTTAGCTTCACATGTCCGTTGAACTCCGCGACAAAGTTTGTAATTACATTTTGACCCACTTCTCAGCATTCCTTCGATCTGAAATTTGGAATATAGCCGTATTTTGGTTACCTTAACAATATTAATTTTTTTTAAATATATTTTCGCTTTAAATTACTGTACACGGACACGGTATACTTCGATGGCAAAGGTTTTTACTACAATCGATAGAGGGCAAGGGCAGACAGCCTTTTTGGTAACCAGTCACTAGTATTGGGTTTTAAAATTAATTAATAATTTAATCATATTTAATAACATTATTACTATTAATTATCATAAACAAATAAAAAATTATAGATTCATAATATAAAAAACTAAAAAGTAGAATATAAATAACTAGCAGTGCCCGTAGCGGCTTCGCTCGCATGAAATTTGAGAATTTGAACCATGCATACATAGTAGAGTACTGCACGGATCAATTTTTTAGGTCTCGGCTCGGCCCGTCGACAACTTGGCCCAACCCGTTTCAAAAACCGAAATTCCTGGCCCGGCACGGCCCGTCTAATATGGGCCCGGCCCGTTTTTACAGGCCTAGAAGTTCTATATACTTGATGAAAAACTTCGGCCCGTCCCACCTTGACTTCACGTTTAGCCTGAACACCCTAAAATCACTAAAATGTCTATATACTTGGTTAAAAATCTCGGCCCGTCCCACCTTGATTTAAGGTTTGGGCAGGGCCGTATGAAGACCCTAAAATAACGGCTTGGCCCGTCCGTCCGGTGATAAACTGAACTCATTTACTTTTAACCGGCACAAAACCTCAAAATACTATTTTTCACATCTGTAGCACTTACAGTTTTTGAGTAGCAGTTATTTTAAAATCAAATAACCTTTTTTCCACCTCACATTTGAGGTCCTGGAACTGGAGACCAAATTTTCAAAAAATGGTAAAACACGTATATCATTATTTCTGGAGTAGAAACCAAATACTAATTTTTACTCCTGTAGCATCTACTGTTTTCGAGTAGCAGTTACATTAAAAACCAAATAACCTTATTTTCCACCCCACATTTGAGGTCCTGAAAACCAAATTTTAAAAAAATGGTAAAACACGTATATCTTAATTTTTAGAATAAAAACTAAATACTAATTTTTACATCTGTGGTATTTACAGTTTTTGAGTAGCAGTTACTTTAAAAAACAAATAACCCTATTTTCCACCCCACATTTGAAGTCCTGGAAACCAAATTTTCAAAAAATGCTGAAACACGTACTTCATTATTTTTGGAGTAGAAACTAAATACTAATTTTCACTCCTGTAGCATTCACAGTTTTTGAGTAGCAGCTACTTTAAAAACCAAATAATCCAATTTTCCAACCCACATTTGAGGTCCGGGAAACCGAATTTTCAAAAAATGGTGAAACACGTATCTTTTTATTTTTAAAAAAGAATCTATATACCAAATTTCAAAATCTCCTCATTTTTGGTTTTCGAGATATACATTGTTTTAGAAAAAAGTTTGTTTTCCAGTTTTTTCCCCTCAGGAGCAAAATTTTCAAAAATCCTTTCTTAGCGGATGTTTACGCTATAAAAGTAATATAAGTTCCAAATTTCACGTTCCTAGGATGAGGCGTTTGAGCTCGGCGTTGATTATCAGTCAGTCATCTGTCAGTCAGTCAGTCAGTCAGTCAGTCAGTCAGTCAGTCAGTCAGTCAGTCAGTCAGTCAGGACATGTTCTTTTATATATATAGATAATCTAATAAATCGCTCTTACAAAATGTACTAAAAATACAAAATACATTATAATCATAAAAACGTGAAATGTTTTCTTTTGCACTCCTACTATCAAAACGATATTGCGCCTAACGCTTTCATGATTTTAATTTATTATGACTTTTAAGCTTTTTATAAAAGCGTGTTTTTAATTTTTTAGTTGATTATTTATAACGTAGAGTGTTATAATGCTGGCAGTTAGTTTTATTTATCAGTGCAGTGAAACGTTTTTTGTTGCTAAGATTTTCCCGCCGTGTGGGTTTAGATGAAACTTGTGTAAATTAATTTTGGCGGTAATAAGGAAAAATTTTTTACTTCAAAAATTTGTTTACCTATAATCTGCGTAGATTTTTTCATTTATTTTACAATTTTAAGAAATTTTGCTTAACATCGTAACTTTTATAGAAAAAGTTTTTTGTACTGCTCCAAAATTCTCTGGTCGAAAAAAGTTAAAGTAGATTAAATAAATTAAATATGCCAACAATGGCGGTTCTCGACATCAATTGTAGCTGAAAAAAATTTATAGATAGTGTACACTACCCTCATATGAATCATATCAAATTTATTGAAGAAACAACTATTACATAATCAATACATATAAAAATAAAACACGATTTGTTTTTCAGGTCTTTTCTTCATTTGCAACGGAAGTTTTTGGGTCATGAACTCGCTTTTTGCAATACTGGACTTGACCGGCAAGCCGCAATGTCTCATGAAGTATAAGATACAGCTGGATAAAAACATGCCAGTATGCCAATAAATTGATATAAATAAAACGATTCAATTAAATATACATATTTTTATGAACATTACAGGTTGATTATAAAAAATTGGAAAAAGCCGTGTTGCAAGCTTTTTTTAACCAGTTTATTGTTGGAGGACCTTTTATGTATTTAACGTACTTTATCATGCTGTGGAGGGGGTGCAGTTTTGGCAGGGAGCTTCCAACCTTTCACTGGGTTATTGTTGAAATGGTTGCATTTGTTATTGTTGAAGAAATTCTTTTTTATTATAGTCACAGGTATGTGTTTTTGATTATAGTCTTATTTTTTCAGTTTTTCAATTAATTTTTCATAGTTTCTAATAAGTTTTGTCGGAATAAAATTTAATGGTGCGTCCATTAATAAATTTTTTTATTTACCGTAATGTTCAGATTTTGTGATTGACTTTAAATTCTCTAAAACAACATTTCTTAACAGGCTTTTTCACATGTCTGTATTTTATCGACACATCCACAAAATCCACCATGAATGGACTTCCCCGGTCGGTGTAACCTCAATTTATGCTCACCCCATTGAACACATTTTGGCCAATTTGCTGCCTATTGTAATGGGTCCAATACTTATGAAGTCCCACGTGGCCACAGCTCTTATGTGGTTTACACTTGCCCTCGCATCAACCACTATTTCACACTGTGGTTACCATCTCCCTTTCTTGCCATCACCGGAAGCTCACGATTTCCACCATTTCAAGTTAGTTTGAAAAATTTGATTATGGTTAAGAAATAAATGATCCTTTTTTGTATGTCCTGCTTATTGTTAATAGCGTGCTTTTTGTCTGTGTGGCAAAAATAAAAAATTACCATTTAAACAACCTTTTTCTACATACTATTATTTAGGTTACAATTTCTGTTTGTGTGTGTGTGTCTTTCTCTGTACACAAATCTTGCAAATAAAATTTAACCAGCTTTTTGATAAGCTAGGAAGCTGAAACTTTCAGTATAGCTTTATATTGGATGACAATACATGATTCAATAAAAAAAGTGTGTTTAAAAACTCGTTTTTCCTTTACTTGTTATTTAGGTTCGTTAACAATTTTGGGGTGCTTGGTGTGATGGACAGGCTGCACGGCACCGACAAACTGTTCAGAGCTTCTAAAGCGTATGATCGTCACATCATGTTGCTTGGATTTGTTCCTCTGTCACAACAATTTCCTGATGACGTGAAAACAGAAAAGTCAAAACAATGCACCACCAGTAGTGAAGAAAGTGACAAAACAAATACAGTCTTTTGATGCTTTTATTTTGCATTCATCCCACAAACATTCCAGTATTTAAATGTCAGTTTGATGGCCGTAGTCATCGTTTACATGGTTGATAATTTTTTTACAGATTCTGTTTCGTTAGTTTGTTTTTTTTCCTTTCTTGTCTTTGCCGGATTTTCGTCATGTTTGTTTTCATCAAATATTTACTGATTTAACTGTTGAATTGAAATGCATTTAAAGAACAGACTGACATTGATTGTTGTTTGATTGGAAATGTAACTGCGTCAATCTATTTTCTTTTTTCGAACGTTTAAAATTTAAAATTTGCCGTTAAGCCAGTTTTCTAGCAATAGAATAAGATTGTTTATCAACTTGTATTATTTATTTATTTATTATGTTGTCAACACGAGTTGAATAACTCCTTGCCGAATTAAGAAAAAAAGCACAACACGACCCCTCAAACGAACTGGAAACAAACAAAAATGTCAGCACCACCAATGAATCAATTCAAAAGTAATCAAAAACATTACAAAATTTTTATTTGTCTTCTGTTGAAAATTTTATTTGAAATTTTAATGAACTTCTGTTAAAGCAATCTTGAAAAGATTAAACACAAATAGAAAACTGATGTAAGTACCCTTACCTGATATAATATAATGTAATTTTTGAAATAAAGCATTACTTAACTTACAATAAGAATAAAGTTGAATAAACCAAATATATTATACTTCTTATGAAGCTTTTTACAAATTGTAGTTAAAGTCAACGTTACTGGTAAACGCATATGACGCAAAAGTCTACGTTTTAATTTTAAAACAATAATAATGCTTAAGAAAAACGTTTCTTTTCTGCGCAAGAAATACAAAACAATTCTTTGGCTATATAAAATTTGTAAACATACATATTCCCGCCAGAGTAGGTATTTTTGCCACATTCAGGAAATTGGAATTTTTATGCTCTAAAAATAAAGTTAAAGTGTTTGGTTAAATTTACAAGTTACGAATAGCTTGGCTGCCTATCTATTTTACCACGTTGTTCTTAACCTGCTTTCTTGTCTTTCTGTTTGTCAACGATTTATATTTTATATATCTATTATATTTTACATATATATTATATTTTATTATAAATAAACCGGGAGCGGGAAAGCGACCGGGAACGGCAAAGGGACCGGGATCGGGAAAGCGACCGGGAGCGGAAAAGCGGCAGGGAGCGGGAAAGTGACCGAGAGCGACAAAGCGACCGGGAGTGGGAAAGCAAGCGGGAACGGGAGAGCAAGCGGGGAAGGAAACGGGAGCAAAAGAGACGCATTATAAAAACCTTTAAAAACCCCGCTCAACGCCGGGCACTAGCGGATCCAGGAAGTTTGAGTGGGGGGCGAATTTTTATGTATATATATATATATATATATATATATATATATATATATATATATATATATATATATATATATATATATATATATATATATATATATATATATATATATATATATATATATATATATATATATATATATATATATATATATATATATATATATATATATATATATATATATATATATATATATATATATATATATATATAAATTTTTGACTTTCTTTTAGTCTGCTTTTTTTTGGTATCTTTAATAGTTTATTAATGAATGAAAAGAAGAAAGACTGCAAACTGGAGATAGTCAAACTCAGTTTCAAACCAGTTAAAGCAATTGTAAAACAAGTAAATTAAAAACGAATTTTTAAAACCCAATGCTTTTATATGTAATTAATGTTTATGTCAAATGATTATTAAGTATAAAAAGTTCGCTTGTGCAAGTATTTGAACTCACGACCTGACGAGGAATACAATCCTCGAGCAATACCGCTCGTCCACCAACACATAACTATGACTTATCATTTATTTGCGAAATGTCATATTTAAATCATTATGAAACCGTATTGAAACTGAAACAAAATTAAATTATCGATTAAAATTTAACGACAAATATTTTTTTAAACCAAAATTATCTTGAAAGTTAAAAATGTGAAAGAAAAAATATTCGTCGATCAGTGCGCTTGAACTCATGACCTCGAGCTTCTTAGGCAGAGACTTATCCACCAAGCCACTGTAGCTTGATTTAATTTTCATGACGTTCTGCTAGTCACGAATATAAATTATTATATTTCTTCCCATATAAAAATGAAATTAATTAAAATTAACTAAATTAATTGACTTATTGTAAAACTAATAATTGAATATTGCATTGTCTTCTATTTTGAGCATGTATGCAAAATTTGAAAAAATCTATCATCAGGAAGTGACTCAAAAATTGATTGCAAGATTTAAAACAGACAGAGAAACAGAAAGACAAGCAGAGACGACGAGTAGATAAAAGCATTGTAGAATAGAAAAAATAAGTTTATTAATAAATGTAGCACCACCACCCCACCAAAAGAAAACCCCTTCATATTTGTAACAAGTAAATTAAAAACGAATTTTTAAAACCCAATGCTTTTATATGTAATTAAAACACAAATTTTGCAATCAATTTTTTCTTATATTACTCTTTTATTTTATATTAAAATTCCTAGATAAAAAAATATAATAAACACACACACGTACACATATACATACATATATATAAACACACACACACATATATATATATATATATATATATATATATATATATATATATATATATATATATATATATATATATATATATATATATATATATATATATATATATATATATATATATATATATATATATATATATATGTGTGTGTGTGCGAAATTAATTAAAATTAACTAAATTAATTGACTTATTGTAAAACTAATAATTGAATATTGCATTGTCTTCTATTTTGAGCATGTATGCAAAATTTGAAAAAAATCTATCATCAGGAAGTGACTCAAAAATTGATTGCAAGATTTGAAACAGACAGAGAAACAGAGACGACGAGTTAATAAAAGCATTGGTAAAAATTGCAGGGCATTTCGATTTGGCCTCGGGAAGGGGGCTTGCTCAAGTTTTAAAAAGGGGGAGAAAGCCCGCCGCAGTCGAAAATTTTTTTGAGTATCTTCAGTTTTCTTTTTTTTTAAACGTTTATTAATTCAACAAGGTTGATGAAAGAGTTACTTCCGCGAGACAACCATCCTTAAGATGTAATCACTCAAAACAAATAAAATCAATACAAGGTCATAATAGAATAAAAAAAAAAGTCAACAGAAAACTGCAGATGTCATAAAAAATTTGAAAAATTGAGGTAAAATTATAATAAGATGTTCGTATAGCAATCTAAGTTTTTATTTACACTGAAAACCTTTGCTGACTTTTTGAAAGTTTGTAAAGAAGACATATTTGGATTTGCAAACGCATTATTCCAAATCTTCGGGTCTAGGTATTTTATTAAATATTTTCAGTCTTTTTTTGGTATCTTTAATAGCTTAAAATGTAATTTTATCCCAAAGTGGGGGAGGGCGATCGCCCCTACTGCCCCCCCCCTGGATCCGCCAATGTTACGTACTTTGCAACTTTTGAAAAAACACATGCCTCGTGAGAGTCGTGAGTAATATATGTACCTCGAATACTTAAGTTTTTTTTGTGAAGGCCTAATCAAAACGATAATCGGTTTAAAATCGGTTTTATAGAAACGATAATCGGATTGCCGAAACAACCGATAGTCACATCCCTAATCATAATATGGAATGCACAGCACAAGCACTATTTATTAGTATTTATATTATTTCATCTTCGGCTATGATCTTGGGCCAATTTTAGAGCTAATCCTGTCTGTGCGCTAAGCGCAGAAACGTAAATTCTGCATTTTTCGGGGGGGGGGAGCAAAATTTTCCCGCTATTTTATAGCTTACTGACAGGGTTATACGGTGTTGCCCGGGATTTTTGCCTAATTTTTTTATTGTTTGCCAATGAAACGTCAAAAAAAAAATAACTGAATTTTTTTTAATTTTTTCTCATCAATGAAGAAAACCTGCATGCCAAATATTGTTTAGATTGCCTCTGCGGCTTGGGTGTTATAAGCGAATGCTCTCTCTCTCACACACATATTACCTTTTATCTATATATATAAAAGAACATGTCCTGACTGACTGACTGACTGACTGAAGATTGTTTTTTTCTACAATATATGGTCTAGGGTAACCTCCTTCATCCAGATTTGGGACGAGGCGTGGTTTAGTTGATTTTATAACTTGCATTTATATTGTTTAAATTTTATATTTGAATCGCTTTTAAAACGACTAATTATTTTAAAGTTCAATGCATACTTGTGACCTTGTGACGTATTTAATTCATGTTTTTTTATCTCTTAATTTTGTTGTCCATGTGTTTATTTTGTGTAGTCGATAATGTGATCGGTTAGAATCCATCATAAATTTTTTTTAAATTATTCACTTTTATTTAAATATTTTATTGAGTTGACACATTTAAAAACGTAGGTTTATTTGTTTTGTATGGTTGAGGTTTTTAGATTATACTTTTCGACTGCATGGCATTTTGTAACCTAACCATTCTTAAATTATCCTAGTCCTAGTCGACCTAGTCCTAATGCATTAGTTAGTTAGAAAGACAAATATATTAGCTATACATAGAAACTAATTTTTTGAAAATAGACCAAGAATTAAAAAAGTTATGAAGCAAATTGTAGATCAGGGTATGTTTTCTCCAATTTAGATATGGAAAACATATAGAATCTATAATATAGAATATAAATTCTATATTATACGGAAAATACTTTGGTCTAAATTTTGCTTAAGACTTAATACCCAATGCATCAGACTTAAGTTTCAACTCGTCAGATCTATTATTGAAAGCGTTTGTTTAAGACATCTTTTACATTTTATTCAATGCATCGGACCTATTATTCAACTCATGTAAAATATCCGATCTATTACTCAACACAAAGCTTGTAAGTCATCAGACCTAATACCCAGCTCATCGGACTTGTATTTTCATGCTTTGGACATTATTCAACGCATCGGACACTATTTAACACTTCAGACATTCTTCAACGTATCAAACCTATTAGTTATTTAACTCAATTAAGACATCAGACTCATAACTTAACACAGCACGTTCTTCATATGTGTTAAATAATAATAGGTCAGCGGTAAGGATTATTACGTAATATGTGCCCAATGCATTGAGTAATAGGCCTGATGCGTTGCATAATAGGTCCGAGGCAGTATTTATTTATATTTCAGTCAGTGGATCACTATTCATAAAAGTGACATTTATTGTAATGCAGACCATAATACTGCAATTTTTACTGCCTTACTGACGTTAGATGTACAATAAAGGCAGTTTGCTTTTCCATAGTAACTTGTTGATTTTGTTCATTCCCTGGATATAACATACCCATTTGTTGGGTCGCTTAGAATAAGTTATAGCGGGATTACACTGTACCTCTTTATTAAAAGTTTCTTATTTTTGTCTTGCGAAATGCACAACCATTCATGTCAATTATTTGAGTAGTGTGTCTCGCAAATATGAGTACATTATCAATTGATAATGTACTCATATTTGCGAGACACACTACTCAAATAATTGACACATTAAATAATTGACACATTAAAAGTTTGAAGGCACCAACCATCAAAGCTAATGCAGGCCATGATGTCATTGGCATGCATGTGATGGCTTACAAGTACATTTTTTCTCTATAGTGATTAATGAATGAATGTATTTATATAGCGCCAGATAGGTCAGAGGCGCTTACGAAGATTCCTTTGGAATCGGAAACTTCGAAGAACACGCTATTTACATAGACATGAGTTAACCCTAGATAACGCTGAGTTGACGTGAGCACATGTGAGTTAGTTTCTTGCTCAAGGAAATTACGTGCCTGGACCGGGAATCGAACCCGGGTCCTACGACTCTCAAAGCCGGTATCTATACCACTAGACCAACACGTCCCACAGGCTGTTCCTATATGACTTTTTGCCGATTATGCCACAACAGAGTATAGCCGATCATTAAAATTGCCGATACCGATTATGACACTGATTATTTTATAATTAAAATTTCTTGAGTGAAAATGTTTCATTCTGATAATGACGGGAATTTATCAAGTTCCTGAATTCGTTTTAACAATTATTTTGAACATTCATTCTGGTCTGGTTGGCCTATCTATCTAGTACTAGTTTTTAAAACTACTATAACTATACTGAACTCTTAGATGATTAGTAAATAGTAAAACTAGCCAACACTAAAATATCGGCAAGATCAAAGATAATTAAAAATTTAAATTCTTTTTAATAATTTAATTTTTAAACTAGTTAATTTTCAAAACATGCCGCACAATTCTTTAATGTCATTTTTATATTCTTTTATCAATTTAATTTTCTTTCAATCAATACTTTACTTTCATTCGTGAATGACTGAAGAATGTTTTTAAAATGCGACGTTTCCTTTTATGTCATTTTTATTTCTATTATTTCAACTTTCATTCACTGCACGTTGAAAGATTTTTTAATAGTTTTCGTACTTTCACTAGATAATATACGAACAAATTTTAAGTGGGTAGTTTTTCAGAAAAAGTTTAATCACCACCGATTATTTTTTCCCTTGCCGATTATGCCGATTACCGCAATAATCAGTCCGATTATCCGTGCGCCGATTAATCGGGCCCAGCCTTATTATTGGTGGGGGTCAATCTTTACCTGTGAAAACCTACCTCTACTCACACTGCTTACTTAAAAAAGCAGTTTTTCAAGTATCAGAAAAATCATTATTATCAAGTAAAAATCAAGGATTAAAATGAAGCCACACTACTGATTATTGAAGCAAGAACACCTACATGAATAGCTGGCATGTTGATTGCTTCAATATTTACTGCTGACAAGCTATGAATTTGGTATTCAGATGCTTCAAAAAATGTTTTATGTATCTGATTTTTCTGTATAATTGGTATAATATATATTTCGTAAGTAGTTAGGTGGATGCATGGTAGATAATTCACTTTAAAACTTTTAGCTTCATATATTAAATATATTCTATTAAATTTTTTTAATGTGATTCCATAAGATGGAGGATGATGCAGAAGAAATAGTTTTCAGCGATGAAGGCATTTCATACGAAGATCTTCAGTCAGAAAATGTTGAAGTTGTTCTTGCAATTGTACCCTCAAATGTTTGTTTTATTATTATTATTTATAACACATCTGCAAGTGTTTTTTATTATATTGTTGATATTTTAAAACTGTTACATAACTAAAATATGAGTTTATGGTAACTTAATTACATGATGATAACAATGTTTGCCACCAGTGATCTTACAACATGTCTAATGAACTCACACTGCTAATTGTTTTTTCTCCTTAATAATTTTCCAGTGCTAGACTATGTAATAGCTTTTTTCATGTAATTATAATTTATATTTTAATGCTATAAACTTTGCTTCTTCCAGTTAAATTGTTTAATTCTTGTGCAAAAGAATGCGTTCTGCCGTTATTTTACCATTAATTTAATTAAATTATTTCTATTAAATTGTATTTTAATTAAAGATAATTTAACAAATTAATTAATTTATTTAATTCCTATTTTTCATCAATCTTTATGCAACAAATAATTTTTTTTCTATTTTTCAGTTCAGTATGGGAAGCCTGCCATCGTCTATATCACTGAGCAATATGACACCAATGGAGTTGTGGGTCAGTGTTTTATTTTATTTAATATTATTTTATTTAATTGAGGTGTGAATAAAACAAAAATGGCTGTCTTCTGTAATGGTGCTGGTGGTAATGGGGTAAAGCATTCATTCACCTGTATGCCTAAATTCGGCAGTTCAAATCTCACCTGCGTCACCAGGGTGTGTGGAGGCAAGCACCTTAAACATCTGCCTCTAGTTATTCAGGAGAGACTTTGGCGTGATGCGTCCTGGTAGCTCCCTTAAACGAGGAGTTTACTTGCATTGTTTAGGTTGAGGGGTTAATTAACTCCTTTCACTAACCTTAAAAAAATAGTGAAAGAAAACTGAGAACGGATGAGAATGCAGAATAGCCAAGTGTTTATTGATGAGTTCGAGAAAGCAAAATAGTGACGATGATATTATTCTTTACATATTTATAATTCTATTTCATTTTCAGGATTTTAGTTCTTATGTCCTGTTTCCCAGCACCGAATCCAAAAAACCTATCCCTGGTAAGCAATTATTTAGTAAATAAATTTTTAGTACTATGAAGTTGATCCATCAAGGAATGTATTGAGCAATAATTTCAATTAAAAAAGAATGACATATCGTATCAGAGAGAACTTTGTAATATCAAATTGTAAAACTGTGTAGCTGGAGGTTAGCAGCAACAAATTAACTCAGTTTTCACTGTAAACTCAAGAAACAATAGTAGTTCTTTAAAGTATTCACGAAGGTATTATTATTTTATCATGACTAAGTTTTGAAATGCTCCTAAGCGCATATCCAAAAACTGTGATTTTGAATTCTTTATGTTTAAAGCTATTGATATTTATCAATCTGCTTTTTTACAGCAACATTTTAAGAAAACAATCATAAAATCTGTGAAATGAGAAAAATCAATTGCTGAACTGATCTATTAATTAACAACTTGGGCCATCGACCAACAAGCATGTTTGAATTTGTTTATTCATGATTTCAGTCAGGCCCACAAGAAAGTTACTGTTGTGCAATCCACCGGAGGTAGAAAGTCCAGTCGAAGAAGAATCAGAAAAGTCTGAGGTTATTCAGGAGTCGATAATAAAAGAGGAAAATGAAACATCTGATGGTAGGGCTGAATGTAGTTGTTATGTTTTTGTTTGGTGAAAACTTTGTATGACCATTTAACATTTTTAATTTAGAACTTGATTAAATTATATTCTATTTATAAAACTTAATTTTATTGGCCGAATTATATTTTAGTTATAAAACTCAATTAAATTAGTTTAATTACATTCTAAATAAGAAATTATAAACATTTTTTAAATCAAATATTTTTAGCAAACATTTTATATTTTTAGATGTCACCGTAACACCGCCAGCTAAAAGAAGGAAGAAAAACCCTGACAATGGTCTATGAAAGACTATTAATATATTATATTATTTAATAGACTGTTGCCATCAGTTTTTTTTTATTTTGTTGAGGGCGGTTTCATCACCTGAACTGAATAGAGAGAAATTTCAAAATTGAGTTTAGTAGTCATTGTTAACCAAATTTTTTTCTATTGTTTTGGTCTGAGACATAATTCCGGCTAAAATAGGTAACATTTTAAAGACGAAAAAACTCAATAGAACATTACAACTTTCTAGTTTTCTTGGAAATCCATAAATAGACTTTTTTTTATTAAAACCAGCTTTATTTTCATTCCATGCTGCAATTAATTGCTTATTAATCTTCAAGTGTTTTCGCCCTGTGCCTTACATATCCTATCCACATTAAACACACTCTTAGTTGGCAATTGCAAATGACATTAGCTTCATGGTTTGTATCGTTATTTGATTGTTTGCAAAGTTGTTTGAAATTACTTAAAAGTTTGATTTAGCTCCATAAAATTTAATTGCTGGAAATTGAAAAGTTTTATGGTAATTTTTAATTTAATAAGATTTTTATTATTTATTTATTATTTCAGAAGACGCTCATAAATTATGCTTGTGAGAGTGTCAACCACCAAACTATAAAATTCTGTGTTTTTGACATTAAAATTCAATCAAAAGTCTATTTAAATAGATTAATATTTTCTAAGTTAGCAAAAATAACCAAGTTGAAAAATCTTCGGAAAGCTGCAGCGTTTCCATCTCTTTATGTGTTTGTCTGCTGGCAGATTTTAAACGCGTGCGGGAACGAGTGTTTTCTTGGGGATGTTGTGTTGCGGAACCCTAACTCCAGCTAGCCAGTCGGCCAAAGCATATAAGCTCCCTTTTTATAAACAAGTTTTCACAAATACTCTAAAAAATCTCAGACGTTTGTCGCGTGCTATAATTTGCATTAGTATGTTATTAAATTGAAGCAGTTTCAAGTTACACTAAGTAGGTACTGACAGGTGTAGGTATACTTAGTGCTTATACACCTAAGACAGCTGTTATTAAAATTTGAGAACCACCGGGTTGTGATTTATTTGACCAAATGATGCTAGTTAAATAATAATTATTTTTTAAATTTTACCTATATGGAGATTGAAGAACATTGAATCACGCGTTGATTTTTATTTATTTTTAATGTTCCACCTTCGCCAGCCTAGCTTCGTTTGCTACCTGCAGAGTAATTAATTACCGTGCTATCGGCGGGGAAGCAGCTACCTGCTATCTCGTGGTCGCTGCTATTGCCCCGGCGGTTAGCCGTGAAAATAATTGGTAAAATTGCTATTGGCTCGGCGGTTAGCCGTGAAAATAATCGGTAAAATTGCTATTGAGCCGGCAGTCCCGCCGTATGTATAAATAAAATTAAACCCTAACTCTACCCCTAACACTTTAGAAAATATGCACATCTTTATCAATTGATCGAAGAATAAATTGTTTTGGCAAAACCGCCGTATCAAGAGCAATTTTACCGCTTATTGCCCCGGCTACTGGCGCCTACTGCCTCGGTAATAGTAATAGTTATAACGCTATCTCGTACAGCTGCGATTAAAACTATAAATAGATGAATGGTATTTGGAGCACGTTTTCAGTCTGATAATGACGGGAATTTTTCAAGTTCTTGAATTCGTTTTAACAATTGTTTTGAACATTCATTCTGGTCTGGTTGGCTTTTAGTACTAGTTTCTAAAACTACTATAACCAGTATAACTGAACTCTTAGATGATTAGTAAATAAAATAGTAAAACTAGCTACTTAATAAAAGCGTGAACGTAATTATGAGTGAGCTTGTGGAGTGGCTTTTATTACCAGAATATTTGGTGATCGAAGTATTTTCATATTTGGACCAGTCTGACAAATTTCGTGCCTCATTGGTTTGTAAAGATTGGAATAATTATTTTCATTCGCCTCAACTGTGGAGAAGTTTTCAGTTTTCTTTCTGCTCACTTGAAGATTTAGTACAACTCAAATGTTTAGAAAATTTTGCATCGTACATGCGATCGGTCAGTATTAGAGTAAATCAAGGAGAAGAAGACTGCCGAATTGCTGCCTGTCAAGTTGTTGAGTTTTTCAGCACAATTTCATCACGCCGCCTAGAAAGATTGAGCATTCGTTTTCTCGGTAACAATCCACTTTTGTACTCTGGCCAGGAGTTTGTTGAAGCTTTATCAAAACTTTTTTCTTCACCATCCTCACTAGATGGAAATCAGTGTGTCACTTTTAAAGAAATTGATTTGAGTGGACTAAAAATAAATCTTGATGCAAGCCTCATATTACAACTCTCTATAAATCACCACAGAACGCTGCAAAAGTTAAATTTACAAAACGGTGTATTGGTTGGAAATAGCCATCCTTCGATAACTAGACAACTGGTTACCAAATGTCTTCAGCTCACTCACTTACATCTTCATGGAAGCACCATTGATGATGGGGTCATATTAGCACTTACTGAACCTCAAACACGACAAAAGTTGCAAGTTCTTTCAATAATTTGTAGGAGAGATCAGAAATATTTAAAAGAAATTAGTTCTGAAGCTTGGACTGCTTTAGTTAAATTTTCTCCAGCCTTAAAAGTTACTCTGTGTTTTGACCACACATGCCCTTTGGAGATATTACCAAAAGTGATGAAACCTGAAGTTCCAATAGATGTACTCTTTTTGGAGACAGCTACAGATCTTGCTGATGAAATAAGGCTGGCAGTATCTTATTATCATCATACACTGACCAAACTTGCTGTTATCTGTCCCCCACAGATGGACACAAGTCTGGATTTGGCTTTAATCTATGCTGTCCAGTCTTGCAAGCTGCTAAACTCTCTCCACGTATTTTGTGTTATTAAGAAAGAGACCATAGAAGAAATCTTAACATTAAATGAATATCTGAGAATAAATAAGACATATACTTTAAAGGATATACCTGAACCAGGTCCTTGGATGCCCGGTAAAGGATATTACTGATGGGCTAGATTCTTACTGTTCCTGAGCATGTGATATTTTCTGTCTGTAAATTGATTTTTCTGCAAAATGTTTAGGTGTTTTTGACGATGTAACAGGAATGTTTATGTTTAATAATTTTATGTGATTGAATTTTTAGACCAGATTTAAAAGTTTAGATACACATTTTCGATTGAACTTCAGTTTTAAACTTGTTAACATTGAAAACACGTGTAAGTGTAGCTGCAATATAGACAATGAATTCAACCATCAATAAAGTGAATGATCATCGCTGTCTCGGTTTCACCACTCACATCACTTAGTGAGGGAACTTTCAATCTAGCCAGTTGAAAAACTTAGATCAGTTTTTTCTGAAGTCAAGAATATGAAAACTTCAGACTCCTTCATAGGAACTCTGATCTCTGATGTACCATCTCTAAAAGGGTACCATGACAAATATCTGCAAATCTACTGACATTTGAATTGATAGTTACTTTATCATTTCTAGTTTCAAAAAATTTTAGGTTATAAAGATTTCACTTGAAAAGATGTGTACACAGAAAGCAAAAAATGTTTGCAACTAAAATTAGCAAGTTTTATATGCAAGCCTTTTAAATGGGTCGGTGCTATCGGCAGTGCGCGCACTGGTGATAAAACCAATAGGCTATTGCCAGTGAGCGAATCGGCATGGTCAATAGCTGTTTGTGCTATATATAGTACGCTCACTGCAACTAAGAAATAGCTATTGGCAGTGAGCGTCGTAGCACTGTTAATAGCTTTCGCAATACTTACAGTGCGCGCACTGGAATTATTTGGCGATTTTTTTGCTAATGCGTAGGCGCACTGCCGTAATAGTCGGTGCTATTGATAGTGCGCGCACTTAAATTATTTTGACGATTTTGTTGGGTCGGTGCTATTGGCAGTGCGCGAACTGGTGATAAAACCAATAGGCTATTAACAGTGAGCAACTTGGCAGTGTCGATAGCCTATTCATTATATAAATAGTGCGCTCACTGTCAATAAGAAAAGGCTATTGACAGTGAGCGTTCTAGCACTGGCAATAGCCTTTGTAAACTACTGATAGTGCGCGCACTTTTATTATTTGTTGACGTTACTGTAAGTGCGACGCGGCACTGCCAGTAATAGAAGGTGCTTGTGATAGCACAAGAAGCTGTATATTTATGATGTTTCGCTGTTCATTGTTCACACTGGAATTGTCCGCAGATCGGGTCAACCCGCGGGCCGGGTTGGTTATTTGGGGAAAACGGACGTCCAGTTCCTGGCATTTTCTAAAAATAAATCGATGACTATGGAGGGGAATAAAATCTAATTCAAAATGGTTTTTTCTTAATTTTCCCATCAAGTGTGTTGTGGGACGGACCACCTCCCACACTTCCCTACATTACGCCAGATGCCACTGTAGAGGAAGTTAGGGAAGGTAAGTAATGTGACTATCAACCGTCGTGTTAAAAGGGGAAGGCGTATTAAACGCTCCTGTATCACCCGACAATCGAGGGATGTAGAAAAAAGATGAGGCCCATAGCGCGGTTTGGGAACTTTAACTCCGCCTTGCTTCTGCAGACAAGTCCCAAGCCTGGAGGAAGGAGGAGGGAAAAATCAAAAAGATCAAATAATGATCCACGACAGGAAGTACTTAGGTACTTCTAACAAACCGCCATATCAGTCTTAAAACACCTGGTGTAAAAGACTATAAACTATTATAAAAAAAAAGGCTGGGAACTTTGGGAGAACGGAGATTTACTTCGATAACTTTTTTTCTTTGATTTTTTTTCGAGGTAAAATATTCCCTAGAAGGCAGGGACGTTATTGCGGCAAAACCTTGGGGCAACATGTTGAAAAAGCCCCCACAACCTGCTGGGGACCAACTTAAAAAAATAGAATATTTCACAATGTTGAATTTGCCAGTTATTTGACGATTGAAATAATATGTGATGAAAATGAATATTTATTTTCTATTGAGATAAATAATTTGTTTTGTAAATTATTTGTATTGCTGCCGCGCACTGTAAATAGCCTTTTGTGCTATAATATAGTGCGCTCACTGTTAATAACGAATGCCTATTGCCTATTAGCAGTGCTTAACCGCTCACTGTCAATAGCCAATCACGTTATTTTACAGTGCGCACACTGTCAATAGATTCTACCATTTTGTTGCTAGTTCGTAGCCGCACTGCCGTAATAGTCGGTGCTAGTGATAGTGCGCCCACTTAAATTATTTTGACGATTTTGTTGCTAGTGTGAAGCCGCACTGCCGTATTATTAGCTTCTGGACGGAATTGGAGTTTTAGGTTAGTAATGTCATGTGGTAATAAAAAAACTAAAGTTTCTGTATACTCCCCAAAGGGCAGGGGGGACGCTGGAGGAACATGCCCCTGGATGGAATTGGAGTTTTAGGGGAATGGAGACTTAAGAAACAAATTGATATTTTTGCAAAAATGAAGTTGTCTATGGCGGAACTAGGGAATGTTTGAGTTTTAATACAAGATCAAGGTATCTGATATATGAACTATATTCCAGTTTGAAATGAACCTTTTTTCTTATTCTGTGATTATCTCAAGCTCAGTAATCAGCCAGCTCAATTAGAATAAAACAGAATCAATCTAGTAAAACACATTGAATTTGTTGTTAAAATTTATTTTTTTTCTATCTACAAGAAATACAAAAATATAAAGAAAGCGGCTTTCTTGCAATGTTGGCGCAATGATAGTGAGTCCACGAAATGCACCTATCACATTGGCACCAACGAACGACCGTAGACGATCCCCCACCAGACGTACCGGCACAGATAGAACATCGATCTGTCCTAACTGAGCCAAGGTTTACAGTTATAAAATTAAACACATCTGGTGGCAGACAGTCCTTCAGGTCAAAAGCTCTTGCTCTTCTTTAAACAACTTGTGGTGCCCAGTCAGATACATGAAGTAAGTCAGATATCCCAACTTCACCTAATAGGGCTCTGGGCACAGTTGTTGAAGAAAAAAACCACCCCAATTGAATTCGAAGTTGGTCATTCAAACTTAATTTTTCAAAAACTTTGGGGTCACAGTGAAACAACTTCCTGCGTTTGGCAGTTGGTCTTCCACGTGCTTTTACCGCAGCTGGCAAACGCAGTCCAGAAGTTGATGGTGGAACTAGAGCAGGAGACAATAGGATTGGAGCAAGTGACGATGAGACTGGGACGGTCGAGGATAGGACTGGTGCAAGTGACAATGAGACTGGGATGGTCGAGGGTAGAACTGGTGACGACGAGGCTGGGATGGTCGAGGGTAGAACTGGTGGCGACGAGGCTGGGATGGTCGAGGGTAGAACTGGTGGCGACGAGGCTGGGATGGTCGAGGGTAGAACTGGTGGCGACGAGGCTGGGATGGTCGAGGGTAGAACTGGTGACGAGGAGGCTGGGATGGTCGAGGGTAGAACTGGTGGCGACGAGGCTGGGATGGTCGAGGGTAGAACTGGTGACAAGGAGGCTGGGATGGTCGAGGGTAGAACTGGTGACGACGAGACTGGAGTGGGAGAAGATGGAACTGGAAAAACTGTGTCACTCCTGCTAGGAGATGGGATTGGAGCAGATAAAAGATATTCATCAGAGTCAACAGTGTTGGTTTCTTCATTGTCAACTGCAAACAAATGTAACATTTAGTTTTGAGCCAACATTATAGTAAACCTAGAGTTATTAAGTACATTGACTATTTAAATGTTTCAAAAAAATAAAAATGATTTACCAAAAGCAGACTCCCACATTCCACTACTGACGAGGTTCTCAATTTGTCCAAGGAACCTCAGTGCTTTGGAAAACCGCGTAGGAGGTAGTTCAGCTAAACGAGAAGCAATTGGTGTAAGCATTGACATGGCCGTTTTGTAGCGTGAACCCTCCGTAGCAATATGAGGTTTTGCTGGCAATGAAGAAATTAAGAGTGATGACATGGTTGTTGCTGGCTCAGTGCTCTTATCATCACAAATCCATCTTTTATCGAATAGCAGGGGTGACACAGTTTTCCCATCTTTTTTTATTATAGCAATAAGATGGCGACACGGGATACCGTAGACTGTCTTTGTGTAGCACGAACACACGAACATGGTGTTCCCCAACACTGTAGCCATCTTCAGTCATCTGAATATAGAGATAAATAAAAGATTAATAACAAATAATTAAAAATATGGCAAACTGTTAAATCTACTATGTACTTCAATAACGTAGGAAGCCGAACGTTTTTCATATCGCAACACCTCCTCAGTTAACAAGTTAATGGCGTATGATGATATGGAGCCTAACAAATCTTTGAGGAGGGGATGGATTGAAGTCGGCTTCTTCAAACGAGAGTCAAAGCTACGGTGCGATGATCCAATAGAACGAACAGATGATATTTGGAGCGTTCGTTTTATTAAGTTGGCAACCGTTATTTGGGATGATAAAAATACCATCTTGAATGTACTGTGAAGTCTAAAAAATAAAAAATTTGAATAAAGTTTAGCAAATAACTTGCTTTTATAAATTTGTATATTAGATCAGTCGATTGCCATCACACAAAAAAACTAATATTTTGTACCTTTCTAACTTGTTTGTCGTATGATTATCCAAGTGGTGTAAACTGGCACGAGCATAGCCCGCAAACATGGGCTTCATTGTGTCTGTTAACCAGTTGGTCTGAAGGTATTCTTTGAACTCACTCGATTCAATGTTATCAAGTGCTTTAATAAATTTCTTCTCAGTTCGAGTATATACCATCTGTTCCAGCTTCTGGAAAAAATAAAAATCGTAAACAATCCATAAAATTTCTTTCATGACAAAACAAATTAAACATTGTTGTATAATAAAAGAAAAGACTCAATACCTTGTACACACTAGCTGCTACATCTTTATCAGTCACCAGCTTCCGTAATTCTTCTATATCAGGGCTTTCATTATATGGAAACGGCATAAAAGAATATTGGCACCAGGTAAAACATTCCGTACAGCATTTATTTCAGCTGGATCTTTGTCCACCAGAACTGTCTTGACATCTACACACACACATATATATATATACTTATCTTTATTGAGACACGCTCCAAGAAACACAACTCGCCATTTGGCAGAAACAACTTTTCGAGCCAAATTCTCGACCTTTCGGTACAAAACTCTCTGTTCGAGACTACAATTAGCCAAAAACTTTTCCATTAAACTTTTATTGTCAGACCGACGGACCGTTTCAGCTATGTCAGCCATCCTCAGGGTCAAAAGTAAAACGAGAAAAGTAAACAAACAGAAAGAACCGAAATTATCAAAGAATTAGCACACTAACAAAAGAAAAAACGAAAAAACACTCTACCTATCAAATCAAAAGAATATAAAATTTATACTATTGGAAATCAATTTTTGCGCTTTCGCTGTGTTATATTAGAAGAGACAAGAATTTCCTCAGATACATTACAATGAGATTCGTCAGGAGCAGCCTCAACAGCCAAAGTATTTGTGTCAGAGGACGAGTCAGAAGTATCATCATTTATGTTATCCT
Source organism: Erpobdella octoculata (assembly GCA_963978895.1). NCBI lineage: Eukaryota > Metazoa > Annelida > Clitellata > Hirudinida > Erpobdellidae > Erpobdella > Erpobdella octoculata. Next base: position 9,504,313 of record OZ022241.1, on the reverse strand, counting down.
CGTCGTTAGAAGGAATACAGGGTAACCGGTTTACTATCAAAAGGGCGAAAACATAAGAGCGAAAACAAAAGGGCGAACACAAAAGAGCGAAACTAAAAAGGTCGAATGCTAAAAAGAGCGCACGATAATAAGAGCGAAAATGAAAAGGGCGAAACTAAAAAGAGCGCAAAATAAAAAAAGCGAACGTCAAAAAGGCGAAAATAAGTTTTTATTAATTATATGAAATGTTATCTATAAATAAAATGACCAAAGGAATAAAGAAGAAGCGGGAGTGGAAAAGCGAGCGAGATGGGGCAAGCGAGTGAGAGAATAAGCGGGAACGGGAGAGCAAGTAAAGGCGGACGTTTGAGCGAGAACGGGAGAGCAAACGGGAAAAGAAAAAAAAACGGAATGAAAGAAAAGGCGATGGAAAAACCTCTAAAAACTCCGTGCAACTTTGCTAGTAATTTAAAATTTAACCATTTGAAATATTCGCCATTGCCGGGTTTCTCTATCTATCACACACACTCACACACATGCACACACACACGCGTGCACAAATTAAGTTTCTCTTTTGCCATATCACAATCTTACTCTTTTTTTCTCTCTCCTTTTTCTACTTTCTCTTTCTCTCTCATTCACGCACGCACGTAAACAAATAAAGTTTTCTCTGTCTTTCTTTTGGTTCCATGATCAAAAAATTCTTGATAAAACGTATATTTTAATTGCGTATATTTTTCAACTTTTTAACGCTTTATAAAATGTCCGCAATCAAATTGTTCCCAGCTAAAATGTCTAGAAATATTTTAACTAAAGTTTAATTTGACAATGAAGTTTATAATATTATTTTTTGTTTATAGCTCTATACTGCTGGGTATAATTTGCTTATCACTTTTTGCACAGAAGCTGTGAAACTATATTCTTTTTTACGTAAGCAAATTTTTCTATAACCAACTTGGTACCAAAATAACATATCTTGAAACTCAAGTTTGAATGGTAATTAGGTAGGAAGTTTCCCGACCGTGACCATGGCATCTCGCATTAATGTTTTATTAATGTGTTTGCAACATTCGCCTGAGGGAATTTTCATAGGAAGCTATGAAAGAAAAAGAGAGAAGAAAAAAAAGAGATAGAAGAGAAAAAGAGAAAGAGGGGGGTTAAAAAAGATTAACTGTTATAATATCTACTAAACATTTAGAACACCCCGCCACAATTTCATCATCATCTTGGGAAAAGGAGATAAGAAAAACACAAATGGAAGAAAGGAAAGAGAGACATGAAGAGAGAGAGAATGCGATATAGCAGAAGAAAAAAAATTTGTTTGTGTCCTAGCGTGGGCTAAATTTTAAATTTTAAGATTTTATGTTTTCGCCTTTTTGATGTTCGCCTTTTTTATTGTGCGGTCTTTTTAGTTTCGCCCTTTTTATTTTCGCTCTTATTAGTGTTTGCTCTTTTTAGCATTCGCCTTTTTTAGCTTCGCTCTTTTGTTTTCGCCCTTTTGTTTTCGCTCTTTTGATAGGATACCAGAAAGCAATGGTTTACGGCAAATTCATCGTGAAACAATTCATCGTGAGACGATTCATCGTGGACAATTCATCGTGGGACATTTCATCGTGAGACAATTCATCGTGAAGACAATTCATCGTGAAAAGTTCATCGTGGACAATTCATCGTGAGACATTTCATCGTGAAAACAATTTATTGTGAAGACAATTCATCGTGAGACAATTCATCGTGAGATAATTCGTCGTGGAAACATTCATCGTAGATATTTTTTTACAATAGAAAATTAATTTGCATAATACAATTTTTCCTTAAACCGCTGAATGCATAGATATTAGTTGAATGTCTTCTAGACAAAAAATATATCAGTGTACTTCGAAATAAATAAAAATGTAATCGTCCGAAAAATTAAAAGAATTTCTTTATTGGATTTGTTTGCGCTATTACATTTGTGTTACTAATATAATTATTTCTTTATTAGATGTAGATTTTCTTTAGCGTTATCTTTGTAACTTAAAGCTACTGAGAACACCTGCTGTGGAGAAGAATGAGTGCGATCCTGAAATCGTGATTTTATGTAGACGTCATAAAAGTGTCCAGTATCATGGCGACAGGAACACCTGTGTACAGGGGCGTAGCTAGGGGGTGGGGGCAGGGGAGGCGAGCTGCCCCGGGCGCCATCTTGGCGGGGGGCGCCGAAGAGGAAGATACAGTATATTCATGCTAGACTAACTCTCTCTCAAAGTTTGCGTAAGATGCAAGAAAAACAGTAGTTTCCTTCCTTCCATCAGGATATCGTCCACAGTCTAGTTGTATATCTGCTGCGTCATTCCATTTAGTTGTTCTGCAGCGTCAAACTTGTTAGGTTCTTAGGAAGGGAGAGAGCCATGTCACTCATGTGTTTCATTTCAAACCCACCAGCCACAATCTAGGCACAGATCTCCGGCTCAGGCAAGGTGAAACTTGGTGACCCCTTCATGCTCCAGCCACCAGTCATTTCACATCGTTGACGTAGAGCCATTGTTTTGAAAGCTGCTCTTGCTATCTAGAACGTCTGTGCCCTGTGCAGCACACCTCCTTTATGACATCAAGTTTATGACACACAGCCTACGGACCATATTTAATTTCATCAGTGTGTGCATTTATTGACATTTATTTATTACATTTATTCTCACTGAGTTTTGTGGATCTTTAAAAAATTTATTTCTGTTCTTTACGGTATTTTAAATAAAATTTTTGCTTGCCGCATTTTTTTTTCAAATACTGATTGCGAAAAGATGGCGCCAAAACGCACGCATATAAACCTACACTTTTAGTTCTTAAGAGAACGGCAAAAGTAGGAGACCGGGGCTCAATGTTACAGGGGCTACATGTTACAGTGATCATATCTATGGTGTATATTTATTTGTAGTCAATATCTATCTTTCAGAGCATGCTCACAGTGAATCTGACAATATCCGGCGATGCTGATTTAAATATAAACAATACTGAAAAAGTTGTAGCAAATAAACTTTTTTCGAGTCGATATCTTTTTTCCAGGTAGGTGTGCACTTTGTTTGTTTCTGCAGCTAGTTTGATTACTTCTGTTGTCATATTTTGCATGTTGGTGGCCTGGTGATATGTGCTGATAAACAGACAATTTCTAGCGATGTAGCAGGGCCGTTGTATTAGTAGTGACTTGTTTTTTACGAAAAATCACATTGGGGCTATATGTTACACTTGTAACGGGGCTATATGTTACACTTGTAACGGGGCTATATGTTACACTTGCAACATATATGTTACACTTGTAACATATAGCCCCGCATGATAAGCTGATGCTCACCAGTGAGACCTGTCCTCATATTGTTAGACAACCACGAATCGCACATGTCGATTGAGGTTATCGACCACTGCAAACTGAATGGAGTCGTTTTTCTCACGTTTCCACCTCACTGCTCGCACAAGCTACAGCCGCTGGACCGCAGCGTATTTGGACCGCTGAAAAAATACGTCAACTCAGCTTGTGATGGTTGGATGAGAAGCCTAGTTTGTGGCGAATCATTTGAGTATGATATTTTTTGTATCGTTAGAGGTGTTCCTGTACAATAATCCTTTTACATTTACGAAATATGTCTTTTATGCATCTGTAACAATGTAACCCCAGTCCTTGTAACATGTAACCCCGGTAGTGGGGTTATTTGTTACATTCGAGTGGTTCATCTAAAATCATAATTCCTAAAAATCCATGAACTAATAACAGGACTTACTTATCCTCATCTTAGTGTAACATGTTACTGCACTAAACCCCACTGGCCTTAGGTAAATTAAGGTTATAGGGATCAGCCAATTTACAAAAAAGTGAAATTTGTAACATATAACCCCGGTCTCCCCTATGAGCGAAGTAAACATCGAATCTTTTTCTCAACAAAAGTCAAATGATAAGAACAATAGGACACGTAACATTTAACTTTAACTTCTTCATTGCAACGGGGGAAGGCCCGGGGCGCCGGGGGGGCGCAAAATTTATAGTTTCGCCCCGGGCGCCAAAAACCCTCGCTACGCCTCTGCCTGTGTATAGACTTCTTAATGTGAAACCTTCATATTTAAAAAAACCACAATTGTGGACATGAGTTAATGTGAGTCTAAAAACCATGATTTCTTGTAAAATTACAAAGAAGTTATAAATGTTTTAATTTGACACAAAGTTTTTGATTCGCATTATCGACTCTTATTTTAAGTAGTTTACAAACGCTTTATACGTTTGTCTGGAAAAACAATAGATGAGGTAAGTGAGCATTAACTTGCTCTTATAAGCTTAATGGTTTAATTAGCCTTGTCCATAGATATCTATGGCCTTGCCACAGTGCCCCTGATCGGTTGCTATATAAAGTAATTGTTATAAACATTTCCTATACTTTGTTCAACTTAGTTAGAATGATGCCTCTCGAATTTGTTCTTAGTGAAAAAGGAAAAAATAAGCTAGTCGACTCGGGACATTTATTTGTCAAGGATGCAGTTACGGGAGATAAAACGTTTTGGAAATGCGACAAATATCAACGTTTTAGGTGTCGAGCGCGTTTACATACTCACAATGATGATATTTTAAAAAGAGTTGGTGAACACAACCATGCTGGAAACGCCGCTCGAATTGACGCAACAAAAGTCATCAATGAAATCAAAGAAGAGACGAGAGTTACTCAAAATGCTTCTCATCGAATTGTAACCGACTCTTTCATCGGTTTGTCGCAGGCAGTTGCGGGACAATTGCCAACTGTTTCCTCGTTGAAAAAGACCATTCGATACACCCGACGTCTTGCTGATCGACCACCACCGAATCCAAACTCATTTGCCGAGTTGCAAATTCCAATGGAGTATCAAGTTACTCACAATGGTGATCAGTTTTTAATGTACGACAGCTATGATGCACCCAACCGAATTCTAATTTTTTCAACACAGAGAAATATGCAGCTTCTTTCCCGCTCTCAACATTGGTATGCTGATGGAACATTCAAAACAGTTCCTCATTTGTTTCATCAGCTATACACAATTCATGGAATTAAAGAAGATCGAGTTATTCCTGCCGTTTTTGCTCTGCTACCCTCAAAAACTGAAGAAACCTATAATCGGTTATTAGTTCAACTCACGAACCTGCATCCAAACCTAGCACCTGAGTCCATAACAACTGATTTTGAACTAGCTGCAATTAATGCTTTCCACAATGTCTTTCCAGCAGCAGAGCAGAAAGGATGTTTTTTCCATTTCAGCCAGTGCCTATGGCGAAACATTCAGGCTAATGGTCTTAAGCAGAGATATGAAGAGAATCCGGATTTTGCTTTGAAAATGAAAATGATTTCCTCTTTATCTTTTGTTCCAAACGACGATATTGTGGAAAGTTTTCAGCAGCTTTCGGAAGATTTTCCGGTTGAAGGTCAGCCTGTACTGGATTATTTTGAAGACACGTGGATTGGCAGGCCTAATCGGCACCAGCGTAGGCCTCCACGTTTTCCCCACCGTCTATGGAATTCCTACAACGCTGCCCTTACTGGCTCGCCAAAAACCAATAACTCATGTGAGGGATGGCATCGAGCGTTTGCCGAGCTGATTGGAGCTAACCACCCAACCATATGGAAGTTCATATCAACATTGAAAGACGAACAATCACTCAGTGAGACAAAAATGGAGCAATATTTCGGTGGCGCTAATCCTCCTCCTCCAAAGAAATGCTACCGTGACGCTGCTCTTCGCATTCAACGGATTGTTCAAAATTATAATAATCGGGACAGATTAGATTATCTTCGAGGCTTAGCTCACAATTTTGACTTTTAACTATGTTTTTCGTGTTAAAATTAGTGTTTTTTAATAATAAACTGTTTAAACGTTAACTTCTTGTCATTTTTTGTGAAATTGCAATAAACTTAAACATTTTTAAACAAAGATGGAAAAATTAGTAGTTATTATTATTATTATTATTAACCTAAAGGTTTTCAACAAATCAGTCATAAAAGCAAAAGGTATGGTTTGGGCATATTTACCAGGGGTTGAGTTTTGTCGCTTACAAAATAAAATTTAAAAAAAATGTTTTTTAATTTTTTTGGAGCAAAAATGTTTTTATATCACAGTGAATTGACCCCGATGACATTATAACGATGATTTGTTCTCACGATGAATTGTTCACGATGACATTTTAACGATGAATTCTCCTCACGATGAATTGTCTCACGATGAATTGTTCACGATGACATTTTAACGATGAATTCTCCTCACGATGAATTGTTTCACGATGAATTGTCTCACGATGAATTGTTCACACGATGAATTATCTCACGATGAAATGTTTCACGATGAATTGTCCACGAGGAATTGTTTCACGATGAATCGTTTCACGATGAATTTGGCGGACACCGAAAGCAATATGCATCGGTTACCCTGTATTCCTTCTAACGACGAGGATAACATAAATGATGATACTTCTGACTCGTCCTCTGACACAAATACTTTGGCTGTTGAGGCTGCTCCTGACGAATCTCATTGTAATGTATCTGAGGAAATTCTTGTCTCTTCTAATATAACACAGCGAAAGCGCAAAAATTGATTTCCAATAGTATAAATTTTATATTCTTTTGATTTGATAGGTAGAGTGTTTTTTCGTTTTTTCTTTTGTTAGTGTGCTAATTCTTTGATAATTTCGGTTCTTTCTGTTTGTTTACTTTTCTCGTTTTACTTTTGACCCTGAGGATAGCTGACATAGCTGAAACGGTCCGTCGGTCTGACAATAAAAGTTTAATGGAAAAGTTTTTGGCTAATTGTAGTCTCGAACAGAGAGTTTTGTACCGAAAGGTCGAGAATTTGGCTCGAAAAGTTGTTTCTGCCAAATGGCGAGTTGTGTTTCTTGGAGCGTGTCTCAAAGATAAATTGATTCCACAGTTTATTCGCAACAAATATATACATATATATACATACACACACACACACACATATATATATATATATATATATATATATATATATATATATATATATATATATATATATATATATAAAAGATTAATAATTCACTTTGTTGTCTGTCTGAGATTTCCGAGAATGTCTATATATATATATATATATATATAATTATATATGTATGCATATTATATAATCTTATGTGTATATAAATATAACCTTTAACCGAGGGAACCCAGTCACATATCTGCTGCAGGAATGTATTTGGTCATTTCCCTAACCAGAATGGCATGGCCTACTGGCTGACCCACACCATCACTATCAATAATAGCCAATGTGTAAAGTGGCAGACGAAGATTGTTAACCTGATAAAAATAAAATAAAATGATTAATTAAAACAATAATAAATGGTTATGCAGAATGTTTTACATTGAATGATGCTGAAAATTTTAAGTAAGTATAAAAAATACCTTGGTTTCGAGACTATTTATATAAGTGGTTATGCACTTCTTGATGATAAAAAAAATTACTTATTAGCAAATAAAAACTCAGTCTATTGAAATGTTGGATAGCAATATATATATATATATATATATATATATATATATATATATATATATATATATATATATATATATATATATATATATATATATATATATATATATATATATATATATATATATATATATATATATATATATATATATATATATATATATATATATATATATATATATATATATATATATATATATATATATATATATATATATATATATATATATATATATATATATTACCTTATATGTACCATCCAGCATCAAGAAATCTCCATATCTTAATATATATTTATAAATTAAATTATTTATTTATTCATTTAACTCAATTTAATATATTTATAACCATGCACTATAACAAATGCGTTATAAATTAAATTAATTATTTTGTATATATATATATATATAATATAAATTAAATTATTTATTTATTCATATTCGGTTATTTTGTATACATATATATATAATATAAATTAAATTAAAATATTTATTTATTCATATTCAGTTATTTTGTAGTGGCGCGCTATAATATATTTATAACTGCGCACTGTAAATAGCCATTTGTGCTGATGGATAGTGCGCTCACTGTCGATTACAATCGGCTATTGGCAGTGAGCATCCGGTCACTGTCAATAGCCAATCGCGTTATTTTGTAGTGCGCGCACTGCCAATAGATTCTACGTTTTAAATGTGATTATTGTTGTTGTTATTATTTTAACAAGAAAGTATTGAATTATAAGCATGATAATGATGAGCATTTTTTTCATCCATGAGTATTTGAGTATTTTTACTTTTTGTAAAATTGTAATTTTTACTACTGTAGTGACAAAATAAGTACAAACAAGTAAATTAAAAACGAATTTTTAAAACCAAATGCTCTTATATGTAATTAAAACACAAATTTTGCAATCAATTTTTTCTTATATTACTCTTTTATTTTATATTAAAGTCGAAATATCTTAATTATATCGAAATATCGAAATTAATTAAAATTAACTAAATTAATTGACTTATTGTAAAACTAATAATCGAATATTGCATTGTCTTCTATTTTGAGCATGTATGCAAAATTTGAAAAAAATCTATCATCAGGAAGTGACTCAAAAATTGATTGCAAGATTTGAAACAGACAGAGAAACAAACAGACAGACAGAGAAACAGAGACGACGAGTTAATAAAAGCATTGGTAATAATAATAAAAATATCAAAAAGCATCGAATTTAAATATCTCAACTATTTTCATGAAAATTTCGTACACGCTTGAGAATCGCGGTCAGTGAGTGTGGTTCGTGTTAACTTGGTAAAATAGTCTGCCAGTCGGTTAGCGTTTTGTGGTCAAGAAAACCCTCAAGAAACCCCTCGATAAAACCCTCAAGAAAATTGTAATGTTTTTAGACTATGATATAATCTACACAACGCAACAGATAACTTTATTAACCGATATACGAACGAATACGAATATAAGAATCAGAATCAGAACATCAATGCAAACGTGAATATGAATGTCCTTACAGGCAAGCTACGCTTCCTTTTATAGCCTGTTCTCACTCTGCATCCATACAACAATGACCGGAGTCCATGCATGCATCAAACATCACACACTACGACACTACATCCCTCCCCTTCTTGGAGAACAAAACATCTGCACTAAAACGGAACAAAAATAAAACAGCAAAAGTTAGTTCAAAACAAAATCCGCAAATCGGGCAGGCAGTCTGTGTTCACGCTTGGAGTGTCTCGCACTGTTTTGAACTGGCTGTAGGCTGGGCTGGTCTTCTACAACAGCTTGCGGTATGATAGTGTCGCTAGGTGCGATATCCTCTTCCACCAGGTCTTCAGATAGCTCCTTAGTCTGTGCACAGTTCGATAATCGCTTATCCAGATGCTTGAAGAATGACGAGTTGCGGGTAACTGATTGTCTGTCAGTGTTGCGTTCCGCAGTGATCATGGAACGATTTTTCGACGTTGTTTTTTTGTGATTTTCATTTAATGTTAGATATTTCTTTTCTAATTTCTCGTATATGGCTTCGAACAAATCCAGTTGGTGTTGAATGATTTTGTTCTCCTCCCACGATTGTTGGAGGTCGTAATTGGAATGTTCGTTCATATCTTTGTACATATTGATGAGCTTATTCTTTTCATTGATTTCTCTTTGAAAGTTTTTAGTTCTGATTTCGAGTTTGCATTCCAAACTATTGTTTTTTTCCTGAAGTTCCAAGAACGAATCGCCCTTTGTTTCGTTATTTTCTAATGCCAAACTGAATCGTGCCTTTGACTCCAGCGTGTCATCGCTTTTGTCTTCTTTAACTTCTCGAACCGCATCATCTTTTTCATTGTCGTGCGAAATTGTCGTAGATGTTGTTGATCGAGTATTTATGTTACCATCTTTGCTGATTGTTTTACTCTGGAGTTGGTTTTTAGTTTCATCAAGTTGTTGCTGTAATTTGTTATTTTTGTCTTCATATTGTAAAAACAAGGCGTACAGTTTTTTTATGTTAGCAGATTCGTTTTCAACGTGAGTTTTTGCAATTCGTAACTGTTGCAAAGCTTCATCTCTTTCTTTCTTGAGTTTTTCTATTATAACATCTTTTTCATCTAGAATTTTATTTGTTCCTTCATCATCTGAATTTGATTTCCACGGAGTAGCTCCTTCGGTCCTTTCAATGATGTCAAGTTCTTCGTCGTGCTTGAGCTGATCCTCTAGTTGTTGACGAACATGGAATGGTACACGACGATGAGGCTGTGCGACTGGTTGTACGGTGTCGTCGTTGTGCAGTTTGACTTGAAAGTCTTTCAGTTTACCAACACCACCGAATAGATCAGCGTATTCTGTCACGAGCTCATGGACAATTTGATCGCTAGGTGTCGTACGTTCACTGACCGGTTTTACGACATGGAGTAGATGTAACGCTTGAGATGCCTCCCAGCTTAGCAGAGACCCTTCATTGCCATTGATTACGTAGAACAGCGTATCGTACGATCGGTCCTTGTACCGAACATTAGCACAAAATGTTCCTAATACCTTGAGGGGATTTTGCGCGCAGTAGGCAAACACTTGTTTATTGTTTACAAGTAATTGCGGCGTAGGTTTAATCCTGCTAAAATCGCGCTGGCTCATTACGCTTACACTTGCCCCTGAGTCTGCGATGACTTCAATGACGGTGTCGTTTATATTAACTTGAAAATGTGGTAAATTATTTCTGACACTTAGTCGGTTCGAATAAACATTCAGAGCATAAACATGCCGATCCTGTTCAGGCGAATGTTTACAGATGTCCGATGAATGTTTACAGATGTTTACGTCGGCATCGACGTGACGAATGCGATGATGGTTGTTATATCGTGTGTTCGGCGGTCTACTTTGTGATCCACGATGCAATCTGTGTTGTGAGTCGTTGTTGCCGTGTCGTGATGTGCCATCTTTTGAGCGACATTGTGACGCAAAATGATGCAATTTCTGGCATGAATTGCAAGATTTACCATGCGCCGGACACGATGCTTTTCCATTTTGGTGTGGCCATGGACCACCACAATTCCGACACCTCACGTCGTCTGTTTTATTCTTTGAGTTGTTCGCATGGTTCAGTTTTTGTTTTAAATCGATTTTGTTCACCTGCTGCTCGTTCTCAATGTGCCTTGCATACATGTCTGACAGCTCCAAACTTCGACCGATGTCTAGCAGTTTTGCAAGAGTCATATCTGGTTCGCACAAAGCTTTGCGGCGTAACGTGTTTGACGAACAACTTTGAATAATTTGGGTTTTGATCTCGCGATCGACGTTTTCAAAAGCACATGTTGTTGAGAGCTGTTTGAGACGCGTGTAGTAAGCTGGTAGTGATTCGCCAGTGAGCTGCTTTGATTGACGAAACGTGTATATCTGAAACTCTGTGTTCTGCCTTGGTGTAAAATACTTGTTGAGAGCTGTGACGGCTTTTTCAAAGTGACTCTCTCCATCGGCGGCTTCGGCGTCTGGCAGAGTATCAAAAATTTCGTTGATTTCCTCCCCGGCGTAGTGGAGCAGAAGAGCTTTTTGTCTTCTATCGTCGACGATGTTGACGGCTACTAGCAGGTTGCGAAATCTAGAAATCCACTTCGTCCATCGAATTCCTGCAGACTCTTCCGAACTGACAGCGAATGATGGAAACGATGGTAAAGCTTCAGCCATAGTTGAGTAGTTGATATTGCGAACTAAACTGTTTAAGCGATGAAAACGATAATAGATTCTTCGGAGTTTATCGACAGAAAAAAATTATCAAACTGTTCGCGAAAGTTCGTTTACGAATCCTCGTCGCCAATGTAATGTTTTTCGATTACGATATAATCTACACAACGCAACAGATAACTTTATTAACCGATATACGAACGAATACGAATATAAGAATCAGAATCAGAACATCAATGCAAACGTGAATATGAATGTCCTTACAGGCAAGCTACGCTTCCTTTTATAGCCTGTTCTCACTCTGCATCCATACAACAATGACCGGAGTCCATGCATGCATCAAACATCACACACTACGACACTACAAAAATTAACTAAATTAATTGACTTATTGTAAAACTAATAATTGAATATTGCATTGTCTTCTATTTTGAGCATGTATGCAAAATTTGAAAAAAATCTATCATCAGGAAGTTACTCAAAAATTGATTGCAAGATTTGAAACAGACAGAGAAACAGACAGACAGAGAAACAGACAGACAGAGAAACAGAGACGACGAGTTAATAAAAGCATTGGTAACAAGTAAATTAAAAACGAATTTTTAAAACCCAATGCTTTTATATATATAAATTCCTAGATAAAAAAATATAATAAACACACACGTACACATATACATACATATATATAAACACACACACACATATATATATATGTGCAAAATTAATTAAAATTAACTAAATTAATTGACTTATTGTAAAACTAATAATTGAATATTGCATTGTCTTCTATTTTGAGCATGTATGCAAAATTTGAAAAAAAAATCTATCATCAGGAAGTGACTCAAAAATTGATTGCAAGATTTGAAACAGACAGAGAAACAGAGACGACGAGTTAATAAAAGCATTGGTAAAAACACATCCAGTTCGTCCATATTAAATTTTCAATTTCAGCATGTTACATCTAAAAGCCTTTCAAATAAAGTCACCGTAAACAGAGACAAATCCGTGGGTAGATGGAGAGATTCATCCTTCAAAAATAAAAAAAAAACCTTGTCGGTTTTTGCTTGCAATATTTTAAAAGTTTTCAAAAATATTACTTGATATGGTAGCAAAGGAGAGAATATTAAATTTTTTATAACTTATTTTCTTTTGTATGAAAAATAAGAGCATTTTCAGAAAAGCATTTGGTTGTAGAGAGTAAAATATTAGAAGAAAGACAAAAAAGTTATGTGGCAGAATATTGGTTTAAACAAAAAAGTCGCTATACTAGAAAACTACTATTTTTGAAATTTTCAAAAATTAAATCAAAGTTTTATTATATATCGATATTGCAATGACTAACATCGCGATTAACTTTTTCTTAAATGTGTTGTTTTGTTGTTCTTAATCGAAATCGTTCGAAGCGGCGTTTTTAGTTATTGTGGTCTCGTATTGGCTATAGTTTATAGTTCTATTATAGTTATTGACATGGCAGGGCGGAATGTGGTTCAGAAGTTCAGGGAAAAGTTTGTCCATACTCAAAAAAATTTTAACATGTTCCCGATGCACATGTACAGAGGTCGTAACAAGAAGTTTTTTTGGAGATGAGATGATAAGTCAGATAAGTGATGAGAGGATTTCAGATTTATGATTATGATCTGATCAATCAAATATAAGAATTGCATTTTAAAAGAAAGACTTGCAACTTTAGCCTAGCATTATGTAAAACAATCTTCACTAACCTAATTTATTACTTAATATTATTAAAATGACAGTCTTTGGGTAAAATTTCTTGATTAAAAGAAATGAATAATTTTTGACACTTATACAATTGTAATTTATTTTATATTCATTAAAATTATTAGTTATTGTTGCGCGATATTTTTTCATGTATATGAAATATCAAGTTCTTCATTCATTGGTATGTTCAGTTCAAGTATAAGGACAACTATTTTATTGTAGGGCTAATAAAGATGCAGAAGTTGCTGAAGAATGTTGACTGTGTTGTTGAAGTTCATGATGCTAGAATATCCTTGACAAATAATTAATTCTGGATGTTTACTAAAATTGCATTCTGTTTAATTTTTTTATTTTGTTGAGCCTTAACCTGATTTATCAATAAGTTCCGTTATCTGGAAGAAATCACAAATTTGATGAGCAAGTGTCTGCTCGGCCACGTGTCCTGCTTCTAAACAAATGTGATCTCATAGACCAATCTCACAACAAAATCATCTCAGAATATTTACAGCAGGAAAACGAAGAAATCAAAAAAGTTTTATTTGCAAGCTGCAAATATGATTTTGACAAAACAATTAAAAAAGAGGTTACTTGCTTAATAAATTATTGAATTGGTTGATCTCAATGGGAGTTGAGTTCTCAAAAGTATTAATTTGGTATTTTTAACATTTAATTTATTTTTTTATCAGCTGCTTCCATCAATAATTAATATAGTCAAGTCTGGTGAAAGATACAACAGAAATGAGGTGAGGTGTATTTGTTTTTATTATAATTAAGAAATTTTTTTTCATTACAATTTTTTTTTAAATGTGATTTTACAGGCACAAGAATACAACATTCTCATTATCGGAATACCTAATGTGGGAAAATCGTCTCTAATCAATGCTCTAAGAAGTAGTTACATGAGGAAAGGTCTGCTTTAAATTAGAAATTCACAGATTATATTGGTCGTTTCAGATTGTGTGCTAACTGAAATTGAATATTGGTAGATTATCGCTATTTTAAATTTTCAACACAGCAATGAAAGGTTGACAACTGAGTTCGCAAGAATCATATGAACGTGATAGTCGGGTTCCATTATTTTTATTTGAAATTGCACAAGATATCGAATGGTTGATGGATCTGCAGACATCTTTAAAAACCTTACACTCAACTGAATAGATGTTCGAGCTACTGACTTCAAATTTGAGTGAAGACAACTATCATTTTGTTGTTTTATTAAACAACATTCTGCAGTCGAAGGTGGATAATCCATGTTTGATGAAGTAAACTCTGAACCAACAAACCACTATGCTCTTAACATTAAACTCATTCCAAATTGTTGAGACAGCCCAAAATCTTATATAGTTGTGGTAACATGCCACTTTGAAAACTTAGTTTATTCCCATAATTATCTTTTTACAGGAGGAAAAGCAACTGCAGTCGGAGCACAAGCAGGTGTCACAAAAGCAGTTCAAGAAAAAATCAAAGTATTTATGCTTTTATTTATGGTGATTGGTAATTAGTTCTAAAAATGTGTTATTTTCTGTTTAGGTGAGTGAAATACCAAAGATATATGTGTACGATACTCCAGGCATAATGGCTCCTGCAATTTCAGACATGGATGTAGCCTATAAGCTGGCCATCTGTGGTGTGTTTCTTTGCTTTCATTGGTCGCTTCTTTTCCCTTGCATACATTATAAATTACCATTAGTTACAAATTGTTCTTTTGTCACGATACATTATAATATAATTACACTTGCAGATATCATTCCTGATATATTTGTTCTTTTGTCACGATATATTACATTATGATATAATTACACTTGCAGATATCATTCCTGATATATTTGTTCTTTTGTCACAATATATTACATTATGATATAATTACACTTACAGATATCATTTGCGATCAAATAGTTCTTTTGTCATGATACCTAATAATAATAATAATAATACAATTACACTTGCAGATACCATCCGTGAAAAGAACCTCGGCATAGTTAACATAGCCGACTATCTCCTATTCTTGCTTAACAAATACCAAAACTTTTCGTGAGTGCAATTGAGATGTTCGCATTCTGTTTTCTTACACCGGTCTGTTCTTACTATTTCTCACTTTACAGTTACGTTCCACTTTACGAGCTCGACCAGGGTGTTGACAATATTTATCATCTGCTTATTCACATGTGTAGGAAAATGAATTTAGTCATGAATGTGAAATCAGCAGAAGGCAAGATTTTTTGCTTCTTCTCAATGTCGTAATTTTAAACTTGTAGGTTACAATAAACTTTCTTATTTTTTTTTTCACACAGGAAGATATGTTAAATCACCAAACATCGAGAGAGCTTCACAGATTTTTCTGACAGACTTCCGGAAAGGCAAATTTGGAAAGATAATCGTAGATGCCGACTTGTTGCAAAGAAAATTGAAAATTCAAACAAACCCAACTTCAAATGATGAGCTAGCAGCAAATTCTATATAATAATTGCCTTTATTCAGTCCAGCAAAAATATATGTTAATAATATTAATAATTTAAACCATTTCACTTTTGAATAAAATAAGTGAGAATCGGCTACTATTTTTTCTTAATTGCTTTTAGTTAAATTGACAAAACCTGGTTTAATCAAGAGATATATATCAATATTCCAGAATCGCGAACCTAACTAATTGTAAGCACATTCCTCAAGTGAGCAAGAAAAATGCGTCAAGAACTTAACTAAAAGGAGAGCAACGAGATTCTCTTGCTGGCTGGATTCCCAAGCAGAAATGACTTTGCGATCGTTTGATTTATATTCAACAGAATAACATGAATAATGTAGTTCACAGATAACTATTTGGAATTTATAATGAATAAGTCAAAAATGTAAAACTAATAGCCACACATAAGCAAAGCCACGCTTCATCGTGAGACGAGTTAAAGTGAGACTTAAAGATCAATTGCGTCAATGCTTTATTTCTAAGATACACATATGCTCGCAATGTTTTTCAGACGGTAACATGTACAAAAATAACATAAAAAAAATTTAAGATCTATTACGAAGGCACGCTTTCAACCAACAAGATGCAACCGAAACATAAACAGAGAGCAAATGCGGATTTCTACGTTTAAAAAAAAGAAGCTATCAACAGATCAAAATAAGAAGAAAATAATACACGACAAGGTTTGAGTTGGAATCCTTGTGTAAGTAAGCATGCAACATTTAACAGAAAAACTATTAAGAATTCAAGCTGCAAAAGATCGTTTTGCATTAGCTTTAAGGTGAACAAATAATTAAATTATATAAGACTTCTCTTTGCTCAAGTATACATGTAAAAAAAATAGAAAAACTTCCAGAACTCAACTTCAACATAAAGTTATTATAAACCACAGATCATAGTTAACAGAGAAATAAAGGAAAAGGTGTTAGCGCCACTTTCCTTGGTGTCTTAAACAAAAGTGAATTTAATTTTGAAAAGATTCCGAATAGAGAATTACGGAAATAACCATAGCAACGGGCAAGAGGGCCGACAATGCAAGTGATGGAATTAATAGTAAAAGACTAATCCGGGGTTGTAATCAGAAAAATTAAAGATGGCAGAAATAACTAGACATCTCCACAAAATAGTTAATTCCAGTGATGACAATAAGATCTACATGGCTTCAAACATGTCAACTCTCTGCTTGGTGTTTCCTTGACGGATCTGCTTCAACGTCTTGTATTTGTCCCTACCCTGACTCTGGTTCTGTGCGTGGATGACATCGTTTTGTGTCGATGAAACCTTCGCTGCTGCCAGTTCGCCTTTCAGTAGCTGCAGGGCGAGAAATTAAAAACATAATTATCACACATACTCGATTAATAATTATCACACATACTCGATTAATAATTATCACACATACTCGATTAATAATTATCACACATACTCGATTAATAATTATCACAGATACTCGATTAATAATTATCACAGATATTCGATTAATAATTATCACAGGTACTCGATTAATAATTATCACAGATACTCGATTAATAATTATCACAGATACTCGATTAATAATTATCACAGATACTCGATTAATAATTATCACAGATACTCGATTAATAATTATCACAGATACTCGATTCAAATTTGAGACTATATCAGGCATTTCTTACAAGCTTCAACTGGTGTGGTATATAAGAAGTTTATTATTAAAATCTTTTATACATATAATATTCAATAATTTAAAGTTTTTTCAACTGCATGCATGCTTAAGATCAACATTAGATTGATCGATGATCACAAATTCTGATTATTAAGTTATAGAGCTAATCTTTAAAGGAGAAGCAGATATCAATTTCTAACTTCTCAAGTGAAAGAATACAGAGTCGCAAAATTCAAGACATTTAAAATATATAACTATCCCAATAAGCTGGATTCACACAGCTTAAGCTAGGTTAGCTGAGTTGGTAGAATGTTAGTCTTGAATGTGAAAGCTTCATGGTTCGACTCGCACTTTCTGCCTAGTAACCCATGTCAATGGAAAACTTATTGAGTAAAATAGTTTCTCTATGTGGGGCATGTAAAAGATCAGCGCCACTGAGCTCTGCGAGAAGTGCTCTATAAATTACCCGTTTCATTTCTTTTTTCATCATTGTTACTTTTTTACACTGTTTAACAGAAGACTTTCTAGCTTTAAATATTTTTCACCTCAGCATCACTTTATATTCACGTTTTGTACTTTTGACACTTTCTGTTTATAAAGTTCTTTTTAACCATAGCATAATATCCGAGTTGCTCTGGTAATGTAAATAACATTAATGAATTACAGACATGACTTGGGTTACACATGCCGGTTACATTATCTATGTTTTCTGGCGATTTTAAATTAAGATGAACAGACAACAGGAAAACCAAAGTTAATTAATTCCACACACACAAAAATTACATTGTGTAACGAGTGAGCAGACATTGGCTTTTATTAATCTCAATTTTTAAACAATTGAGCACATCAGCAGTATCTGATCCATCCAACAACAACATTGCAAACATCAACAGTACTTACTTCATATGGAGACAAAATAATAATAATAAAAACAAAACATACTTGTAGCTGTGAACTGAGTGGCGCGTTCTTTTCTGCCTCAGTGATTCTGCTTTCCTCCGGACGTGGCAGATCCTCGTTCTCAAATACTTCAAGTTCTCTATCTGTAATATTACAACAAATACTTCAAGTTCTCTATCTGTAATATTATAACATACTTCAAGTTCTCTATCTGTAATATTACAACAAATACTTCAAGTTCTCTATCTGTAATATTACAAC
The DNA here is from genome assembly GCA_963978895.1 of Erpobdella octoculata. Taxonomy (NCBI): domain Eukaryota; kingdom Metazoa; phylum Annelida; class Clitellata; order Hirudinida; family Erpobdellidae; genus Erpobdella; species Erpobdella octoculata. Next base: position 9,485,705 of record OZ022241.1, on the reverse strand, counting down.
AAATACTTCAAGTTCTCTATCTGTAATATTATAACATACTTCAAGTTCTCTATCTGTAATATTACAACAAATACTTCAAGTTCTCTATCTGTAATATTACAACAAATACTTCAAGTTCTCTATCTGTAATATTACAACAAATACATCAAGTTCTCTATCTGTAATATTACAAAAAATACTTCAAGTTCTCTATCTGTAATATTATAACATACTTCAAGTTCTCTATCTGTAATATTATAATAAATACTTCAAGTTCTCTATCTGTAATATTACAACAAATACTTCAAGTTCTCTATCTGTAATATTATAACAAATACTTCAAGTTCTCTATTTGTAATATTATAACAAGTGAATTGCTAAAGTTTGTTTTTCACAAATCCTTTATATTTTGTAATTCAGCATCTTTTATTTGTTTGCAAATATTTTTTTATTATAATAAGTATACATATAAAATAGAAAAACATTGACAGAAGCCTTCTAAACACTTAATATGTGAAACTTTCTATCAATATGGCAAAAACAAAGTTTTTATTATATATTTTTAAAATAAAAAATTGAATATCACTTTCTTCGAATAAACTAAAAACTGATGTTTATTTCTTTACAGAAAAATTCAAATTTTTTAAAATTTTAATTAGTTTTATTTTATATTTCATTTAAATTTTGTCCAATCAATCTGAAAATTTAATAGAATGTAAGTTCTTGACAGCAAATAAATCCACCAAATTTCAGCTAGATTGAAGGATGACGGGAAGTTAGTTTTATAAGCGTCAAAGGGGTCAATGCATGGCTCAAGGAAGCAGAATTAGTATAAAAGATTTAAATAAAACACCAGGAAAATCTATATGTAGTGACACCCAGTACTTGATTAGTGGTATATATGTAGTGACACCCAGTACTTGATTAGTGGTATATATGTAGTGACACCCAGTACTTGATTAGTGGTATATATGTAGTGACACCGAGTACTTGATTAGTGGTATATTTGTAAGTGACACCCAGTACTTGATTAGTGGTATAACACAAAATAGAATCATATTGCCCATCAGGATTATATCATCAATGAGCAGATCCCATTACAATCAGCGTAATAAAATGACCTTGACAATAGACGAAACAAAAAAATTCTCTTACGAGCTGCTCTGCTTTTGATTCCCTTTTCGGAATCGTCTTCATCGTCGTGTTCGGAAACGTGGAGGATCTTCGGAGTTTTGATGGCTTCCTGGAGGGCTCTCTGTTTCTCCTCCATCTCTTCCTGTGTCCTTCTAAGTTCTTCTTGAAGTCTTCTTGTTTCCTCTTCCTTCTCTCTTGCCTCTCTCATCTTCTCCTCCATTTCAGCTTGAGCTCTGGCAGCTTCTTGTTCCTTTTTACAATTAATTAAATAATTAATTAATACTTGAAATTGATTTTTAAATGTAAACCAGAAAAAGGTTTAATAAAGAATCAGAATAACTTATTTATTATCACAAGTTTAAAACAAAATATAAATCTATATAACAACTTAATTAAAGAAATGATGAATCAATTTCAAACCTTGCGCTCTCTTTCCTCCTTTTCCATGTGGTGAGCCTCCTCCGCAATCCTCCTGGCTTCTTCAGCCCTCTCCCTCGCTGCCTCCAATTCTTTCCTTTCATCTTCAGCTCTTCTCATTCTTTCTTCCAGCTCGCCAGCCATGTCTTGAGACCTCTCAAGTTCTATTTATTGTAAGAAGAATTTATAATTTAATGTCTTGAGATCTCTCAAGCTCTATTTATCGTAAGAAGAATTTATAATTCAATGTTTTGCATATATCGTAGCAAAAACATTAAACTGTATAACATTAATACACCACAGCAATTTAGTTACATTAAAAATATAAAATCTCTATTTGAAGTAATTATTAAACATCAAATACTGAAATAATAGACTATAAAATTTCTAATCAACCACTTCAATAATTCTATCTAAACAAAACACTAATACACAAGAGATCAGGTATTAATAATAATAATAATAATAATAATGATGAATTTATATAGCGCCAGATAAGTCAGAGGCGCTTACGAAGGTTCCTTTGGATCGGAAACTTCGAAGAACACGCTATTTTCATAGACATGAGAAAGCAATGCGAGTGAACTCCTTGCCTAAGGGAGTTACGCTGGTGACGCAGGTGAGGCTTGAACTGCCGACCTAACGATCAACAGGCGAGCGCTCTACCGCTCTGCCACCAGCGCCTCCAGGTATTCTCCTGAAACGATTTTAAAAAAGAGATGAAATATACCTCTCTTGGCTTTTTCAAATTCTGACTCAAATGCTTGAAGTCTCAATTCAAGATCATGTTTCTGTTTTTCGGCATCTTCCTTGCCCTTCCTCTCCCTCTCTAAAAGTGCCCTGTTTGTTTTAAAACACATCAACATAAAAAAATAAACAACTCCTGATGTTGTGAATAAAATGCAATAAGCCAACAAGTGGGATTAATAAAAATATAACCCAATGTTGTAAATCAAACATTAACTTTGGAGTTGCATGAAGTAGTACATGATTTTCTTTATTGATTGCCCATAATAATATAATATGCACTGATAGAGGTACAGAGCAATTGAAGCTTACTATGGGGAATAGAATAAATTATACCAGGCTGCAGTTGTAACTAGGATAAAGTAAACTCTAATAGACTGCCACAGCAAGATCATTATAAAACAACAGGTCTTTACAAGAATATAAAGTTGTTAAGTGTAACTTTAAAGAATCTACTTCATCTAACATGCCAGAGTGTTTAATTAGTTAAAAATGATTTTAAAAAGTTGGGCAGAAATGATGTGAAAGTACTGTGAAGAGAAAGAAACTATATTGTTATTGAGTCTCATTCTGTTTCTAATAAAAAATAATCTCTTTATTTTTTACAACAGTCTTAATGTACACAGCTAATCAAAAAGAACAAAATTATCCTGAGCACATTACATTTTTTCAACTAAAATCATTTTAAATTATAATTTCATTGAGTGCACCGATATTAGGAGTTAGGGCACAGAAAATTATTCACCATATAAGCCAGTTAACAAAAACACCAAGTTCATTATAAAAAACAATAAAGTGAAATTTAAGAAAAAACGCTCGTATAAAATCTTTCGACAAACCTTTCTTGCTGTTTGGCAGTTTTTTCTTCGAGTGCCTGGGTCTTCATCTGTTGTACTTCAATGGAATCTGGTTTCCTTCTTCTCATGTACAGCTCGTGGTTGCCCATGCACAGAGCCAGGATTCTCTTGTTGATCTTCAGTCGCTCGGCGAAGAAGATAAAGTCCTATTCGATTCAAGAACAGGGCAAATATGTATATACATGTAGTGTTTATATTGATGTATGTATGAAAAACAAGAGATGGGTAAAATTTAGAATATTTCAATTATAAAAATAATTAATTTTATTGTAATTAACACATCCATCTCTATCCCAACAAATAACAACAAACTAACAGAGGCCTTTTTGTCGATGGGTTTAATGATGAATTTCTTGTCACTGAAGGAGATGTTTCTGATCTCGCTCCACGGGAAACCAATCTTAGGTGTTAGTCTTGTCAGAGATAGAATTGTGAATAAGATTAGCATCAAACAATTCAAAACATAGTGATGGTTGAAACTTTTTTATTAATAAATTGAAGGACTAAAATAATTTTTTATGCCTAGTACAAGATCGGTACAAAAACAATAACGAGCTACATTATATAAACTACGCTGTCAGCTGAATGCTTGACTTGACTTTATGACCTGAAGGTAGAGAGGAATGATTCCTAGATGGATAACTCAAGCCACAATTCCATCTCAGAGGCAGCTAAATGAGATACTTTTGACCCCTACATCTCATCTGCATGAGCTGTGACCGATACTTGATGTTAAGAAACACAAAAAATACATCCCAATTACATACTACACACACACACACATCATAACAGCATCATTCAAATGTGAGCACAAATAAATTGCAGACATACATTCATCAATACCACATTAAACTTGCAAACAAACATACTTGTCTTCCTTCTCATAAACATTTAGACCTAGGGCATCCACACCCAACCACAGTTCTGTGCCCTTCTTGTTTTTGATCTGGAAATAGTTGACACCATACATCTCGAGATCTTGTGCTATCTTCAAGTACTCCACCATGGCATCATCCCTGAGTATTAAGTACAGTATTAATAGAAATATCTTTAAAACTCAACTGTAGATAAGATGATAAAATACCGTTTTGTTTATAATGGATCAGCCAGCGATCCGAACAATATTGATATACGTACAATTATTTGATTCATAAAATATTGATATACATACAATTAGATTCATACAATATTGATATACATACAATTATATTTAAAATATTGATATAAATACTATTAAATTCATAAAATATTGATATATAATACAATTACATTGATGTAAATCATTTAACCTCAAACATGCTTTACATTAGAGACATTTTACAGGTCACATCACATAAGCTGACATTAGAGATTAGAGAGACAATTCCCCAATAAATTGGTTTCTGTATCGATTTCCTACTAACAGTATATGCAGAGCTATGAAAAATAATTATTCTGAAATACAAAACCGTACAACATTCATAGAAACAGCCCGATGCAATGAATTCAAGTCGGATCATCATTAATGCACCTCGATGAATTAATTATTTCGCTCATTAAGAAACAAACACAGACAAGTTAAACACCACAAGCCAGAACTGCCTTTCAGCCAGTAGTGCATGTAGCCTGAACCAGCAAGCTGCATTTTATAATTAATGCTACAATTATTTATAGACTTGCATTTTATATTCTTCTGAAAAACTAATTAATCCACAATATACTGAATATTAAAACACACTGCTACTCATATTGCACAACATATAACAAAAAATACAGTGCAACGTTGAAATTCACGACGACATTGATATTGCAACAAAAAATCGCACCTCATCGTGCCGAGATGTTCAGCATAGTACACGATGACCTTTTCTATCCACTGTGACTTCGTCAGACTGTGCTGGTCGTACACCCTGAAAATAATAATAATTTTATTAATTTATTCAACAGAGCGTTAATGATATGCATACTAATTTGAAAAAGAACTTTTCAGCATGACTGTTTTAGAAATACATTGAATACCGGGAGTGCAAACATTGAAGAGCATGTTCTATTTTGCAGATATAACTAGCAGCATACACTTCATAATTCTGATCCCTTATGGTTAGTCATTGCTCAAAGCAAAAGGTCCTCTTATTCTCCCACAAAACACTTCAACTGTGGAGGATAAGTGTGCTTTAGATCACATCATTAATTAATTCAATTGGAATATTTCAACAAATGAATAAAATGTTTTCAAAAAGCACTTCTGACAAACACAACTATTAATTAGTTTCTTTTCTGCTTTTACCTGTGAGCACTTGATGTAATTCTAGATCCAAGTTTATTTATTATAAAAAATCAATACAAAATAATACATTTTTAAATAAACAAAACAAGATGCCTTTGAGGGAGAAGTCTGTCATTTGAGAGAAAATTTGGATCATTCTTCTGTTCGGCAGTACAGTCCCCGTACTTGGCCTGGACAGCAAAAGAGGCAAGAAGTACGGCAGTCTCGGGAGGGCAGTATATTTCGTCGTTGAGTATGGCTTCCTTAACTTGGAGGAAGAACATTTTCTGTGTTACTTCTTGGATCAACTCTTGTGAAACGTCCTCGGGGAAGAACTGTTTGAGTTTTAAAATGACAAATCAAAACCACTTTTGGAAAAATTTCGTTCATCGATTTTATTAAAATTGAAAAGTAGAAATTTCCTTCAATAAATCATCTTATCATTAAAACATATGCGACACAAACTTTAGCCCTGAACTTGAACTGATATGGACTCTCTTTCTTGACATCCTGACTGAGAACTTTCTTGTTCAACTTCAACCAGGCCGTGTGGCCCTTGCTGTCCGTGTACTGGAGTCCAAAAAACCAGATCTCCCTCAGCCCGATGGTCTTCACCACCTGGTCAAACAGCTGCTTTCCCGTGGTGCTGGGCTGAACTGCAAACTCCAAGTCTGCATCCATGGTTAGCACTCGCATGTTTACCTGTTTATGAGTAAGTTTTTGATTATTTAGGAAAAGAGTGTTGTAAGTATATGTATGTATGAATGCGTGTAGGTATTTGTGTGTGTTTACATATATACTACATATGTGTGCATGAACAACAGGCAGTATGTATGTATTTTATTGTATATGTGTGTATGTGTGTATGTATGTATGTATGTATGTATGTATGTATGTATGTATGTATGTATGTATGTATCTTGTATGGAAGTGCATCATCAACCACATATCATGCTTTTCATTACATTACAATTATTGAAATTTTGTAAGAATGCAGAAAATGTTAAAAACCATGCTGGTAGGTGAGTGTGGTTAGTCATACAAGATAACAAGGTTGAAAATCCATAAACACACAGATCATGCAATGAAGACAACAAGGACTGTTAGGCTAAAGTCCATAAAACACAAAAACTTAAAATTTGATTAAAACAAAATAAGCAAACAATTCAATAAAATAATAATAATAATAATGATGAATTTATATAGCGCCAGATAAGTCAGAGGCGCTTACGAAGGTTCCTTTGGATCGGAAACTTCGAAGAACACGCTATTAAAAAACATTTAAAAAACCATATTAAGAATTTATTTACTTAAATAAAAAAACTAAAAGATGAACACATATTTTTTTATACCATACCCCCCAGAGATTACTAATTACATAACAGTTGTTTAAACATTGAATTTCTATAAAAAGAAACACCAGTGGTGGTAGGCTGGCTTTTGTTTCAGGAAAAGTTGCATTAAACATTCATTCATTTTATCTGCTGGCATATTCATTCAGGCATACATACATTCATTCATTCAGAGTATAATGTCAACAAAACAGCAACTGTCAAGCATGGTAGCCAGCCACCTAAGCGCTATGATATGTTAATTAATCAAGCCAATTCAGCCAGTCACCTTGACCTTTAAGGGAGGGGATCAGAAAATTAAAACTCATAAGAAGTTCCTGGTAAAATCATGAGCCCACCCAAATCAATGATCAATTCCTTAACTTAGGTATTGTTATGAAACACACATACGCACACACACACACACACACACATCAACCCAACCCCCATCCCATCCACCACACACAGACTTAAACACACATGTGGGCAACTACTTACTATGATAAACATCTTCCATAATAACATTAACATCTTTTGAATGCACCAGGCTCACTAGATCATCATTATCATCATCATCAGGCATATCTCAAATGATTAAAATACATTTGTGTGCTCAAGAACAAACACTGGTCTCTTTCCCTCAGCATATCAGACTAAATCAAAAGCAGAAACAGAAGGGGAATTATACATCCATTGGCACCCAAGTGGAAATTTCAACATAAACTAACCAATCAATCAACCTTGTGAGAAGTATGTAAGTGTACATAAAAAAAATGCTTTACCAGAATACCAACAAGGTTGTATGCATAATTAGATAAAAATATTCTAAACACATTTCCAAAAATTAAGAGATTGCTGGTTTAGATGGTTGGAGGTTTCGGAATTGAATTAAATTGAGTCATGAGGACCTTCACATTCAAATATTAGCATTAAGAACAAACAAAATTAAAATAAAAAAAAACACTGAATCTACAGAAACAAAATTGTAGTTTTAACATCTTTAAAAATCTCAGATAGACAATTGCTTAAAAAATTATGGTGAACAAAATATATAATCAGGATGGGATTGGTCAGAGTGAAATTCAAACTGAAACTAAACAATTTTACTAATTATATTGCAACACCAACAGGAGTGCCAAATGTCACTTCAGAAATTTACATTAATTACAAATCTACTCACTACATATCTGTAGTAAGAGCTGTTTTACTAAAAAATATCTGTAAATAGACACCTGGTCATGATGATGATGAATAATTAAATTTATCATCATCATCATCACCTCTCCACCATTTTGACTTTTAGCCAGCTAGAAGAACAAGGACTAATTTAAAATCAACCTTTGTTTCAAGCAGACTCAATTACAGCATTGATTATTTGCATAAGCTGAAAAAAGCTCCAAAACTAATTGTACCAAAATGTACATATATATAAAATCTATAATATACTGAGACAATTGTAAAGTTTTTATATAAAAAATAGCATTAAAACTTTAGTCTGTTTTCTATGCTACAACTGAAACTCTAGTATTTTAAAATTGATTTAATGAACATTTGCATTTATTACTCAGTTACATTCACTTTTGAAATTCCCACAAGTACATGAAAGATGATTATGTTAAAAGTTAACATGACATCTGTTGCTAAATATAGTTATTATTTATTATTACTAGATAACATAACTAGCGGCTTCTATCCCTATAGAAGCGGCACCGCTTCGCCCGGCAAAAAACAGGAGGGGAGAAAATAAAAAAAAGGGGGTAATGAAAAAATAAAAAACCCCATCTGCCTGGGGGATAGAAGCCACTGAACATAACTAAGTTATAGTTAACAAAAATGATTAAACAACAGCTTAAATATGGCAAAGACACAGACACTCAGTTTATATTTATTATACCCAATGAGCAGTACCAGTACTACATGTTGTCAACAAAAAAAACATTCTCATAAATACAGTGCATGCCTCCCAAAATGTATCCTATATCTCTAGGACTGCCCTAATTTATATGAGACAAATGTTATAATAACCAAAGTATTATTCATGTGAGCCACAATAAGTATGCAAGAAACAAAATAAATTACACTCTCATCTTTCTTAAACCAATTGAAAAACTGAGCTCCGAATTTTTCTTGGTGGTACTCGTGAACTTCCTAGTTGCAATTTATTTTTTATTGAGTTTAAGTTTAAAAGTGTTTACAATGAACACCAAATGATGCAAATATAAAATGAATGCAGAAAACTAAACTAAAAATTCAATATTTCTTATCGGAATTGTACAAAAATGCAATGCACTCTGATAAAAGTGCAATATCTTACAAACTTGCTGCATATTTGTAATTAACAATAAATAACATTAAATTTCAAATAAAACTTACGGTTTTCGGCATGTTGACTCTTTTTCTTAGCCGACGATATTAGCAAACAGAACCTGGAAATAATAAACGGACGTGAGCCTTTCTAAATAATGTGGCTTTTACTACTTTTATTTTATAAGGCACTTAAAGGGGTTTTCAAGTCTTTAAAAAGTTGAAGCGCCCTTAAGTACGAGATGAGAGTGATGAGACACAAGATAAAATAAGATAAGATGAGAGATAAGTTATAAGTTTTAGAAATATAACCGTGTTTAATAATTAGAAACTTTCTCTGACAATATGCGCGGTTCTCAAGTGAGTTTGGTTTCTATATCCTATTTCCTGCCTAAAACACTAAAACCGCAGTTAACCCGGAACACACACGCCGTTAGCAAGCTAAATGATAAATAGCTATTTCTACAAATTGAAAATACTGACAAAACAAATACCGAAGCTTTTAGCTGTACAGAAGAAATTAATTCCCGTTAAAATGCTGGCGCAGAACAAATTTTAAAGGCTTTATTAAGCGAAAGATCCGTCCCACGCAGTCACGCCCAGAGCAAGCTTACTCATCCGTTTGCTCTTCACCAAATTAAACAAAGGCCATTGGCGCAAAAAACATAATATTTAAATATTTTTTTAAATTATTTTATTTGTTGAATTTAATTTTGTTTTTAATTTCCTGTACGACGTAGCAGAACATTTTGCAGCGATATTTTTTGCTCACACGACAAAAACTGTTTATATATATACCATATTTACTCATATGGATATTCGACATGAAATAGGAACAATTAGTTAATAAACTACTAATTTTATTATACACATTTTAACTAAAAATGCAGAGAAATAATTAATTCTAGGATCGGAAGTATCTTTAAGACCAGCGGTGTACCTATAGGTAGGTACCTACTGGAACTCAGCTCCTGATGTGTTTAAAAATTTATATTGGTGGATTCAACAATGTTGTTGACGCGGATGAAGTCAACATTTGAATACTTATTTGGTGATCCTGTCGAATATATATACCAAGGACAGTGAAATAAATAAAGGTCTTAAAATTCAGGCAAGCTTTTTCAGAATAGCAAAACTTTTAACCAAGCAGTAAAACGATGTCATAAAATAATGTGTTGGGTTTTTTTACCAACTTTTGACAACGTAAAACCCAGTAAAAATTATCATATTTTTCCATCACTGCAGCACATCTTCATTCATTTACTGGAAATTATTTTGTATTGTTTGTTGTTGTAGTACAGAACTTCACAAGTATTTCGGACTTTCGAAAATCGTAACCCGAGCCCGGTGTTTGGAAAATCAAAAACCCGAACCGGAACCAAAACCTGGTTTTCGGAATGTTGTGCTTATTAAACGGGCAAGACCGAGTTCCCGATGAACTCCAAAGAATCGGTCATTGTGGGGGTATTATTATATGAAACTCTTTTAAGCCAATGTTGGATTCACTTCCACATTTCCCAGTTGTTTCACTTTAACGACGACTTATTATACAACCAGACAACCAGGGATTATAATCACATTTCCATAATCACAATCAGAAGTTAATCAAACGAGTTTAAGTTTTTTTTTCCAGTAAAAACCTACAAAATTACTTTGGTCTATAAAAGTTGACCAAGGTGAAGTATCTACCTAATTAGGTCTTGTCTCATTTAAAAAACAAATCCTTACATATTTTGAAGATATTTAAAGAGTCTCGTCTACGTTTCTGTAATTTTTAAGCATATTCATTAGAGTTCATTAGACGAATGGCGCCACTTATCCCTTTCAGCCAAAATTATAGTTCAAAGATTTTCTTTACAATTGGCCGATCAATTAAGCGACATTGTGAAGTACCATTTCAAAAAGTTTATCAAACTGAGACGAGCTTTGTTTGACCGTCTGGGTACATGTAGTACATTAAAGTATATTATAGCACATTTGTAGTACATTTTAGTACATTAAAAATTCCTAATAAGTACCTGTGTGAATTAGATGAAAGGAAAATCAGCAGAAGTCTTGTATATTTTAATTGAAGTGGGAAGACCACGTGAAGTTCTTAAACTAAAACTTTGCTGCCCACCAGTCCTCCACCAAGAAAGCCACGAGTAAATGTAAGTAAAGAGAAAATTAACAACAACAAACAAGAAGTTGTCTTTTTTTTGTCTGTTGGCCATTGGTTATCTTGAATTTCTTCGATGACCAGAACCAACCCATTCATTATTATTATCAGCCGTTCAATTTTATACTCACAATTCTTTCGCAAAAATCGTCTTTTTGACAACTTCCAGCCAAGCAGAACTTGTTTTTTGTGGTTTTTGTAGCTGCATCTTCTCTGGCTTATGTTTCTACGATTTCGATTGGCTTTTTTATTACAAGGATAACGCGCATCCTCACAACAATCTTTACTATTCTTTACCTACTATAATTCTCCGCCAAAGCACAACAAACTCAGACATCGTGACAAATATAACATTTATTGTAGTTAAATAAACAAACTACTCTGTGTAGTTGACGTAACGAAATTGAACAAGTTGAAACGTGGAAAATAAATAAAAACGACATCTATGGAAATAATAACCGAGCACTGGAATGAACACGCGTGTCAAACGAAAGAGCTGTTATGTCGCATAATTTCAATCAAACGTCTTTGAAACAAGATTAAACAAGATGTGAACAATATTACACTACGTGTGACCAATATGACACTATTTGTGAACAATATTACATAACTTGTGAACAATATTACATAACTTGTGAACAATTTTACACTACGTGTGAACAATATTAAGATTTAAATGCGTTTAAAACGAGATTGCATAAAACAAAACAAAAATAAATGCCACGCCATCAGAGAGTAATATTTATGAAACTGGAACGATATTAAACTCGCGAAGTTTTCCTGTTTCGTGTTACAAGGTCAGTCAGTTCATTTTGCTTGCAAGTGCTCCAGATGGAGTTAGGACGAAGAAAGCCATCATCCATCTTGAACATTCAACACTGCGATCAGGGTGGTCTTCGTATCAAGCGGTAGAAGTTGCTGTCTGGAAAAACAAAACAATTTTAAGGGTTTTCTTTAATTCTTAGGTACTTCAACACACTACGAATAATACATGTAGATATTTTTAATGTTTAACATCACATCACTTTATCGGTATTAAGGTCTTAAAGGGGTTAAGTGAACACCGTTGATTGGAGTAAGAAGAAAATATCATAAGAAACTGAGTGAAATTAGAAAATCAAAATTCAATTTAAAATGAATTATGATACAATCATCATAACTGTCTCGAAATAGAGACTGTAAAAAATTGTGGGACCAAAAAACATAATAAAACCCTTCAGCTTGTATCATAAATTGTTAATAAACAAAACAAACAATCAATCAAACACAAATTGTATTCAATCAACAAGGATTCCAATCAAAATCGATCGACTTACAACCAACCTGTTTCACATCTTTCCTGCACTGATCTTCGGTAGTGAGGACGAAGATTTCGTAGAGGTTCGTAACGTTCTGCTGATGATTCTCGTTCCAGACGGAGGAAGGCCCCATCAGGTTGCCATCTCTGGAAAATAACACATCAGTCTCATGAAATCGACTTGTAACTATTAATCAAATCAAAGCCGATATGATTCTCAAGCTCAATGAACTGAATCTATCAAACGAACAACATCAAAGTTTTCATCCGACCTGCGTATCTTTCCTGACGTATCTTCATCCGAAGTAGCTGAGAGGATTCGTTCGTCAGCTGAAAGCAAACTTACCACTCAGATTTATGGTACAATATTTGTGTTAATCAAACAGATAAATCAGATTCAGGTTACAATAATTGTGTTAATCAAACAAATAAATAAGATTTATGTTACAATATATGTGTTAATCAAACAAATAAATCAGATTTAGCAGAGCTTTAAGCAAGATTCGGAAACAAAAATAACGTAAAACTAATTATCGGAAAAACACTTACAAGATGATGAATCATGCTGGTTTCCATTGATCCAAGCGAATAAGCAGGTTACTAGGCTTGACCGGTTGATCTCAAGTTGATTTGTCGGTGATGACGAAATCAAAGAAGCTGTTGTCCAATCGTCCACTGAGGCCACTCGAGAAGTTTCTACCAAATCTTTGACAGTTTCTAAAGCATCGTTTCGGTTGACTTTCTTCTCTTCGATGTCGGACAAGCTGAAAATCTCAGTTTGCATCAAATTTGCAGTCAGCCTGAGAAAAGCATCGTTCGCCGAACTTGCATCCACTGATGATGTTGCACGGAAAGAAGTTTCATTCTTCTCGAATCCTCCAGAGACATTCGTGAAAGTCAATTTACTGTCAATAACTGACGTTTCATTAATCTCTTCCAAGTTTGTAACTGGATAAAATTCATTGGTTGTTTGTGCCAAGGTGTGGCCGAACTGTCGAAGATTTACAACGACCAATGATGCAACCGAAGTGACAGGCGACAAAAGCGAGAAGACCTTTGACATCAGAGCAGCAGGATGCAGTGAAGATCCAGATGACGATGCCAAGTCGGGACGCAAAACGCTTTCATTTCCACTAGAGGTTTTGTTCAAAGATCGAAGCTTTTCCGTTGTGAACTGCGAATCGGTTTTCAAAGTAGTATTTCCATTGATCGATTGATTGGTCAAAAGTTCATAAGCAGCCGTGTTGGCAGGTCCACCACGGTTATCTGATTCTTTCGTCAACCCGGCTTCAAGTTTTCCACTAGTTTTTGTTGATGTCGAAAAATCTGTCAGTGTTGAAGCGATCGTTGACATGAATGTGAAAGCAAGAGAAATCACCGGTGGTGGACGCAGAGCAGGTGCCGAAGATTTCGCTGAGGTTGGATGAAACCTTGTCGTCGTCATCGTTGTTAGATTAGAACTAACATAATTTCTGGGCGTCCACGTCATATTTGATGTCGTGGCTGCCGGTGAGCCAAAGATGGACAGAAGAGCAAAAATTGAACACATCAATGACGAATGCACAGAGACTGATGATGATGAAACTGATTTGTGGCTGATAGTCGTTGGTGTGGTTTCAAAGCGGTTTGAGCTTGCAGAAGATGTAAGTTTAAACGTATGTGAGATGAAATCTGTTTGTGTGGGCTGTGTTCCATTTGCAGTTTCCGAAACCATCGCATTACTGGTGAATGTCGGGAACATTGTTGAGACCAGGAGTTGACCACAAGATGCAGATGAAATTGTCGTAGCGATGGTTGAAAAGCAGGTAGCAACTAAGGAAACCATTGAGGAAGAATGTCGAGAAACTGCCGATGATGTTACGGTGGTCACGTTTGTGAAATTATCCACGCGAGTCGTTTGATTATGTGAACGTTCATCGTCAGATGGAAAACCTTTGAATCGTTTTTCTTTCGAAATTTTCGGCGCACTTTTTGTAGGAACAGCCGACTTAAAGACTGCTGTTACATTTTCCACAACTTTCGATTCGTTCGCAGAAACAATCGAATCATTTGCAGCGTGGTTGGCCGTGAAAACGTCCCAAGTAGAAGTTATTCTGTCCAATCTGCTTGCGACGACTGTTGTTGATTTCGTTTCATCGACCGAGAAGAGAAACGTTTGTACGGCCGATGACGATTTTGAATTTGTTTTGTTTTCGATCGTTTCATTGACTTGAGAAGAAAATTCGATTGTACGAAGAGCAGCAGTAGGAGTCGATTTCCTTGAAGCTGTGACTCTGGCAGACTCTGACTGGGCGACTCTTTCATGCGCAGTGGTGGCAGATGATGGTGTGGTGGTTGTAGCTTCGGTGGTTCTGGTTGTGGAAACGTTTGGAGAGAAAGTTTCAGCTACAAGGGTGGTCGTTTTGGTTAGCTCATTCAGTGATGATGTAGCTTTTGCAGCCTTCACAGTTGTCGCATTCAGGCTATTTGAAGTGGTTGTTACATCTGTGCCTGTTGAGACTTTGCTATCATTTTGAGTAGTCGGTGTAGCGTGGTTAGTTGTACTAGCGACGTCTTTAGTTGCGGTAGTTGCAGTTTTGAGATTTCTTGACGAAGTATCACGTGGAGCAGTCGATGTAATTCCTGCAGTTACAGTTGTGAGATCGTTCAGTGTAGTAGTAGAAACTTCGACAAATGAGGCATTATCCTTTGAAATGGTAGATGCAGATTCAACAACTCCAGTCGTTGGATCATTTCCGATGGTAATTGCAGCACTGGTCGTGGTGGTGGTGGCTATATGATTTGAAAGAGATGTTGAAGCGCAGGCAGAACTTATTGGAACTTTCGAAGTAGTTGTTGCAGCTTTAGTAGTTGTGGTAGCTTTAGTAGTTGTGACATCTTGTGTAGTTGTGGTAGCTTTAGTAGTTGTGGCAGCTTTAGTAGTTGTGGCATCTTGTGTAGTTGTGGTAGCTTTAGTAGTTGTGGCATCTTGTGTAGTTGTGGTAGCTTTAGTAGTTGTGGCAGCTTTAGTAGTTGTGGCAGCTTTAGTAGTTGTGGCAGCTTGTGTAGTTGTGGTAGATTTAGTAGTTGTGTCAGCTTTAGTAGTTGTGGCAACTTTAGTAGTTGTGACATCTTGTGTAGTTGTGGTAGCTTTAGTATTTGTGGCAGTTTGTGTAGTTGTGGTAGCTTTAGTAGTTGTGGCAGCTTGTGTAGTTGTGGTAGCTTTAGTAGTTGTGACATCTTGTGTAGCTGTGGTAGCGATATCATTTGCAGAAGTTACTGCATCTTTACCAGGTATGGTCTCTGACGTATCATTTAGATTTTTAGCTGCAGTCGAGGAAGAAAAACTTTTCAGCAGCGGAGTTGCAGCTTTGGCAGTTGTGGAGTTGAAAGCATATACAATATTATCAGACGTTATGGCAGATGCAGTCGTTAGATCATGTTCGCTAGATGTCACTGCTTTGGCAGATCTGTTTGCTTTGATATTTAGAGTACTATTCAAAACCATTGTAGCGGTGAGATTATTTGGCGCTGAAGTTGCAGCTATGGCAGTCGTGGTCTGATCATAAGATGTAGTAGATATTTGAGCAGGTGCAGTTGTGAGGTCATGTAACAAACTAGTTTCATTTTTTTCAGTGGTGGTAGTAATTTTGTTTCGAACTGTAGTTTTTAATTCAAAGTTTCTCAAAGTGGCATCACTTGAAATAGTCTTCGCACCTTGGACACTTGTAATGTTGAGGTAGTTCGGAGAGGAAGTTGCATCTTCAGCAGTTATGGAAGCGTTGTTTGTCAGAGTGGCTGTCGCATTTAATGTGACAGTTGCAAGCTTGATACTATTTACTTCGAGATAACTCTGAGTAGCAGTTGCAGCTCTGATAGATGCAGTAGTGATATCATATGGAGCAGTAGTGATATCATATGGAGCGGTAGTGATATCATATGGAGCAGTAGTGATAACATATGGAGCGGTAGTGATATCATATGGAGCGGTAGTGATATCATATGGAGCGGTAGTGATATCATGTGGAGCAGTAGTGATATCATATGAAGCGGTAGTGATATCATATGGAGCGGTAGTGATAACATATGGAGCGGTAGTGATATCATATGAAGCGGTAGTGATATCATATGGAGCGGTAGTATCAGCTTTGGCAAATGTAGTCGTGCGACTGTTTGCAGCGGCAGTTGTTTCGGCTGGTCTGATCGAACTCTTTGAAATAGCAGCTGTAGTCGGAACGTTTTTCGAAGTTCTGGTTGCAGTTTCAAAAATGCTTCCATCACTTGGAGTAGCTGAATTAATGTCAGCAGTCAAACCGTTGGTAGGATTGTTTGCGTCGACAGCCGAACTTTCCGAAGAATTCCCCCTGGCAACGTTATTTTAAGTTTGTTTGATTTCCTACTATCTCCAATACTTATTATGCAATTTTATCGCTAACATTATCATAACTAACACATTTTAAATAGTCAACTCATCTACCCACTAAAATTTTGTGTAAACTTGATGGCATGAGTTCAATAATGCTTTAAGCCAGTCTGCCGCTTGAGGTTCGAACCCAACCGAAACTGTATTTCCTGGCAAAATCTTTAAAATGGCTCTACATAAAAATAATTTTAATTCAAGGCAAGTTAGAGTTTCTATTATTAAATAACGTGACGATAGTTAATTATTATTAAGCAATTTTATCACCTTAAACCGCATTTAGCCCGAGTAGCACGAAACATCTGACACTGTAATTAACATTTCTAATTATATATTATAATATTTTAAACTAACATAGCCGTGATCTTCAATGAAGCTCCAGAAAAGCTGGCTGTCAAGCTGGTTCCTGGCACCGCACTGGAAATGATCGAGTCAGTAGTGGCTGGCTTGGGTCGAGAAGTATTTCCTGCGATAGCAGTTGTTTTTCCATGATGACGGATGTCGTTAGTTACTGTCGCCCCGTCCTCTGATCTGATCTTGGAGCTTTGGAATGCGTCAGTAGATTTGTCAGCTGAAGTTCTAGAGACAGTAGCTGTAGCTGAAGCCGACGAAGATGGGCTTGCAGTAACAGTTGTTCTGTTAGCCGACGCTACAACGACATTAAGTAATTTTTTAGATTTGAGCATTAAGGGACGGCTAATGATTACAATAGAGATGAGTAATTGTTGGGCCTGCCGGATTCTAATATAAACAACAACAACCCCGTTAAGTAATTTTCATTTTAACTGCTTCAACGGTGTAATGTACTTCCCCATGAATCGAACCAACGATTCAAACATGTTAGCAGACAACGGAACAATAAATAAATAAATAAATATAGCCATTGAGAAAGTGTTTAAATTTAACCTGAAATATTCTGAATTTAGAAACAGAATGAATAGAAAACAAGGTACCTGGAGCTGCTTTTGAAGTGGATGGTCTGGCGCTCGTATTCTGACGAGTTGGAACAAAAACAGACCCAGTGTAAAGTTCGGAAGTTGCCGCTGAAAATTCAAAGTTGACATCTGACCCTGGTCGAACACTGGTAGTTGAGTTGAGTTTCTGTCGAGTAACAAGTTCGTCAATGGCCGGGAAAGACGTCTGTCCAGCGGACTTTAAACCGGAGGAAGTAGTCAAGAGATTACCACCTTGAAATGGTATCAATAGCACACGGAAGATACAAATTAGCAAAAATCAAACATTATTAAAGTAAATTTACATTTTGAATTTTATCATTCATAGTCTTACAGTCGCTGGTTTAATTGTGGTAAAATAGCTCGGCGGTAGTAATATACATTAGCTTTTTATCAAATTACACCACAATATGAGTTTAGAAAGCTTTAAGCACTAGTAATTCAAAAAAATTTAAACAGTCCAAGTTTTTCAACTCTTAATTAAAACTCCTAATTCAGCACTAGTATAAGACAGAATAGCTCTAAGAAT